>JANAVB010011999.1:22472831-23020331 GCA_029216955.1 Iris pallida
ACCTACAACACACCCATTGGGTCATAAAGCCTGTGATACATATAGTAAATCCGAGTTTAACTTGAGATACAACTCCTAACTACAGTAATACAAGCACCATCTAATATATGTTATGACTTTACAGTCGAGTATGTGAACCATAAGGAATACAGGAGGGTAATCCCAATTAATGATGTAAACCTTTAGGATAGAGTTAATCAGTATCATATAGAAAGGGCTCATGTTGTATCAAGTATTGTACACCACCTTGGAATTCCTACCTGTGCCATATACCAGTAGAGTATGAGTCCAAGAGATTACCCACATGTTGAGGTTTAGGGGTGGACCCTTATCCTCGCCACTCTCAAAAGGAGTGACCTGCCTACGAAACCTTACATGATGCCAGTATCAGAGGACATCTGCTTACCCTTCTATTTGAAGAGAGTACATTCATTAGTAATAGGACCTTACACCATTTCAACCTCTAAGATAGGCAGTACTAGTATCAGTGAAAGAGGAGTAATTGCAGGGGTGACAACATCCAAGCTAGATATAGCGAGAAGTATCTGTCCCGGGTAGGTATTAATGTAGGACAGTAGAGAGATGAGTGTGGCCATACAAACACCATATGGACCATAATGACCACCCATTGTTCAAACCCTATACATGTGATTCAGTCAAATGTATACCTTGACCAACATTCACTATATTCATCTGTCCTGCTCTCAATGTTGAGCTAACTTCAGTGAGGAATGTCCTGCATTAACCCTCCTTGTGTATCAGACCACCTTCGGACCAATGTTCAGACCCCTCTTTGTTGTGTTCAGTAATCTACAATTCGATCCTAACATTAGGCTATATTATTCAGTCCTCTTTCTATATTATTCAATCGTTAGAAAATTGCTATGATTGGCGTCAAACCATATTCGAGTTATCCTATATAATGGAGTCAGTCCTACCATGCCAATTATCGATTCCCATGAACCACATTACCCTATGTTAAGTCTCATTTTGTTCAATTCTCTATCATACTCATAGTGCCCTGCATCTTGATGTCTTCCATTCTCTTTTGATCAGTATTATGAGGCAGCAATATACTGATACATGAAAGCCATGTCATATCTTTGTGAGCCATAGAAGCATCTTTGCACAAACAGAACAATATGAAGGATACATGAGAGAATTCCTTTAAGCTAAATGACAGCTTGGTACTGTCATTACCCATTAGAACAATTAGGATGACTTTGGCAGCATTAGACAATGATAGTGGTTATACTAGAGGAGGAAAAACATAGGATGAGTCCTACATTTGGAAAAGGAGTACAGTAATGGGATGGGTTAATGTCATACCTATGGGTAACCTAGTTAAGAATATGGAAGTTAACCTCAACAAGTAGAGAAATTGAGGAAAACCCCATACATGTAAACAGTTTTTGAGGAACACTAGGTAGCATACCCACCAAACAATTAAGTGCAAATAAACTTAGAAGTCTAAATACAAATAGATAAGTATTCTTTGTTGAATCACCATTAACATTGTGAGTTATAATAGGTTCATTGGACTTTTGACTCAACGCTTGGCCCGTGCCAGCAGCTCAGGACCGCAGGCAAGTATACCTTGCCGAACATATACCAAATTTACATTGTTTTTCTCTTTCTCTATTGTATTCCTTTTCATATTGTCACATGATTTCCATACTGTGATTGGTTTGTCCTTGATTGTTTTAATTGTTCTAGATTATGTACACGTATAGGATATTCGACATTGCTTGATTATTGGCCTTTTCGTGTTACCTTGTCTCATGATTGAGTTGTCAGTTTCTATATCTTGTTCTTGACTTGACCATTCTTGACTGGGAGTATCTTGCATTGTACTACAGTTGAGACATACTATAGATTGGGAGTATCTTGTATTGTACTACGGCCTATAGCATATATTGATTGATTGGTTGACATGACTTGTAACACTATAAATTGGGAGCATCTTGTATTGTACTACAATTTATATGAGTCTACTTGACCTTGTATCCTTTAGGAGAGGAGATCGATACTAGAATTGGCTAATCTCAACTGAGAGTATCTGCTTTGTACGTCAATGGAAACACTATAGATTGGGAGTATCTTGCATTGTACTACAAGCTATAGGAGTTTTGATTGATAGTTAGCCAAGTCTAATGTTACATTTCCACACGACTCATCGTCCTTAGAAGTTCTTCTTGAAGTGTTCTTATCCTCCATACATGTTATTTACTGTCATATTAGTAGGCATATTTTTATGTATCTTGCTAGTCCTCTGAGGACCTGATGATCTCTTCAGGTTTAGCCGAGTTTGAGCCAGGTGCAAACGAGCTGGTTTGAGCCAGCATTGGACCATGGTACCACTACAGCTGAGGGTACTTTTGACAATTTGGACTCAGTTATTTCTTGTCCATGTTTCTATTTTATTTTCTATTGGTAGTGGATTTGTGTCCACCGGACGTAACTACAATTCTTGATGAACTTGATACTTCATTTTATGTGATCATTCTTTATTAAGTCTCATTTGAGTTAGTTGTATTATCTGATTTCTGTGGATGAGATATAGATTACCTTAATTGTTCTAGACTTCTGTGACTGCGAGTACATTAGACAACATTCTACCGCCGGCACTGCAGCGTAGGCTGGACTTGGACACGTCTCGTATCTGAACAGCGGGTGTGGGTCATGACAAGTTTTTTTTGGTGGCCCATGCAGGTCTACGTTAATCACTTCGGTTACGTTACTGTACCGATGTGAGCCAGCAAATAGGACTAGGCTCTAGAATCTCATCCATGTGTTTTGACTTATTATTGATCTCTATCCTTGATTTTCATTGAATCCTTGACTTGCATTATGCTTGAAATTCTTCGACGGCTAAATGTTTTCTTTTATTGCAGTAAATGGATTCTCAAGACAGGAACAACGCTACCCTGAACACCCCACCGACTGCAGGAGAATTCTTCACGTACTTGACCCCAACGATGCAGGGAGGCCAACTTACTCATATGGGCAATCCGCCACAGCCGCAATTCTCGAGAGTTCGCAGGGACGACATTCCACCACCCTCGTAGTTTCCCCCGCAGACTCCGTCACCAATATCCGTTCTACCCCTAGCATCTGTCCCACCACCAGCACAAGTTCTGCATCCAGCACATATTCTCCATCCAGCACCTACCCCGCACCCAGCACCAGCGATGTGTCTAGCTCCCGCCATGCATCCAATACCAGTGATGTATCCAGCAGCTGCCATATATCCAGGACATATTCTGTCTCTGCCACCTGCACTAGACAATGTTACGCTCCTTGGGATCTTCCAACAGCTCATCACTTCCCAGACAGAGCAGGCCAAAACCTTTCTTCAGACTAGAGATGCTCCACGACCGTGCCCTTGAACTTCCAAGAATTTTATGGACGTTAGGCCCAGAGAATTCAAAGGAACGAAAGGGATTCTCTACTCGGATGAGTGGTTAGAGAACGTTGATCGAATTCTTCGGATGACTCGAGTTCCTGAAGACATGAAGATCGAGTCAGCTAGCATGCAGCTTTACGACCTCGCCCGCACGTGGTATAGAGACGAGCTTCGATTCACCGCATCAGATGTGACTTGAAAAGAATTCAAGGAGGTATTCAAGACGAAGTTCTACCCCGACGCGGCCAGAGAAGAGTTAGAAAATGTCACGACCCGCACCCTAAGGTAAGGGCACGAGAAGTGGGTATGTCCAGCCTACGCCGCAGTGTCGACGGTAGAACGCTGTCCTAGGTCAATCATCTAACAATATATAAGGTACCTGTACAGTATATACACTCCGAATGGAGGTGAAATAGCAAATACAGTCTCAATCACATCTAAGGTAGAATACGCTGAAAAGATAGATAGATAAAACTGGAATCCACAAAGCGATACACCAGATAGAAGTCTAAGTGTCTAAGATATCACAAATCTAGAAAACAATTCAAATCTCAAATATAGTAATCCATAGAGTAAATACAACTCAAGACAACTGAAAATAAAATAAGAAAAACTCTAGCAATCTACTCCAACCTCTACTGTGTCTCCTCTAGGCTAGCAGGTAAACTCCAAGCTATCTGTAAAATTTATCAACAGGTCCAGTCAGGACGGGAGCGAGCACAATACATCTCATACAAATCATAACAGGTTAGAAAGTATAAACATACTAGAGAGTAAGATACATGAGCTGTAAGAAAATGTACACGAAAACAAGAGAGAGATTTGTAAACTGGAAATATATACACGATAAGTAAGAACTGTAAGTGACTAGTGATTTAGAGCACAATATGGTTATGTAAACGGCACGATGTTGTACACGAGTAATCTACAGAGGTTGTACACGAGTAATCTACATGATTGATTACATAACCTACTCCCCCGTCCCAATCAATACACAAGGATCCAGTCAAGTTATGTTATTGCACACGAAGTATAGTTGTACACGATGATTATGTGAGCACATGAGTATACACGATTTCACACAATTTGTACACGAATAACACGAACACAAGGAGTACACAATGCCCATGATAAAGTACACGAACACAAAATACCTGATGTATCCGCTAAGGGGATAACATCGCACGACAAGATCCATATAGTACTAATCCGTGTTACCAACGTGTCAGCATCAAGTAAGTAATCTAAAGTAGGAAATATAATCCTAAACAAGATATGAAATGATCAAAGAATGTACTCGCCTCGATAACCTGAACAGCTGATAGGTATAGAGGTCCAAACTGAAGCCACAGAGTCCTATTTAGAGCAACACAGGTTACAAGGTGTTCAAGTTGTAATAAATGAAGTTTTACCAGCAATCTATATTATTCTAGGCTCTTCTAAGTCAAGTCAACTCTAGGTCAACTCTGGTCAACAATATAGTCCAACTAGGTCAAGTGTTGACTTACAGTTGGCTTTTGGTCAACTGGTCACCTCTGGTCAAACAGGGTCAATTCTACTCTAATTATTTAGATATAAAGTATACTTCGTTATTCGTACATCGAAACATACGACACGCAAATCGAGATAAGATGATCAACGGTAAGGTTAATAATCTTATTATAGTGATCCACGTGTTCATTTTATTAATTTCAGTGATGTGAGATCGCTAGAATCGACTGATCTCAGTTTCGTTGTACTAATCCCGAAATACGAACATTATAAGAATTAATTATAATAAAAGGTGATACATAGAGAAACTATCTACAAACATTGTCGGATGATGAATTAAACATCGCCAACGTATCCAGAATGGTCAAATTAGCTAGGATAGCCTACCCATCGGTCCAGTTTGGACACAGGGGCAAAAAGGTAATTTTGGGTTAAAAACGGTATCCGTGTCGGAGCCGTTTTGCACCGAAAAATGTGCAAAAAAACAAGTCTACAAAATATAACAAATTATATGTCCACAAGTCCAAAATGGCGATATGAACCCAACGGTATATCCGGAATTGGATTCCGTTGACCCGATCTCAATTTGGCCCGTTGACAGAATATTAAAATTCTGGTTTGCACGAAAATGCGTGCCAGAGCCAATGTTCTCAAAACTCAGCAAACTATATGTCAACGAGTCCAGAATGACGATACAAACTCAACGGTATATCCAGAATTGGATTCCGATGAGCCTATCTCAAAATGATCCGTTGACCCAAATATTGGTGTCCGACTTGCACGAAAATGCGTGCCGGAACCAATATCTACTAAAAACTAGCATACTATATGTCAACGAGTCCAGAATGACGATATGAACTCAACGGTATATCCGAAATTGGATTCCGATGAGCCGACATCAAAAAGTCCCGTTGACCCGGATTGTGGGGCCCGCTTTGCAACGAAATGCGTGCCAGGGCCCACGTCCTCTAAATCTAACAAATTATATATGAATCCGTGCCAGAACGATGCCACGAGTCTACTGGTGGTGTCGAAAATAAAATCTGGAGTCTCGAGTTCAAAAATAGATTTTTACAAGTTAGAAATTACGAATTCGGACGACCAACTTTGACGTCAAATTCAACTAATCAAACAAGCTCACAATGAAACAAAACTGGAGGGTAGGAAAAGGGTTATACCAGCTGTGCACAGGAACTGGTGGCATGCCAAACGGAGCTGCGATAGAGGAGGTGCGAGCCGACGAAGTTGGCTCCGTAAAGATGTCCAAATTTTATACAATTTAAACGGTCAACTTGGCGGCCAGTTTTGATGTATCAAATGATAAAATTAACGGACCAAAATTGAGGGGAGTGAAGATGGATATACCGAGATTGTGACGGAGCAAAGAGTTTGTCGATCAAATGATCGAATTTCTCGAAAAACATGCACAAAGTCGCTGCTACCAAACGCGATTTCTGAGTTGATTCCGAGCTCGCGCCAACAGAATTTAGTACGAAATGCACGAATAGGCTATGCATCGCGCCGGGGAGGAAGGCGGCGCACCCCGAGGGTTCACCGGAGTTCACCCAGCTAGGGGGCCCGGCCACGACGGCGCGCGACCGACAGCAGCGCCTGAACCGTACGACTACTGCCATTTTCGACCGCGCTGTGCAGCAGTAGCTGCTGTTGCTCGCTACCGCAGGGGGCTGTACTGTCCTGGCGTGGTGGCGCGACCAAGGCACAGCGAGGGTGGCGGTGGTTGTAGTGGTGGTGGTGAGAAGATGATGGTGATGGTGAGCTCGGAAGGAGGAGGAGATGGTGAGCTCAGGAGAAGGAGGAGATGGTGAGCTCGGGAGGAGTAGGAGATGGTAAGCTCGGGAGGGGGGTCGGCCATGGGGCTGTCGACTGCTGCTGTGAAAATTTTAAGAAAGAGAGAGAAAGAGGTGAGTGAGAGAGAGATATGTGTTGTGTGTGTGTTATAATAAATGAGAGAGAGAGAGGGAAGTATTCTCCACCTAGAATTTAGGGCCTGCCAATGTGTTGGGGGGATGTGGGTGTGTTGCCATGTAGGAATGGAGGGCTAGGATTAAATAAGAGTGGAATCAAGGGTGGGAATTAAATAGGGGATTACATTTTATTTTAGGGATTTAAATCAATGGAATATACATTAAATATTTGAAGTGGAAAACTGGGTAATTAATATTTTTCAAGGGCAAGGAGAGTGAGGGTGTCATGAGAGAGGGTAACATGAAGCTTGGACTGGGTTCGGTTGAGCCGGGTTGGGTCAAAATCGGACATGGTGCAATAATTGAATTTAAATAAGTGTTTATGATCATGGGTAAATAAGTAACATGTGTGGACTCAAATAAATGGGACACAAGTGTCATGTGGGTAGTAGGCTTCATGTGGGCCATGTCCATATTTTGGGTCGATAGGTTGGATCGATGTCGGGTCCCGAAATTAAATTGGAAGTCAGGTCAGAAATTACGGTGGATAATTAATAGGCCTAAATTGACCCAAAAGTTGTGCGAAGCAAACGAAGTACAAGATAGTGTGTCTGAGTGGGACACGAAGGTCATGGGTGAAGAGTGTCTCGAGTAGATCATGCATGAGAAGTTGGTTTCAAGAAAATGACTAGTCTGGTGCTCCTAAATTAAAAGTCATGGTAACGTGCATATGATGATCAAGGAAAGGAGTGGGAAATCAATTAATAATTAACCAACGGTCAAATGGTCTAAATTGACACGAAGTTGTGCGAAGCAAAAAGAGTACAAGGGAACAAGTTTGAGTGATACATTATGTACCAAAATGAAGGAAATCTTGTCCACTACAAAACTCATGAAGAAAGTTTCCAGAGATGAACATCCCTGACACTCCAAATATCAAAGGCACGGAAAAGTACATTCAAGGATAAAAATAATTAAATTGAAATGTTTATTGAGAAAAATAATTCAATCAAAAAATTTAAAAAAAATCAACCCAAAATTCAGGGTGCTCACATCCTACCCACCTTATAAAAATTTTGTCCTCGAAATTAAAATATTCATACTCCTTCTAGGTCAAACCCCCACAATCAAAGTCTCAGAACTTACCTAATCATACAATTTAAAAGAATGACATACAGGGTCATGGCATACGGTGGCAGTTGAAAGTCTCATCTAGGTATACTAGTCACACTAGACCAAACCAATCATAGGGTATCAAAACATACCAGCAATCTAGGGTGCTAAACTAGAAAAGTTACAGAAACAACAAATCATCAAGGCTGTAAGGCAATCTACCATCCTATATGAAAACTGGTAATTATCAAAAATAAAATAAAGATAACTACTAATTATCTATAAAGGGGTACTATTCAAAGAAAAATCAAAATCAAAAGTTTAAAGAACGAAAGTCAATAGCTTTGAAATCCAATCACAATATATATTAAGAAAATTTAATCTCAATACGATCTAAGTTGATCAATTCTAGGTAATCAAGATTTGGGCAATATGGAGGACAAGGTCGTCGAAGTCTGAGCACGATACAAGGATGGAGATTCAGGTCACAATTAAAATTTAATTCAATTGAGTAGGACCCAAGATATTAATATGATAAGAAAAGATGATCAAAGTCGATTGGTCGTGTTAAGGGAGGTAGGATTCAATGATATTGAAAACTTTTAAAGGGTGATTCAAATATATGGAATAAGTCAAATTCCTCCTTTTGATAGGAAAACAAGAGGCAAGATTTCGTAGGGAAGTCAAGTTAATCATCTGTTTCTGATTTTATTAAGTTCATCTGGTCATAATTTGCCATCGTATATTTATCTCACAAGTTATGATATGAAAACTCAACCTTTATATGCCCACCACCAAGATTTTATAACCTTCAGTCATGTAAACCTTTACCATGATCACCATAGACAAAATTCCAAACTTCTAAAACATTTCCCATGAAGCATATCCCTCTTATTTAGGAATCAACACTTATTCATTTAATCAAATTTCCAAATTCTTTCACCTCATCCTAATTTAGATCTGAAACCTCTAAATCCAGTTTATGAAATCCTTGAACTTGTTTAAATCAAATCTCGTATTTACTCAAGTCTAATACCACTATGTCATACAAAATTTATTCTTATTTATAAATCAACCTTCATATTTTCTTCAACGTTCACCTTCAAATATTATCCTTTTTGAATTCTACAATTTTCCCCCATCATCTAAAAATAATTCCTATAACTTAAAATCCTTGTGTTCTCTCTGTCTCTAGTCACCCTCTTACAATATCTAGTTCAATTTCGTATAATCATAAAATACAATTAAATTCTTTTTTTTTTCTATTACTAAATTTCTACATAGCCTTAGAGTAAAAGTTCCCAAGAATAAATAACCAAAATTTTCCAAGTTCTCGAAACTAGGTTGACCTTTAATATCCTCATTAGTTTTTGAAATACATCCAGGAATTATTCATAACCAAAATTTTCTGTGATTGTTTCTAAATTGATAACATTTATCTCTTGATTTCATTCTAAACCTTTACCACATCTCCATCTCAAATTTTTCATATTTGACATCCAACATTTTGATTCCTACAAAATCATCATATGATAACCAATTACGTCATTTTTGAACTAGATGATTTACGTCACTTCCTCAACATTTCTCAGATAAAATGATATGAAGATTCAAGGGTTTCAAAGTATAGCTGACAGAATTAGATACGAGACAGGGGATTGATGTAATCAGGATAGTTATATAAGACAAAGAATGATGGTAATAAAATATTGGCAGGAAGAGAAATGATAATAGAATATATTATGCTTATCTGTTTAAAAGAATGGACCATTTTGAAACCAGAGCTATAATATCAAATCTAAGATAAGGCCTAGCAAAAAATCATCAATTCATTGTATTATGAAGAAATTCATAGCAAGAAGTTACACAAAGGTTTATAATAACAGCTAAGCTACTCCTACTCCTAAGTTAAATAATGAGAAGCAAAACAAAATAGAACAATATTTTTTTTTGAAAGACTGAAACAAAAGTAGAGAAAACATGTTCAAAAGTATTTAAGGTACAATCTGATAATCATATGCGTCTATCCAAAATTATGGTACTCTAAATCCTCGTCATACTAGTAAGCAAGGCTACGATAATCACAGAGTCCTTGACTAAGGCACATACCTCTAGAATCATGGTAATTAAAATTTTTGCGATGTCGCTAGCTTGGCTGCGAAAACCTTAAATTCCCACACGCGAGAAATATATCCAAAATCAGACTATATGTCCTTACCATGCTGGCTAATGTGACTGTAGAAGACTAGATTCCATAACTGAGATGACCTAGCCCATATAATTTTATCTTGACAAATTTTTTTTTAATTCAACAATGGATACCAAAAATCAAATTCATTAACTAACCAAGAAAGATAAATATAAACTGTTAGAATCAAATTTCGAGATATTTTATAATGAGATTCTCAAGGGTCATCCCAGGAATCTCTCAAGGAATCCTAACTGTGATTGAGTACCTTCAAAAATATATCCTAATCCTACTGCAGGCTGTAGTGATACTCTAATTCGAATACCACTACACAAACTCGACCTGCATGGGCCACCACTAAAAATGTGTCACGACCCGTACTCTAGAGTAAGGGCACGAGAAATGGGTACGTCCAGCCTACGCCGCAGTGTCGGCGGTAGAACATTGTCCTAGGTCAATCATCTAACAATATATAAGGTACCTGTACAGTATATACACTCCGAATGGAGGTAACATAGTAAATACAGTCTCAATCACATCTAAGATAGAATACGCTAAAAAGATAGATAGACAAAACTGGAATCCACAAAGAGATACATCATATAGAAGTCTAAGTGTCTAAGATATCACAAATCCAGAAAATAACTCAAATCTCAAATACAGTAATCCATAGAGTAAATACAACTCAAGACAACTAAAAATAAAATAAGAAAAACTCTAGCTATCTACTCCAACCTCTACTGTGTCTCCTCTAGGCTAGCAGGTAACCTCCAAGCTATCTGTAAAATTTATCAACAGGTCCAGTCAGGACGGAAGCGAGCACAATACATCTCATGCAAATCATAACAGGTTAGGAAGTATAAACATGCTAGAGAGTAAGATACATGAGCTGTAAAAAAATGTACACGAAAATAAGAGAGATATTTGTAAACTGGAAATATATACATGATAAGTAAGAACTGTAAGTGACTAGTGATTTAGAGCACAATATGGTTATATAAACGGCACGATGTTGTACACGAGTAATCTACAGAGGTTGTGCACGAGTAATCTACATGATTGATTACATAACCACTTCTACTCCTCTGCCACAATCAATACACAAGGATCCAGTCAAGTTATGTTATTGCACATGAAGTACACAATGATCATGTGAGCACATGGGTATAGGGTGTGAAAAATTCTGACACGCTGACATAAGACCAAGTCAGCCAAAGGCCATACACTCAGCCAAAAGCCATACGCTCTGTGCAAAAGTCATACGCTCAGTGAATATTTTATTATTTTTCGACTAACAGCACATCATACGCTCGATGGGGAATGAATCTGACACTTCGTCTTTCGTGCAAAGAACAGCTGTCTTAGGAGAATTAACCGTCGTATGGATTTTCGAGAGTTGATTTTGTCTTTTACGAGGACAGCTCATTAGCCATCATAAATGCACAGCCATCATTACTGTCATTTCTGACAGTCTGTTAGCCGTCATATCCGCAACACGACGCTCGAGAGATATTTGTCAGTTATTGGGAGATATGGCGTATTCAAGAAGATTGAAGACAGCCACGTGTCTATTTCTCCAGTCATACGACTCCTCATCAAGGCAGTGTATGGACTTCATACGACTCCTCATCAAGGCAGCGTATGGACTTCATACGACTCCTCATCAAGGCAGCGTATGGACTTCATACGACTCCTCATCAAGGCAGCGTATGGACTTCATACGACTCCTCATCAGGGCGATATATGTACTCCATACAACTCCTCATCAAGTGAGCGTATATACTCCATACGACTCCTCTTCAAACAAGACAGTGTATGCTAGTCATACTTCTCCAAAAGACAGCGTATCAAAGCAAATGCATTCAGAATGACTTTAAATGTACAGTCAACATACGTTCTCATGTGTCCTATATTCGGTTACCCACTCATTCAGAAGTTATGCAACATGGCATTCATGCCATCAATCTCTCCTAGATATACTCCACTATTCTCAACCGCACTACAACGTATCTCCACCAAAATTCGCCACGCGTCCCTGCAGTTATGCACACATCAAGTAACTGACTGAGCGTATGCCCAGAGCAGTTATCCAGAACTCTATAAAAGAGAGTTTCTCCACTTTCAACAGACACCAGATTCAATTCAGAGAGAACAAAGAGATTGCCCAGTTGCTGTCCAAGTTTTTTGAGATCCGAGCCTTCTTCATCGCATCGTCCAAAGGATAAAGTGATCGTCTTCTAGATCAGATTTCTACAGTTGTAATTTTCTCAAAAACACAATAAATAAATAGAATTTATTTATGGAAAACAAATTGGCGACTCTGCTGGGGAAAGCTGTCTCCTATAACGAGACGACAACAACTCAATGCGATACTTCGTCGATCGGTTCGACGAAGAAGACGATGGTCGTACAATTCGACCAATCTGCTTACGAAGAAATGCTCAAGGCAAAGGAGGGCCGAACTGCTTCCTCCGCTTCTCTCTCTGCCAAGAAGAAGGGACGTTCTGTCTATATCCCTAAGCCTTCTCCGGCGGCCCAAGACGCTTCTGTCACTTCCCACGCTGACAAGAACACGTCTCCAACATCAGCGAAGCACGCCTCGGCTTCTCTGAATACAGCAACAGTGGCTTCTCCTAGTCACGTTGACAAAATGGGCTCTTTAGCCAAGTCAACGTATCCCAGGAAACCCATCTCTGGACATGTCAAAGTCTCTTCTTCTTCTACTCCTACGACAGCAGTCGTCTCTTTAGCCATTAATGACTCTGTGCGTATGGCAATCATTGACCAACCATACGCTAGTCAAAAGACAGCGTATAATAAGAATTCTTTGAAGTCAGCGTATGCCAACCAATACAGTCCTTTGACTGTCTCTCAAGGCCAGGCTGGGGGTTCTCTTTCACAGAATATACAAATGATTCCCCCACAACTTGCACATCTTGTGCCAACCAAGGAGAACGACTCTTTAGTCAACTCCTCTACTCCTAAGGTTTTTACCTCTGGGGTTAATTTGACTAGTACTCTCACTAGATCAAACAAAGGAAAAAGCCTTTTGGCTACTTCCTCTAAAGATAGATTATTATCGACTCCCAGTCGGAATAATGTTCATCTTCCTTCTCTCAAAATTTCCCGATCCGAGAAAGGCAGATTGCAAGTATCCAGGACTGATACCAAAGTTGTACCTCCTATGGACCTTCGTAACAAGCTTAATCGGAATCGTCTCGATTCTACTTCCGACATAAAGAAGCTTTATCAAACTGGGACAAGTATAATAGACCCTGATGCACAATATGCTAAGAACTATATCGCTCAGATCAATCGGTCTTTATACATTCAAGAACCAAAAAGACAGAAGAATAAAAGACAAGTTTCTACACAGAGACTATCTTCAAACACTTCCTAGTCTGTTTCCGCAGATCTCCGGAAACATCTGCAAAACAAGCAGAGAATCAACACTCCATCTGTCTCTGACATTGCTCATATTCGTCATGAAGAGCATTGTTGTAACTTCCAACCTCGGGTTGTGATCCAGTGTTGTTGTTCACCGAAAAGACGATCTGTCTTCGAACGAATTCAACATGAACCAATACCAGACGAAGACGAACCTCTTTATGCTTCCGTCAACATGACTTCCAGGAATACTGGGGGTAGAATACGATCTGATTCTATGTTAGATTCCGAAGACGGTGTTTACCTTGGCACCAGATCTAGAACCAGAGCTTCGACCAGGGTCTCTTCTTCTTCTCATCCAGATGATAATCCTGAAATCACGGAGGACTTCCTAGGAGAGTCCAACTTCCCAGTATTAACTTCCGTGAATAGCCCTGGGAAAGATGCTGACTCTCATAGCGATGATTCAGAACAGACTGTTTCATCGTCGATACCTCGAATGATTACCACTTATATAGTAGATGGCAATCACGAACCTTCGACTAGCACTGAGGCTCATGAACAAAGGATTTCTTCCTTGGAACTATAGTTACGAGCCATGGCGGATACATTGACTGCTTTGCATACTCTTATGCAAGCTCAGCAATAAACTCAGCAAGTTCAACAAACAGTACCACCAGTGGTATTAAATACTCCTGTTGCCCCAAACCTGGAACCTTCTACTATTTCGGGGGTACAGTCTAATATTCATGTACAGCCCACTCCAAGTCAATCCGGAGCTGGGGGTGGTACATATGCTGCAGTCCCTCCTCCTAATTATGCCCAACAAGCAACGACACCGCAATCTTCCGGAGCGGTCACTAAAGAGTTGAAGAATCTTCGGTCTCAATTCGAAGCGTTCAAGCAAAACGATGACTTACAAAGATTAGGTATCAAGCAGCCTTACCCCATACAATGGAAGGATGTATCGTACCCCCAAAATACAAGCCTCCGACCATCTCTTTCTTTGATGGGACCACCTCCTCAAGTCAGTTCATCAATCACTCTGAGGTAATGACTGATCAGCTGCAACCGAGCGATGCCCTCCTCACTCGGGTATTTGTTGGTTGTCTTAAAGGAACCGCTTATGAATGGTATCGAAGTCTCCCTGATGGGTGCATTACTTCGTTTGCCGGGTTCAAACAGATGTTTCTAGAACGATTCTATGAAGGCATTAACGACATGAACATGTCAGCTCTTATACGAATCAAACAGAATAATAATGAAAGCACTGAGAGCTTCATTGAAAGATTCAGAAGAGAAGCTCTAAAAATGCCTCTCGGAACTCCCGATGTCGTCACTATCGACACTTGCAAGTCGAACCTCTTACCAATCATCAACATGTGGACAAGATCTACTCAGTTCCAAGATTGGCCTTCCTTCATCGTCAGTGCCAAAGCTGCCGAAGTCAGTGCTGAGACTTTCAAAGGTCTGGGGGTACACATGACTCCCAATGAATCAAGCCAAAATACTAGCAATAGTACGCGACCCAACAATTGCAAAGGAAAAGAGACTCTCGAAGTCAATCTCCAGAGCAAAAATCAAGAGGTAATATCTGCCCAAGCTACCCCAGCTCCAACAAATCAACAACAGAGACCTCCTCGGCCGAAAGAAGAATACTCCTTCGACGACGACGATGTTCAAGGTATCTTTGAATGTTTACTTAAAGGTAACAAGATACAACTGCCAGAGATCAAAAAGCCTGATGAAGCCAACAAGACGGATCATCCAAAATGCTGTCCATATCACAGAATGCTGGGTCATACAATCCGGTCTTGCTTCGTGTTAAAAGGAAAGATCCAAGAAATGATTAAATCAGGAGCTGTGACACTAACACCTAAAGACAAGACAGTCACAGCAAATGTGATTTCGATGCAGTTTGGTGACTTCCCTCCGTTATTGGTGGAAAATAGGATTGTCCCTATCCCCACAGCAACCCTTGAAGTTGTGAATATGCCACCAGCCCAAAATGAAAGACTTGTTCCCGTCACCACTAAAAAAGGAGAGATTATGTGGATCCACCCCGATTTAGTGACGGAGTTTGAGACATCTCCCTCTTCTCCTCGGAAGGCTCCTCTGTCTAAAAAGAAACCTGGGAAGACTAAGTCATGCCATATGACTTCTAGCATCACACCCAATCTTTCTCTAACCTCTACTTTCATCCTAGCAGGAAAGTCACCCCCTACAGAGGTAAAAACTGTACCTCGATCCGAAGACAGATACAAACCTGTATTTTATCTATATAGTTCGCAATCTCGTAAATTAATGGCGAAGATGGGTTATGATTTAACCACTGCTCCTGGTTTAAACTCCGGCAAAGGACTCCGAGCACCTTTAGCCCTCACTTTGAGACATAATCAACCCCGTGTTGGTCTCGGTTTCTGGACTGAAGCTCTCATCAAGCACCAAAAAACCAAGAACAAGATGAAGGATTGCAACATGGTTTCAAGAGACCCTGAACCTGAGCCTGAAGTCGAAGCTCTCTCCGTAACCCGGTCAGGAAAAACATATTTGAAAGATTACGCTGAAGCTCCTGAGAAAATTTCTGATGTCTCTCCGGTTGCAGTTCCAGCACCCATCTCTAACGAAGGACCTTCAAATGCTCCTGCTGAGACGATTCCCTCTAAACCAACAACAGCCGACAAAGGGAAGCAACCTGCCCGCTTCGACAAACCAATCAAGAAGTCTCTTTCTCCCGGATTGCAAAAGCCATATAATTTTGACATTCTTGCTCAACTTGCTAACACTCCAGCCAGGTTGTCCATCTTCGAACTTTTACGTTTATACAAGGAAACTCGGGAAACGTTAAGTGAAGCTCTACTGCAAGCAGACTCTTGCTTGACTCATCTGAAGAAACCGGAAGCAAAGCTAGTGACTTGCCTACATTGCAACAGTGTCTTGGAAATTATTCCGAACATCACTTTTACCCAAGACGATATGCTTCTAGAGGACAATCGTCATGATCGGCCTCTCTACTTCACTGGGTACATTGACACGATGAAGGTCAACCGTATTCTAATTGATCTAGGATCAGCTCTAAGTATTATACCTAAGAGTCTCTTGGATGCCTTACGAATCCCGGTTCATCATCTAGTTAAGACAGTCACTACCATTTTAGGGTTCAATCAAGGCAAGAGCGAACCTCTAGGGAAAATTTGCCTAAAAATACAAATAGGCAATTTCAGGGCGAGTGTCACATTCTACGTGATCGAGTTAGTTGGATCTTACAACTTGCTCTTGGGAAGACCTTTTCTCCATGAACACAATATCGTCCCCTCCACTCTTCACCAGTGCTTCAAATACATTGATGAAAAGGAAGAAGTTCAAAAAGAAGTCGCAGACATTAATCCTTTCAGAGGAGTCGAAGCTTACTACAGTGACTCTCGTATTTACAAAGATGAGTATTCAAAAGTCTTACAAGCTATGGATGATGATGAGACATCGAAAGTTGACACCTTTGTTATTCCTGTAAAAGGGCGTATCACTCATCCGCGGTCTACTAAATCATCTGAAGAAAGCCCACTGATAATTCCTGTCAATGGAAGTACCACTTCATTGCCTTCCCAAACTCCACAAAGTTCGCTGATAATCCCTGTCAGTGGACGCACTACTCTCTCACTATCTTCTCAGGCTAGACCAGATACTCTAGTCATTCCAGTCAGTGGACGCACTACTTATCCACGATCCTCTTTAAGGGAGCTCGCCTCCTCTGAGCCTTTTGTTATCGACCTTAATCGAAACAAAACTTCTGCTCGCTCTTCTTCTCCCCCTTTAGTCATTAATTTGACTAAATCTACTAAGGCTCAGCCTTCTTCTGTAAATACAGCATCTGATATTAATAAAGCATCTCCTTTATAGTATATTGATGTTTGTAATCATGTACAAAGTTATTTACATTTGCTAGATAGCTTAGAGCCACTAACTATAGGAGTTGTTCAAACTCTTCATACAGAAGTATCATTAGAGTCTGTACAAAATTCATACTTCCTTGTTCCTATTAGAAAGTCAGGAGAAGCTCCAATATTCTTCTGCAAGGGGCCCCAGAAGCTTCATAATCTGGAAAACGACGACAAAAACGATAATACCGGAAGGTTACAACTACGTCGTTACAGTCAGCAATCTAAAAACATCATCAAGAATATGGGCTATGACTTCAGAACCGACCTCAGTAGTGGAAAAGGAAGAAGAATGCCTGTTCAAATTCCTTCCTTGAAATACGGAAGGACAAAAAGTGGATTGGGTTACATTACTCCTACCCCCTTCATCAACACAATCCATGAGGATCCAGAATCTGATGGAGACGAACGATCTGATTCTTCCAATTCCTTTTCTTGGGATTCTGACACAAGTATCGGCAATTTTTATCGTTCTACTCTATCCGCTAATATGGTCTTTGCCAACGGTCTACAAGAAAATGATAAAGATCAAGATGATTTTGAAATATCACCCGAATCGGAACAATGGGCTCAAAGATTAGACAACCAATGGGAATTTAGGTTTGAGCAAAGAGAACCTCCTACTGAAGATAAATTGATCCAAATTGATGTTGGTGAGGAGGGATCCCCCAAACCAATATTCATCAGCGAAAGTCTTTCAGAAATAGATAAGCAAGACATGATCAAGCTTATTCATGATTACATCGATGTCTTCGCCTAGAGCTATGAGGATATGCCCGGGCTAGATCCGAAGATCGCAACACATAAACTTAATATCATGCCGAATACTAAACCGGTCAAACAACAACAGCGACGATTTCGTCCAAACATTATGGATGCAATTGAAGCTGAAGTCAACAAGCTTATGGCTTCCGGATTTATCCGAGAGGAACAACATCCTGAGTGGATGGCTAACATTTTTCCTGTTCTTAAAAAGACTGGCAAGATCCGAGTTTGTATAGACTTTCGCGATCTCAATACGACTTGTCCTAAGGACGAGTTTCCTCTGCAAATCACCGACGTCATGATCGATAACACGTGTGGTTTCGAACGAATGTCATTTATGGATGGGTATTCGGGGTACAACCAAATCAAAATGTTTCCAGACGACGAGAAACATACTTCTTTCAGAACGTCGATCGGTACATACTGTTACACAGTGATGCCGTTTGGTCTCAAAAATACAGGAGCAACATATCAGCGAGCAATGAGCACTATATTCCGTGAACATCTTCGGAAAATAGTCGAATGCTACGTTGATGATATTGCAGTCAAGAGTCGACAAAAGGAGGATCATATGCAAGATTTGAAGACTATCTTTGATTTAATGCGTCAACATCAACTTAAGATGAACCCTACTAAGTCCTTCCTGGGTGTCTCTAGTGGTAAATTTCTTGGCTTCGTCATTATCGCTAAAGGTATACACGTGGATCCTGAGAAGATCAAAGCCATCCAAGAGATGCATCCTCCACGCACCCTAAAAGAGCTACGATGATTTCAAGAAAGAATTGCTTATATCAGGAGATTCGTCTCTAACTTATCAGGACGCTGCAGACCGTTCAACAAACTTTTGAAGAAAGGTGTGTGCTTCGTTTGGAACGAAGAATGTCAAAAAGCATTTGACGACATCAAACAGTACCTCATGAACCCTCCGGTTTTGGTACCTCCCGTCTTGAAAATACCATTCCTTCTATATGTTCGAGCCATGGATCATTCTCTTGGTGTATTGCTCGCTCAGAAAAACAAAGATGGCCATGAACAGGCTATTTATTACCTCAGTCGCACAATGACAGGTGCTGAACCGCGTTATTCTCTAATTGAGAAAAAATATTTAGCATTAATGTTTGCTGTTCAGAAGACGCGACATTACATCATCGATCAAACGATTCATGTCATTTCCAGAGTGAATCCCATCAGGATTATGATGAAGAAACCTGGTATTCTCAACTCCAGACTGGCTAATTGGGGAATCTTTTCAGCTCAATATGACATGCATTATATTTCTCAAAAGTCAGTTAAGGGACAGGCTCTTGCTGATTTCCTAGCAGCTCATGCAGTTCCAGAGGATTCTAAATTATACGATGAGATTTCAGATGAAGTTATGGATTCAAATCAGGTTTCTGAAGAAACTCCTACCTGGCGTCTATTCTTTGATGGAGCGTCTAGAATGGGTCCCAATGGCGATATTGTCGCCGGAGTCGGGATTGTTCTTGTATCCCTGGAAGGGCTGACTATTCAGAGGGCTTATTCTCTGGATCAATCATGTTCAAACAATGTAGCCGAATACAATGCGTTACTCATCGGTCTTCAACTTGCTAAACACCTGGATATTCAGTATTTAGAAGTTTATGGAGACTCCAAACTTATCGTCAATCAAATCAGAGGTACATACGAAGTCCGTCATCAGGATTTGATACCTTATCACCAAGCAGCACTCTCTATGGCCTCTTCTATTGAAGGTTTCTTTATTGAACACATTCGGCGAGCCTGTAATACAGAAGCCGATGCTTTGGCTAATCTTGCCGCTGTGCTAGCCATACCGGTCAGACGTCAACAATTGATAGTGGTTTATAACCGGGAGCTATTCTACATCGAGAATAATTTGGCTTTGGGTTTTCCCCATGATCCAGACGAAAATTCTCTCAACCCTGATGAATTTAATTCTTCCAACCTTAATACTGGATTAGGGTTTGACAGAGCATCCTCGTCTTCTTTCGATTCTACTATGGAATACGTCTTTTCCAACAAAACAGAAGCCATGACCGAAGACTGGAGACGTCCATTTCTAGACTTTGTATTGTATGACATACTTCCTGATAATTCGAGCAAAGCAGCGTCTATTCGGCGTCGATCTCTCAGATTCTATTATAATCATACGACAAAGACACTATATCGTCGGACCTATGACGGTCTTCTCCTCCGATGCATCACTGGTGAAGAAGTGCAACAGATTATCTGTGAAGCACATGATGGTGTCTGCGGAGCCCATTAACCAGGTCCTAAACTTCAAGATCGCATCCGACGTATGGGTTATTATTGGCCCACAATGGTGGCTGACGCCATTCAGTATGCCCAGAAATGTAAAGCCTGTCAAATCTATGCAGACTTTATCCATCAACCGTCAGAGTTCTTACATCCGACAGCGGCATCATGGCCCTTCGAGGCCTGGGGCATGGACATCATTGGTTCCATCAACCCACCATCATCAAAAGGACATCGGTTTATTCTAGCAATAACCGACTACTTTTCAAAATGGGCTGAAGCAATCCCGCTATCCGAAGTCAAAACTTCCAACGTCATCAACTTCGTCAAGCATCATGTCATCTGTCGATTTGGTTTTCCTCGGCGTATTATTCATGATAATGGACCACAGTTCGTTAGTCAAAAATTTACTCGATTCTGCGACGACCATCGAATCAATAACCTAGCTTCTACAGCATATAATCCAGCAGCTAATGGATTGACGGAAGCTTTCAATAAAACCATCATCAAACTCCTGAAAAAGTTCATTTCTTCTAACAAACGCAACTGGAGCGAGAAGCTTGGTGAATGTTTATGGGCCTACCGCACCACAGTTCGCAATACGACCGGGTGTACGCCTTTTTCATTGGTATACGGGTGTGAAGCTGTCCTTCCCCTCGAGATCCAGATTCCTTCTCTGAGAATCGCAATCTCCAATGAACTTACAATGGAGAACAATGATCATCTTCGACTTCAAGAGCTAAAAGCTCTAGACGAAAAGCGATTGTACGCTCAACAAAATATCGAGCTGTATCAGGCCCGAATTTCAAAAGCTTTTAACCAGAAGGTGAAAGTCAGAGCATATCGGAAAGGAGAACTTGTTCTTACCGTCAAACGTTCGATGACTATGACACATATGAGCAAAGGCAAGTTCGACGCGAAATGGGAAGGCCCATTCGTCGTATACAAAGTCTTCTCAAACGGAGCATATCAGCTTACCTCTATGGATGGTAAAGTTACGATGATGCCTATCAACGGCAAATTCTTAAAAAAATATTATGTATAAATCTCGTTAATATATGATATTTTCATCTGCTGCGATTATTCCCCTGCAAATATAAAATCAGAGTTTATTCTTCCCCACAAAAGTCATCTCGATATCGTTATCCCCAGCGGAAATTGATATTCTACCACATATCGTCTTCCCAGAGAATTTGATATTCTGTCTTATTATATCCCCAGTGGATTTAATAAAGATCTCATATAGAAAATCACGTCCATATTACCTCTAAATTTTCTATCTCAGTATCATATTTTTTATTTTATGAAAATGATATCAAGTCTTTTGACTTCCGAGTCCAAAGATCATGGAAAATTGAGTTCAAAGATATCTTTATATCTGAATTCTGTTTTCTCTAATCAGTATTAAACTAAATTTTTTGGTTTAATATCATCTGATGAAATTACAAAATTCATTTGTATATTTTATTCTATTGAAATATGTCATGTATTATTTACCTCTGAACATATTTTCTACAAAAACATCATACACAAAATCGAAATCAGATCAAAGTGCTCATTTCCTCAGTTAAAATCAAAATACTGATTACAAATGAGTATTAATCTATTGAATAGAAGGAGTAATTATCTCTTGAATATGAGCAAGTATACTATTTATCTTCTCTTCATGAGCTTTACGAATTCGCTCTATTGCTTCAAATGCAACCATCTGTTGATCAAAATTAATGATAACAGTACTACGACGATTAGTTTCTTCTATCTGCTCAGCTTGCATCTGTTCCCGCTCTTGCTGTAGAACTTGATAGCGGGTAGCTTCAGCTATATGAGCAGCGATAATGTCAGATTGCTCTTTTTCTACGGATGCAATGCGCTCCTGGAGATGAGCTAATTCTTTCTTTAGTTTCTGGAGTTCTTCAGCTCTAGATATTTTCTCTGTTTCCAAACATTCTATCTTCTGACGAGTTGTTACTATTTCCTCATCCTTCGCCATTAACTTCTCAGATGACAAAGCGAGGAATTCTTTCAAAGCAGCCTGCTGGGTTTGAGCTTCACATTCCAGTTGAGCGATCTCAGCCACAGTCAAGGATTTAATATCTTCTTTCTTGATTTCCCAGTATTTGTGGATGGTTACTTCCAAATCATCTAGGAGATGCTCAAAGAAAGTATACTGAGTCTCATAACCAGCCTGTCGCAGAGCTAAAAGCGGGAAATTAATCGCCGCTCGGAGATTAGAAAAAGGTATAGTCTCGTCCTTCATAAATCGCCTGGAGAATGTATCCAGATATGAATAGATAATATCTGAGTACATTGCCATGGTCCTTGCTATTCCCGTTTCAAAACCAGGAGTTGCTGCCATTATGAAAGAAGAAGCGGGAATGGGCTCTATTCTGGAAACAGAAGTTTGTGCTTTTTGAGAACTTGGTAAATGTGAGCTTCCCTCACCAGCATCAGTCCGAACAGGTGGAGCATGAGTCGAACTCATCGCTGGTGTAGTTCCTACAACTTTTGGAATCAAAGAAGCTTGATCAAAATTAAAGACAATAAAGCAAGAAAAGACAAAACTTTACTGGATAAAATATTACCTGAAGTTGGCTCGTACTCTGTCTCTCTAGGATCGTTCAGCCCTGTTCGCAATCTATTCAAAGTGTCTTATGACACTGGTCTCATTTCACTACTTCCTGCCCCAGAGGTGCTCGGAACATGGGCTTCTATTTCTAGAAGGTTCTCTGGCTCTGGAGTCAACCCTGAATGTTGGCCGGCCGTCTTCAACTCGTTGACACGGATTTCAGTTGGTGACTCGTCTTCAATCTCCATATCCTCATCTTCAAAGGAATGAAACGAAGGTTCATAGTCAACCTGTTCTTCTTCACCCATGTCGCTCTCCGAAACATCAATCAAAGCTAAATCAGCAGGTTGCTCGAGAATGGTTCCTTCCTTCACTGATTCTCTCAGTACGGATGGTTCAGCATGCTCATCCACTACCTTGGAAGGATCCTCGGCAGCCAGTATTGTTCGATCAGGAGATGGCTTAGCTGCCGATTCTTCTATCACATCCTCCGCAGCAGGTTCTATATTAGCGTCCTCCGTGGACTGCGCTTTCGAGGGTGCAGGGGAGGAAACTTCAATAATCTTCTTGGCAGTAGAAGATCCTGCTTCAACTCTTTGCTGAGGAGCAAGGGCAGTTTGTTTCTCTCGAGCCAATCGTTCAACACGATTGGTGGGGCTTTCTGCATCAAGACAAATTACAGATTTAGTCTTTAAAACTACCACTTTTCATTTTCCTACCCTTTTCATTAGTGGAATGGTAGGATAATCTTCTTTGGAGTCACTACCTTCTTCATCAGCATCTCTGATATGTTGACTCGAAGCAGGAGAAGTCCCCGGGATAGTAATTCCTCCGCGACTACGAACTTCTGCTCGAGTAACTCTTTTTGGAGCAGGCCCGAAGCACCCTTGTCACGCTTTCTCTTAGGTGTACCCTCAGCAGATACACTCTTCTCGACACCTCCAAGCTGTATGTGTAGTGGTTGATGAAGTTCATCAGAAAAGAGATTTCCCATTGAGACTTCTTCATAAACCTCGTCAGTAGCGAGAGGATCCTCTCGGTCGTGACAATCTTCCGGCAGAGTAGACTTGGCTGATTTCTTATTAACATGAATGAAGCTCTTACCCAAGATGCTGAACTTCTCATCAAATGTATTCACAGATACATAGAACTTGGCATAAGACGCCAACATACTAGCTCCTTTCCGATGATTCACTGGATCTGGCATTGTAAAGGTAGCTCCGGTGCCTTTGGAAATATAATATATCCAGGCTCTCGCACCGTCGATCAATCCGCCTTGGTGGTTGAAGCATGTCGTTGCATTCCCCACATGCAACTGATCATAGCCGAATTGCCGAGCAAATCTACTCAGAAGATATGGCTCCAAATAAGTAATATCGTCATGGCGACAGACCAGGTGGGATGGTCTGATCCTCTTCAGCCATTCGTGCTGAACATCATCCAGTTTATTGGCACCAGTGCCATCAATCATCTTTGCAGGCATAGTCTCATAACCGATAGACGGAGGAACACAGGTGAAACTCTATAGTTCTCCCCTATTCAGTATGGTCCTGTAATCTGTCAGGGTGTCATACTTCCACTTTGGCGTATGACGGTATCTTTCCAAGAAAGTGTCATCTGGTCTGGCCAGTCCAGCACTCATAAGAGACTCGAAGTGGAGGAGCAGCCATCCGTACAAATATGTGAAAGGTATTTCTACTCGAGAAAAAGCTGTAAGTTTCTTCTTCGCCAGGTTAAACATTCTGTCTGCATATGTCCTTAAACCGGCGTTCAGACGGCATGTCATCGCCGTTAGCAAGTCCATCCTGTACCCGAACGTCAGACAGACTGATGTAAATATGATTCTTCGATGCATCCTGTCTGCCGAACAGGTGTCGGGTACTACGAATCTTCTCAGCCAAAGGGATAGAAATCCGGCCAGATGACCTTCATTAGACAAAGACCGGCTACCTTGCTTTATGTAGGTCTCTAACCTATCACCAGTTTTATAGGTGCCTTCATCTTCTTCGATTATGATGTCATCATGGGTGGTCTCCCGGATTAATCTGTCAAATTCGGCTTGACTCAGAGGTTTAAAACGACCAATATATTGTTCCGTCTTCTTTTTCTTCTGAGTTTCTTCGGTGCAGCCTTGGAATAAGTAGGCCATCCACTTCGAAGTATAGCAGCCTGAATCTATATCTTTTGCCTTATAAAAGGCCTTACAGATACTATAGTAGCACATTAATTCTTCGAATACATGAAGAATTAGCGGGTTGGCGTCAGAGATCTTGTTCATTTTATCAATAAACGGGATATACTCCTCATACGGTAGATCTCCTGTCGGCAGCTGAGAAATATACGCCATTTCGTGGAGAGCGAATTCCACCTCACCTCTCGGAGTCATAAAAGTTCCGGTGCGGTAGTTGTACCTTTCTGCTAATGCCAGGAACAAATCTGGGTTCGGTCGAAAACCATAAGCAGTGCACTTGATGGCATTGTACAGGCCTATCGCCTTCAACTGTTCTCCATAATCTCTCAGAATCCATCTCACGAGAGCAGTCTATCTGATATTCTCTGGGTTCACGAGAACAGTGAGTCTCATGGACTGTTTCGGATAGACAACATTTTCTAACTGTGTAAATTTGTTCGCAAATATCGGGACTCTAACCGGCATCAGAAGTACAGAATCCTCAGGGGGAATTGTGGATGGCAATAATCCTCGTAAAATTGGAACATGCGGCTCAGTACCACTGCAAAATCTTCCCTGTCTGTACCCTACCCATCCAGCTTTTGCTTGACGGGTTGGAGTAATATCCCATTTCATGTGCCTTTGGTGACTCGCACGGAATAAGCGAGCTATGTTGATACTCTTAGACAATCCAGTCAAGTACATTGGCTGGGTCGCATCACCATCTCGGTAATACAAGTATGACACTTTATCGGAGGCTGGCTGGGAGTCTTTGTCAATAGCGTCCCCGAATAGAAATGCCGGTTTTGAGTGGGTAACACTGTCCACACTCTGCAGTGGTTGACCACTTATCAGACTCAGTAGGGTTTCGCTATCTTGATTTTTTAGAATGGCTATTCTCGTGGAAGGTTCATCAAACTATGGAAAGTGGACATGAGATAGATCACTCTTATAATTGCTCCCTGCACATCCTTCAAACTGCGCTTCTTGGGCCAGAATATCCACTATAAAGAAAAAATAAGAGGTTAAAAATCCTTAAAAAATACAAAGGGATGACAAGTTCAAAGATCGACTTACGCTCAGTCCATCCTAAACGTATGTCAAGTTCAAAGATCGACTTACGCTCAGTCCATCCTAAGCGTATGTCAAGTTCAAAGATCAACTTATGCTCAGTCCATCCTAAGCGTATGTCAAGTTCAAAGATCGACTTACGCTCAGTCCATCCTAAGCGTATGTCAAGTTCAAAGATCAACTTACGCTCAGTCCATCCTAAGCGTATGTCAAGTTCAAAGATCAACTTACGCTCAGTCTATCCTAAGCGTATGACAGATTCTAAGTTCAACCTACGCTCAGCTATGTGTATGTCTAACCAAAGCAAGCAGTCGTATGGAATCTTCCAAAGAGTAGCGTATGGATAGCAAGATGTTCATCAAAAATACGCTGACAAGAGAGTCAGCGTATCTCAACGAGACGATTTGACATAGCATATTCTTTCAGATCAGCGTATTCTGACATTTCTATCAAAGATACGCATATCTTACAGAAATACGCTTAAAACATATTTTTCGTATAAGACGAAAAATATGGAATACGACTAAACCCTAAAGAGGGAAGTGTATTTTCTGACGTATTGACCCTAAAAAGGGGGATACGTTTTCTAATTTTGCCCTAACCAGAGCCCTAAAAAGGGATGGTTACTATTCATCGTCCCCATCCTCACCGTATAGGGGTTTCAACGAAAGTTCGCTCTGTGGAAGACGCTGCTCGACAGTTTTCCTAGTGGTTGCGGCGGCGGCGGCGGGTCGAGACGGCTCTGCAGGAGCCTTGCCTTTCCCCTTCGCGACAGCATCGAGCTTGGGTGCCATTGACGAAGATTAGGTTGGAGAAGAAGAAATCTTGAGCTCTGGATTCTCTCTCTCGAAGACGAAGGCAAAAGTAAAGAAAAGAATTAAGTTCTTAAAAGCCTATTTATAGAAGAAAGAGAAGTCCAAACGACAGCTGTTTTCAAAATACAAGATCCCTAGAGATATGCACGGATATCGAGGAGATACCAAACTCGTGCCAGCGTGTCAAGACTTATTCCTACTTTGAGTTCAAAGTAATTTCGAACTTTTGAAAATCATAAAGTTCAAAAACTTTGAAGGGGGTCTTGAAGGGTATGAAAAATTCTGACACGCTGACATAAGACCAAGTCAGCCAAAGGCCATACGCTCAGCCAAAAGCCATACGCTCAGTGCAAAAGTCATACGCTCAGTGAATATTTTATTATTTCTCGACTGACAGCACAGCATACGCTCGATGGGGAATGAATCTGACACTTCGTCTTTCGTGCAAAGAACAACTGTCTTAGGAGAATTAACCGTCGTATGGATTTTCGAGAGTTGATTTTGTCTTTTACGAGGACAGCTTATTAGCCATCATAAATGCACAACCATCATTACTGTCATTTCTGACAGTCTGTCAGCCGTCATATCCGCAACACGACGCTCGAGAGATATTTGTCAGTTATTGGGAGATATGGCGTATTCGAGAAGATTGAAGACAGCCACGTGTCTATTTGTCCAGTCATATGACTCCTCATCAAGGCAGTGTATGGACTTCATACGACTCCTCATCAAGGCAGCGTATGGACTTCATACGACTCCTCATCAAGGCAGCGTATGGACTTCATACGACTCCTCATCAAGGCAGCGTATGGACTTCATATGACTCCTCATCAAGGCGGCATATATACTCCATACGACTCCTCATCAAGTGAGCGTATATACTCCATACGACTCCTCTTCAAATAAGACAGTGTATGCTAGTCATACTTCTCTAAAAGACAGCGTATCAAAGCAAATGCATTCAGAATGACTTTAAATGTACAGTCAACACACGTTCTCATGTGTCTTGTATTCGGTTACCCACTCATTCAGAAGTTATGCAACATGGCATTCATGCCATCAATCTCTCCTGGATATACTCCACTATTCTCAACCGCACTCCAACGTGTCTCTACCAAAATTCGCCATGCGTCCCTGCAGTTATGCACACGTCAAGTAACTGACTGAGCTTATGCCCAGAGCAGTTATCCAGAACTCTATAAAAGAGAGTTTCTCCACTTTCAACAGACACCAGATTCAATTCAGAGAGAACAAAGAGATTGCCCAGTTGCTGCCCAAGTTCTTTGAGATCCGAGCCTTCTTCATCGCATCGTCCAAGGGATAAAGTGATCGTCTTCTAGATCAGATTCCTACAGTTGTAATTTTCTCAGAAACACAATAAATAAATAGAATTTATTTATGGAAAACAATGAGTATACACGATTTGTACACGAATAACACGAACACAAGGAGTACACGATGCCCATGATAAAGTATACGAACATGAAATACCCGATGTATCCGCTAAGGGAATAACATCGCACGGCAAGATCCATATAGTACTAATCCGTGTTACCAACGTGTCAGCATCAAGTAAAGTAATCTAAAGCAGGAAATATAATCCTAAACAAGATATGAAATGATCAAAGAATGTACTCGCCTCGATAACCTGAACAGCTGATAGGTATAGATGTCCAAACTGAAGCCACAGAGTCCTATTTAGAGCAACACAGGTTACAAGGTGTTCAAGTTGTAATAAAAGAAGTTTTACCAGCAATCTATATTATTCTAGGCTCTTCTAAGTCAAGTCAACTCTAGGTCAACTCTGGTCAACAATCTAGTCAAACTAGGTCAAGTGTTGACTTACAGTTGGCTTTTGGTCAACTGGTCAACTCTGGTCAAACAGGGTCAATTCTAGTCTAATTATTTAGATATAAGTGTACTTCGTTATTCGTACATCGAAACTTACGACATGCAAATCGAGATAAGATGATCAACTGTAAGGTTAATAATCTTATTATAGTGATCCACGTGTTCATTTTGTCAATTTTAGCGATGTGAGATCACTGGAATCGACTGATCTCAGTTTCGTTGTACTAATCCCGAAATACGAACATTATAAGAATTAATTATAATAAAAGGTGATACATAGAAAAACTTTCTACAAACATTGTTCGATGATGAATTAAATATTGCCAACGTGTCCAGAATGGTCAAATTAGCTAGGATAGCTTACCCATCGGTCCAGTTTGGATACAGGGGCAAAAAGATAATTTTGGGTCAAAAACGGTATCCATGTCGGAGCCGTTTTGTACCGAAAAATGTACAAGAAAACAAGTCTACAAAATATAACAAATTATATGTCCACAAGTCCAAAATGGCGATACGAACCCAACGGTATATCCGAAATTGGATTCCGTTGACCCGATCTCAATTTGGTCCGTTGACCAGAACATTGAAATTTTGGTTTGCACGGAAATGGGTGCCGAAGCCAATGTTCTCAAAACTCAGTAAACTATATGTCAACGAGTTCAGAATGACGATACAAATTCAACGGTATATCCAGAATTGGATTCCGATGAGCCGATCTCAAAATGACCCGTTGACCCGGATATTGGTATCCGACTTGCACGAAAATGCGTGCCGAAACCAATATCCACTAAAACCTAGTAAATTATATGTCAACGAGTCTGGAATGACGATGAGCCGGCGTCAAAAAGTCCCGTTGACCCAGACTTTGGGGCCCGCTTTGCACTGAAATGTGTGCCAGGGCCCATGTCCTCCAAATCTAATAAATTATATATGAATTTGTGCCATGACGATACCACGAGTCTACTGGTGGTTTCGAAAATGAAATCTGGAGTCCCGAGTTCAAAAATAGAATTTTACAAGTTAGAAATTACGAATTCGGACGGCCAACTTTGGCGTCAAATTCAACCAATCAAATAAGCTCACAATAAAACAAAACTGGAGAGGTAGGAAGAGGGTTATACCAGTTGTGTACAGGAACTGGTGGCATGCCAAACGGAGCTGCGATAGAGGAGGTGCGAGCCGAAGAAGTTGGCTCTGCAAAACTGTCGAAATTTTATACAATTTAAACGGTCAACTTGGCGGTCGGTTTTGATGTATCAAATGATAAAATTAACGGACGAAAATTGAGGGGAGTGAAGATGGATATACCGATATTGTGGCAGAGTAAAGAGTTCGCCGATCCATCGGTCGAATTTCTCAAAAAATACACACAAAGTCGCTGCTACCAAACACGATTTCTGAGTTGATTCTGAGCTTGTGCCGACTGAATTTAGTGCAAAATGCACGAATAGGCTATGCATCGTGCCGGGGAGGAATGCGGCGCACCCCGAGGGTTCGCCCAGCCAGGGTGGCCCAGCCACGACGGTGCGCGGCCGGCGACGGCGCCTGAACCACACGACTGCTGCCATTTCTGGCTGTGCTGTGCAGCAGTAGCCGCTGCTGCTCGCTTCTGCGGGGGGCTGCACGGGCCTCGCATGGCGGCGCGGCCACGACGCGGCCAAGGCACGACGAGGGTGGCGGTGGTTGAAGTGGTGGTGGTGAAAAGATGATGGTGATGGTGAGCTCAGGAGGAGGAGGAGATGGTGAGCTCGGGAGGGGAGGGTCGGCCATGGGGCTGTCGGCTACTGCTGTGAAAATTTTAAGAAAGAGAGAGAGAAAGCGGTGAGTGAGAGAGAGATATATATGTTGTGTGTGTGTTATAATAAATAAGAGAGGAAAAGAGAGGGAAGTATTCTCCACCTAGAATTTAGGGCCGGCCAATGTGTTGGGGGGATGTGGGTTTGTTGCCATGTAGGAATGGATGGCTAGGATTAAATTGGAGTGGAATCAAGGGTAGGATATAAATAGGGGATTATATTTTATTTTAGGGATTTAAATCAATGGAATATACATTAAATATTTGAAGTAGAAAAACTAGGTATTTAATATTTTTCAAGGGCAAGGAGAGTGAGGGTGTCATGAGAGAGGGTAACATGAAGCTTGGACTGGGTTCGGTTGAGCCGGGTCGGGTCAAAATCGGATATGGTGCAATAATTGAATTTAAATAAGTGTTTATGATCATGCGTAAATAAGTAACATGTGGAGACTCAAATAAATGGGACACAAGTGTCATGTGGGTAGTAGGCTTCATGTGGGCCATGTCCATATTTTGGGTCGAGTAGGTTGGATCGATGTCGGGTCCCGAAATTAAATTGGAAGTCAGGTCACAAATTACGGTGGATAATTAATTGGCCTAAATTGACCCAAAAGTTGTGCGAAGCAAACGAAGCACAAGATATTATGTCTGAGTGGGACACGAAGGTCATGGGTGAAGAGTGTCTCGAGTAGATCATGCATGAGAAGTTGGTTTCAAGAAAATGACTAGTCTAGTGCTCCTAAATTAAAAGTCATGGTAACGTGCATATGATGATCAAGGAAAGAGTGGAAAATCAATTAATAATTAACCAACGATCAAATGGTCTAAATTGACCCAAAGTTGTGCGAAGCAAAAAAGAGTACAAGGGAACAAGTTTGAGTGGGACATTATATACCAAAATGAAGGTAATCCTGTCCACTACAAAACTCATGAAGAAAGTTTTCAGAGATGAACATCCCTGACACTCCAAATATCAAAGGCACGGAAAAGTTAATTCAAGGATAAAAATAATCAAATTGAAATATTTATTGAGAAAAATAATTCAATCAAAAAATTAAAAAAAACTAACCCAAAATTCAGGTTGCTCACAGAAAATGAGTTCGAGAGCCTGGAGTAGGGCAACCTCTCTAACGACGAGTACACCGCAGATTTCTTCCGCCTCAGTCACTTCGCAGATGCCTTGATCCCTGCAGTCAAAGCCAAGAAGTTCAGAAAAGGGCTATCCCATGAAATTCGCATCACCATTGCCACCAGCCACGCCACCATATATGAAAGAATCTTGAAGGTTGTACAGGCGGTAGAGAAGGAGATAAAGCACAAGCAGAAGAGGGACAGAGACACATAAGGGGGAGGCAACAACCAATCGGGAACAGCGAAACATTTCAATGTTCCAAAGAAGAATTCACCGCAGCAGTATCATCAGCAACCAGGAGCCGTCTTCCACCTGAATCAAGCTCCCAACATGTTAGTATTGCAGAAAGAAGGGACACAGCGAGGGCGATTGCCGTTGGAGACTAGGTCAATATTTAAACTGTGGCTGGAATCAACATCAGCTTCGAGATTGTCCAAGGCGTCGACCTGTAACACTAGGAGGGCAAGCTTTTGCCACGATCTTGGAGGACACGATGATGACACGAGGAGCGACTGATGGTAACAATTCGTAACATTTAGAATAAAATTCAATGAATAGGTTAAAGTTTATGATTAGTATGCTAGTTGCTTGTTTTGGATAGAATCCCTATACATTATAGAATAACCATATTTGATATGTTATAGACACACTTCTTGATTTCATTCTCCCTAAATTTCGAGGACGAAATTATTTTAAGGGGGCTAGATTTGTAAATCCCTTGACCATTTCTTTTTACTTTTATTTTTATTATATTCTACTTCCCCTAAAGTATTAAATGATTTTTGAGTTGTAGATAATTTGTTCATTCAAACTAACAGAGAAATTGTGGCATTTGCAAAACTATTTTCTCATGGGGCTTAAATGCAAAACCTGATTTCAAAACCAAATGGACTGTTAGCCGTTTATAATCTCTGTATTCGAGGTTGATCTCAAAATACATAATTCGATCCCTTTTTAAATATGTGTGATAAACCCTAGGAAATTCAAATATCTTCTTCTCTATATACTTTTCCCATACGATCAATCCAAAAACATAGTATATATAAAGAGGAGATAGTCGACTCTTGCCTTCGTCCTAACCCTAGCTCTACCACCATTTATTATTCTTCAAAGTTTAAGAGCAGCCTCGAGTATCTGGAGGGAGGAGACAACTTCAACAGGTAATTCCCTTTCCCTTCACCTACCATATCTTGCTTCCTTGAGCCTAGTTGATTATCATGTTAATAAGGGGATAGAAGTGTTTGTTACAATCTAGAAATGGATTACATATGGACCAGTTGCTATGATGGGTGCCTTTGTGACATCTGACAAATAGCAGTAGGCCATAGCAAGTAGGCTACTATAGTTGGTAACTACTAACTACAGAAGTTCTGATAATGGCAACTGTAGTTTATAGGATAGAAGTGAGTATATCAAACTTTGTGAAAACACAATGGGATGCTCTATTATATAACCACAAAGGAAGGTGGAGTAGATTTATAGCAGTTGACAAGGGTGGGGGAAACCTTAGACTGATATATCAGCCATTATTAAGAGTATCAGTCAATGGACCTGTCATTAGACTGATGTACCAGTCATGGGGCATAAGAAAGGTTCCAGAAAATCACTTATGTGGATGGAGGGGTCTGCAAGTATCCCAAAGACTAGATAAGGTATCAGAGATTTCAGTAAAAATATGACATGTAGGTAGAAAGAGTCCAAACAAAGGCACAAAAATCGTATCTACTTATGTAAGAACCTGTATGTTAGGTAAAGGAAAGAGTCTAGAACCAGGGCATGGCTAGATATACCTATATAATTAGAGTAAGTGCCAATAGACAAAGTGAATACTAGAGTATCCTAGCTAGTCTCTGCACATTGCTCTATTCCTATAAGTTACTCTGCATACACATTAGCACATGGGTATCACATGCCTACACCTAGACATCAGATGTAGATGGAAAAAGGAGGGTACTCGAGTAGGTGAATCTGGGATTTGGGGGAAGTTGGTATCAGAACAATATCAAGGGTATTGAAGGAAAACCCATAGATACTTGGTTTGATAAATAAGGACCTGGGTTACCTACCCTCTACTTGTTTGATAAACCCTAGGAAATTCAAATCTCTTCTCCTCTATATACTTCTCCCTTACGATCAATCCAAAAACATAGTATATATAAAGAGGAGATAGCCGACTCTTGCCTCTGTCCTAACCCTAGCTCTACAACCACCCATTATTCTTCAAAGTTGAAGAGCAGCCTCGAGTATCTGGAGGGAGGAGATAACTTTAACATGTAATTCCCTTTCCCTTCATCTACCATATCTTGCTTCCTTGAGCCTAGTTGATTATTATGTTAATAAGGGGATAGAAGTGTTTGTTACAATCTATAAATGGATTACATATGGACCAGTTGCTGTGATGGGTGCCTTTGCGACATCTGACAAATAGCAGTAGGCCATAGCAAGTAGGCTACTATAGTTGGTAACTACTAACTACAGAAGTTCTGATAAAGGCAATTGTAGTTTATCTGATAGAAGTGAGTATATCAAACTTTATGAAAACACAATGGGATGCACTATTATATAACCACAAAGGAAGGTGGAGTAGATTGGTAGCAGTTGACAAGGGTGGGGGAAACCTTAGACTGATATATCAGTCATTATCCAAGAGTATCAGTCAATGGACCTGTCATTAGACTGATGTACCAGTCATGGGGCATAAGAAAGGTTCCAGAAATCACTTATGTGGATGGAGGGGTCTGCAAGTATCCCAGAGACTAGATAAGGTATCAGAGATTTCAGTAAAACCTCAAATCAGTAGAAAACAAGACATGTAGATAGAAAGAGTCCAAACAAAGGCACAAAAATCGTATGTATTTATGTAAGAACCTGTATGTTAGGTAAAGGAAAGAGTATAGAACTAGGGCATGGCTAGATATTCCTATATAATTAGAGTAAGTGCCAATAGACAAAGTGAATACTAGAGTATCCTTGCTAGTCTCTACACATTGCTCTATTCCTATAATTTACTCTGCATACACATTAGCACATAGGTATCACATGCCTACACCTAGACATTAGATATAGATGGAAAAAGGAGGGTACTCGAGTAGGTGAATCTGGGATTTGGGGGAAGTTGGTATCAGAACAATATCAAGGGTATTGAAGGAAAACCCATAGATACTTGGGTTGATAAATAAGGACATGGGTTATCTACCCTCTACTGTAGGCAGTATAGGGGTAGACTCCATACAAGACTTGGAGTGGATAAATATAGGACATGTATCTAGGTTAAGAGGAGACTTATGGTCGGATTCATGTCAGCAAACAAGCCTAATCTGTAGGATTTCGTAGGGAATGGGTTTTGGAGACCTGTGACACGGGTTGGTATGGAGCCATGCACCTAGAGGCCTAGGCAAAACTCTGTTATTAGCATGGAGGTTCACCCAGAAGGACCACAGGCACCATACCTACAACACACCCATTGGGTAATAAAGCCTGTGATACATATAGTAAATCCCAGTTTAACATGAGATACAACTCCTAACTACACTAATACAAGCACCATCTAATATATGTTATGACTTTACAGTTGAGTATATGAACTATAAGGAATACATGGGGTAATCCCAATTAATGATGTAAACCTTTAGGATAGAGTTAATCAATATCATATAGAAAGGGGTTATGTTGTATCAAGTATTATACACCAACTTGGAATTCCTACCTGTGCCATATACCAGTAGAGCATGAGTCCAAGAGATCACCCAAATGTTGAGGTTTAGGGTGGACCCTTATCCTTACCACTCTCAAGAGGAGTGACCTGCCTACGGAACATCACAGGATGCCCAGTATCAGATGACATCTGCTTACCCTACTATTTGAAGAGAGTACATTCATTAGTAATAGAACCTTACACCATTTCAACCTCTAAGATAGGCAGTACTAGTGTCGGTAAAAGAGAAGTAAGTGCAGGGGTGTCAATATCCATGCTAGATGTAGCGAGAAATATCAGTCCCAGGTAGGTATTAATAAAGGAAAGTAGAGAGATGAGTGTGGCCATGCAAACACCATATGGACCATAATGACTACCCATTGTTCAGACCCTATACATGTGATTCAGCCACATGTATACCTTGACCATCATTCACTATATTCATCTGTCCTGCTCTCAATATTGAGCTAACTTCAGTGAGGAATGTCCTGCATTAACCCTCCTTGTGTATCAGACCACCTTCGGACCAATGTTCAGACCCCTCTTTGTTGTGTTTAGTAATCTACAATTTGATCCTAACATTAGGCTATATTATTCATTCCTCTTCCTATATTATTCAGTCCTTAGGAAATTGCTATGATTGTTGTCAAACCACATTCGAGTTATCTTATATAATGGAGTCAGTCCTACCATGCCAATTATCCATTATCATGAACCATATTACCCTATGTTAAGTCTCCTTTTGTTCAGTTATCTTGCATACTCATAATGCCCTGCATCTTGATATCTTACATTCTCTTTTGATCAGTATTATGAGGCAGCAACATACTGATACATGAAAGCCATGTCATATCTTAGTGAGCCATAGAAGCATCTCTGCACAAACAGAGCAATAGAAAGGATACATGAGGGAATTCCTTTAAGCTAAATGACAACTTGGTACTGTCATCACCCATTAGAACAATTAGGATGACTTTGGCAGCATTAGACAATGATAGTGGTTATACTAGAGGAGGGAAAACATAGGATGAGTCCTACATTAGGAAAAGGAGTGCAGTAATGGGATGGGTTAATGTCATACCTATGGGTAACCTAGTTAAGAATATGGAAGTTAACCTCGACAAGTAGAGAAATTGAGGAAAACCCCATATATGTAAACAAGTTTTGAGGAACACTAGGTAGCATACCCACCTAACAATTATGTGCAAATAAACTTAGAAGTCTAAATACAAATAGATAAGTATTCCTTGTTGAATCACCATTAACATTGTGAGTTATAACAGGTTCATTGGACTTTTGACTCAACCCTTGGCCTGTGCCAACAGCTCAGGACCGCAGGCAAGTATACCTTGTCGAAAATATACAGCATTTATATTATTTTTTCTCGATTGTATTATTTTTCATATTGTCACATGATTCCCATACTGTGATTGATTTATCCTTGATTGTTTTACTTGTTCTAGATTATATGTACGTATAGGATATTTGACATTGCTTACTTATTGGTGTTTTCATGTTACCTTGTCTTGTGATTGTGTTGTCATTTTCTATATCTTGTTCTTAACTTGACCATTCTTGACTGAGAGTATCTTGTATTGTACTACAGTTGAGACATACTATAGATTGGGAGTATCTTGCATTATACTACGACCTATAACATATATTGATTGATTGGTTGACTTGACTTGCAACACTAAAAATTGGGAGTATCTTGCATTGTACTACGATTTATAGGAGTCTACTTGACCTTGTATCCTTTATAAGAGGAGATCGATACTAGAATTGGCTAATCTCGACTGAGAGTATCCGCTTTATACATCAATGCAAACACTATAGATTGGGAGTATTTTGCATTGTACTACAAGCTATTAGAGTTCGGATTGATAGTTAGCCAAGTCTAGTGTTATATTTCCACACGACTTGTCTTCCTTAGATGTTCTTCTTGCTGTGTTCTTATCCTCCATACATGTTATTTACTGTCATATTAGTAGGCATGTTTTTATGTATCTTGCTAGTCCTCTGAGGACCTGATGATCTCTTCAGGTTTAGCCGAGTTTAAGACAGGTACAAACGAGCAGGTTTGAGCTAGCATTGGACCACGGTACCACTGCAGCTGAGGGTACTTTTGACAGTTTAGACTCAGTTATTTTATTTCCATGTTTCTATTCTATTTTCGTCTATTGGAAGTGGATTTGTGTCCACTGGACGTAACTGCAATTCTTGATGAACTTGATACTTCATTTTATATGATCATTCTTTATTGAGTCTCATTTGAGTTAGTTGTATTCTCTGATTTCTCTAGATGAGATATAGATTACCTTGATTGTTCTAGACTTCTGTGATCGCGAGTACATTAGACAACGTTCTACTGCCGATACTGCAGCGTAGGCTGGACTTGGATACGTCTCATATCCGAACAGCGGGTGCGGGTCGTGACACTACACATAGAGCCTCCCGAGTATATTTGGATAGTCGGAGGAGCTCGAATAGGGATAGCCGAGATGGAGTACTAGCGAGCTCTGCTAGTATGTCGAAGTTGTAGGTTTTAGCCATCCCCGCAGTATTGTCTTTTAGTAGAGGCCTGTCGAAACGAGCCTTTTTCTACTTCTGTTTATCGACTGATGGAGGTTGGGATGGACCCTTCCCTTAGGCAGCCGTAGTGGTGACAGAAGGTGTCGCTTCGATCGGAGCCTCCTCTTGCGTAGCATTTTGCTGTGAATGCGTCGAAACAGGATGAGATTCTTCAGGGGAGGAAGTGACCATGCGGCAAGACTTGGTCTTCTTGCCTTTGGTTGTGGAGGTAGGATGTACCCCCGGTTGAATCAATTTTGAGGCTAGGTCCGGGTGGACCCACATGATCTCTACCCGGGATGTTGTGAGAGGTATTAGCCCACTCACATTGTCACGAGTTGGTGGAAGGTTGGTTACTTCTATTGTCGCCTTTAAGATGGGAACAACGCCATCTTGTGCTTCAATAGGTGGCAATGTGCCAAACTGGAGTGACACCACATTGGCCGAGACTATCTTCTCTTCATAATCAAGCGAGAGAACGTTCGTATTGATCATGCGTTGTATGTAGTTCTTCAAGATGTAGCAGTCTCGAGTCGGATGGCTGACGAAACGATGGTAGTGACAGTACCTTGGGTCGCCTACCCTGTCAACCTCGTTAGGACGCTTTGGATCAAGCAATTTGATTTTGTCGCTCTGCTTCAGCATTTCGAAGAGTTGTAGGGTATCTTCGTCATTAAAGGAGTATACCTCCTTCAGTCTTGGTACGGGCGGTGGTTTCTGAGTGGGCCCTTGTGTACTTTTCGAGGTATTGACAGTCAATGCTTGCTTTCCCTTCTGCTCGCTTCCGCTGCTGTTGTTGGTGGTGCGCTTCCTCTTGTCATCGAACGCAGGGAAGCTAACCCATAGAAGTCGAGCATCGCATGCTTTCTTCTTGGCGCTTTCGGCACCGATGATTAGCGAAATCCAATCTGGAGGCTGGGCAGAGTCGAGCTAGAGTTTGATTACAGACATCATCTTCATGCTGTAAGAATCGATCAACACATGTTCTGGTATAACTGACGGTAACCTTAAGCATGCCTGCTGCTCGATGAAAGCTCGAACGGCCTCTTTCTCCTTCTGGAGCACTTCTATCAGGGACGACATTGTCATATCTTTTTCTCCATCGTAGAATCAGTCGAGAAACAGATGCGTTAAGTCGTTGAAGGAGGATATGTAGTTGTCAGGGATACTACAGAACCAGTCATAGGCGACTCCCATCAACGCCCCAACGAACAAACTTGTAAGCAAGGCATCTTCCTTTTGGAGATGTCCCGTCATAGAGTAGAAGTAGGTCAGATATCGGCAGGTCGACTCTTTTCCGTCAAATGGTGTTAATGTTTGTGGTTTATGTTTAGGGGGATAAACCACTTTGTTCCATTCGGAAGGATAAGGTTATCGAATCCCAAGCTTTTGGCGTTCTTCCTATTTCGTTCGAGCTTCAAAGCGATCGCACAAGTCTTTTACCATCTCAACCAGCTCCTCCGTAGAGCTAGGAGCAGTTACGGGAGGTAAAAGTATAGCTCGGTACCCGAAGGAGCTGATGTCCGAGGTACAGTATGATGATATGTTCCTGAAGATACCCATTGAGGGGGTATACTTGATGTAGGAACAAAGTCGTAAGGCAGAATACTCTAGAGGGGGTGAATAGAGTAGGCAGCAGAATATTGCTAATTAAAAACTTGTTAGCAGTTAGATAACAGAAATAATAATCATCATAAAGTAATAACTGTAAAGAAAAGAGTTCAGAAGACAAACGCAAATACAGAGATTTATACTGGTTTCCCTCTTGTGAGGACTAGTCCAGTAAGAAGAACTCTAGCTTCCAGTTGAATCCACTATTGGAAAATCCTGGAAGTTTTCATACGAAGTCCTTGCAACTTCTACAGACGCGAGCTTTGATTCGAGGAACTCGACCAACTTCAGTTTTGAAGAATCTTTCTTCAATCAATCCTCTGATTACAATTTCTCTGAAATCTTTTAGACCGTACCGTACCAGTAAATTGACTAGAGAATTGTAACTGGCTTGGAATTTGAAAATGAAAGCTTTTAGAAAACTCTTTGGAAGAAACGTAAGCTTTAGAAGAGAAGAGATGAAAGTGAATGAGTGATTTTAAATGATCAGAATTCCTCTCTATTTATAGTTTTTTCCAAAGGCAGAACTCTGGCAAAATTCGGACAGAATTATATGTAACAAATCGCAACTGAAGGGAGACCAAGTTCAAAAACCAACGTTCATATAACATTCACCTTGGCCGAACTCTGGCCGAACTCTGACCGAGTTCTGTCCGGGTCGGTCAGGTTTATTTTATGAAAAATATTTTGGGCCTTTTTGAAATCTTTCAGAAGCTTTTGTAAATAATAGATATTTTTTTCAAAACATAGGTCAATTTTGAAAACGATTTTGGATAGCAATTTTGAAAACGATTTTGGATAGCCTATTTACCAGTACGACATGGTGTACAATGTTGAGCAGTGTCCAAAACATCTTGAGCAGTGTCCAAAACATCTTGAGTAAACCTCTGAGTTGTTCAGTATATCGAGACAAAGTTTGATCAATTATTAAAATCAGGTTTGACCATGACCAATGGGCCAACAATCTCCCCTATTTTGACAATTGACAAACCTTGACGATATAACATCTTTGGCCTTTATCAAATCAAAATTGTACCGATATAATGTACCAAAATAAATTGTTCCTATAGATTGTTCATAACCTGTATTCATAAAGATGTTAGATCTTATTTCTCTTCCGTTGTCACCTAGCAAAATAATTACAAAAGAGAAAGCTCTCCCGCAATATATGCATAAGTAACAATCAGTGAAGAAACACAAAAAATATGGATATATAAAAATATTTATCACAGGCATGGTATAATTGTCACAGACAGGAAAGAAATATGATAAACAGAAAATATTTCACAGGCAGTGTAAATGGAAGCATAAATAAAAGATAATGCTATGAGAATGCTAAGCTGAATAAACTGCTGAAGAAAACATATAACATGTCCATCAAACACAAAAGTCACAAATCATAACAAAATAAGAGTACTGATACTAGCTTGGAATGTCAGAGCATTTTCAAGTAAAAAAAAGACAAAATCATTAGTCTCAAAAGTATGACAAATCAAAAATCATCCTCATCGTCATCATCGTCTGCAGTGCCAGCATGTCCACCAAATCCGGATGGACCAGTTCCAGATGTGCCATCTACAGAGGTGTGTGGAGTAGCACCAGAAGTACGATACAAATTGTAAGCATTTCCTAGCTAGAACAGAGAGTGGACCACCTCATCATCAATACGGTAACCAGTTACAGAAGGGTCTCTAGGAAGAGAGCCAGCAGAATGACCCGTCTGAGCAAATCTAATATCGGCAAAAGAGTTGGCAATAGCCTGGAACCGAGTCACGTCACGGAACTCATGTTCCCTGGAAGTGTCAACTAAGAAAGTTTGCAGATCCGAGAGGTGCTGATGAATATCCTCAAATGTCATAGGTTAAGTCTGAGGAGGAACAGGTACAGTAGGAGCAGGTGCAGGAGGTGGAGGAGCAATGACAATGCTACGACGAGAAAGCTTGAGAAACTTGGGCTCAGGGTCCAAAGCGCAAGTGGATAAGTCTATGTCAAAATGCCAAAAGATGCGTGGGATAAGCATCACATACGAGAGGTTGCAGTCTCTTCTACGACATCTACCCATCATCTGGATTATAGTCTTAGGGGCAGAAAAAGGAATCCCCTTAAGAATGTGATATAGGGCAGAAAGTTCTAGTGCAGTGACATCATCTTTTGAAGTGGATTTGGGAAGAATAGTGGAATAGATGATGCGATGTAACTCTTAGTTAAACAAGTTCAAGTTGTTGGCCTTGAACTTACGAGCACGTGCGGGTGCACAAAGCTCATTCTTGAAACTGACAAGAGTCGTGCCCTCGGGAAAATCGAAGTCGGTGATGTCATCGAGTAGGGCACCTTCGTTTGGAATTACCAAGGATTTCTGCTAGCAATATATCGTCAAACTCGATATCTATCCCGCCAACACGAGTTCTTGCAGTAAAAGTGTCTAACACGATGTTATAATAGAACAGTCTAAGGGCATTAGTAGATATAGGGAATTGTAGGGTAGCAAGATGGTGTAACCCTAATGCCTCAAAGAAGGGGCGGTGATCGGAAAATATAGTCCATTTAATCGGAGCGCCGGTGCATGTAGTACGCATAGCAAAGTCGGCATACCAAAGCAATGCTTGGTCATGAGTTTTGAAGTAAAACTCATCCGACACGCCGTCATCCGATTGGACCGTAAAAAAGAGGGAATCTGTGTTCGGATCAGAAGACGATGCCTCTTCAGTGGCATGGGTCTTCTTCCTCTTGAAATGATTGAATTCCTTAGGCATTCTTTTCCAAAACTAAGAAACCCTAAAAATTTGAAAGTGGAGGAGAAAAGGAGTTATACCTTCCGAGAATCAAGTATGTTGTAGAGGACGCGATTCTTCGCACGAATCCAAATTTTCGATGGAAATCTCCATGTAGATGGGAAGAAAAGGAGTGGAGAAAAGCTAGGGTTTGGGGTGTACTTCGGCTGCTGCTGCTGTTATGATGAATTGGTTTGGAGGAGATGAATAAGAGATGGCCTCGGGTTCAGACTTAAAAACGTACAACACCAACAGAACTCTGGCCGAATTCGGACCGAACTCGGGCCGAATTCGCCTAGGGTTCTCCTGGGTTTTTAAAATAAAATTTTGTGGGCCATATCCCTTTCATCAACTCATTTCAAATATTTAATTCAAAGTTTAGTAATTTTAAACTTCAAATAATATAATTAGTATTATTTTATAAATTAATTTTCTTTATTCAGCATCTGTTTCAGATTAGCTGTAGGAGTCTGTACCAGCTAACGAGAGTTCACCGGGGAACAATTAAGTACCGCTTCGCTTCGACCGTAGTCGCTATGACAGATAGACTCTTTGTAGGCTTGTCTCGAAAATAGTTATTGAGTATTGAATAAATTAATTAATAAAACAAAATTAATTAATATTATTGACATCTAAACGTCCTAATTCTCGATGTAAATAATTAAAACAATCTTCCGCTAGAGATTTTGTGAATATGTCAGCCAATTGATTCTGTGTATCTATGTATACAAGGTCTATATCTCCATTTTGTTGATGATCTCTAAGAAAATGATGTCGAATCTCGATATGCTTAGTACGAGAGTGACATACTGGATTCTTAGTCAAATTAATAGAACTAGTGTTATCACAGAAAATGGGTATGTGTGTGCAATGCAATCCAAAGTATTCTAAAGTTTGCTTCATCCACAAAATTTGTGCACAACAACGTCCTGCGGTGATATACTCAGCCTCAGTTGTTGATAATGCGACAGAATTTTGCTTTTTGCTAAACCAAGAGACTAGGATTTTTCCTAGGAAATGACATGTGCCGATGGTACTTTTTCTATCTACTTTGCATCCGGCAAAATCAGCATCAGAATAACCGGTTAGGTCAAATGACGTGGTTTTAGGATACTATAAGCCGATAGAAGAAGTGACTTTAAGGTATCGAAAGATACGCTTAACTGCGCACAGATGTGATTCCTTAGGATTGGCTTGAAAACGTGCACACAAGCAAACACTAAACGTAATGTTTGGTTGACTAGCAGTTAATTACAGTAAGCTATCGATCATACCTCGATACTTACGTATGTCGACGGGTTTGCCTTGTTCATCAATATAAAGCTTGGTTGAAGTTGCCATTGGAGTGCTAAGTGGTTTGACTGCTTCCAGGTCGAACTTCTTTAATAGATCTTTTGTGTACTTTGTTTGATTTTTGAACGTCCCATTGTTGGTTAGTTTGATTTGCAGTCCGAGAAAGAACTTCAGCTCTCCTATCATGCTCATCTCAAACTCATTCTGCATACACTTTGAAAATTCTTGACAAAGATATTCATCAGTAGATCCAAAAATAATATCATCTACATAGATTTGAATCAAAACAAAATTGTTATTCAAAGATTTTATAAACAGTATAGTGTCAACCTTTCCCTTTGAAAAATAGTTGTCAAGTAGAAAATAGCTTAGATGATCGTACCAAGCACGAGGGGCTTGTTTCAAACCGTATAAGGTTTTCTTCAACTTGAAAACATAATCAGGATTTTTAAAATCAGTAAAACCTGGAGGTTGAGCTACATAAACTTCTTCTTTTATAAAACCATTCAAAAATGTGCTTTTAACATCCATTTGAAATAGCTTGAAACTATAAAAATATGCAAATGCACATAACATGCGAATGGATTCTAATCTCATAACTGGGACATAAGTCTCATCGTAGTCGATACATTCTTCTTGATTGTATCCTTGAGCTATGAGTCGAGCCTTATTACGAGTCACTAAACCATTCTCATTCAGTTTGTTTCGGAATACCCAACGGGTACTAATGACCAGATGATCAATGGGCTTGGGAACAAGTTCCCAAACTTGATTTTGTTCGAATTGGTTTAATTCCTCTTGCATAGCATCTAACCAAAAATTATCACTACATGCTTCTTCAATATTTTTTGGGTTCAAACTGTGAAACAAAAGCGACACAAGAAGCTATATCTTTATTAAAGGAACGAGTACTTACACCCTTGGTAATCTCACCAATTACCAAGTCCTTTGGATGATCTGCCAAGAATCTCATCTCTTTTTGCATATCCTCAGGATTGCTGGTTTCGGCTTCTTTGCTTGAAGGTTTTGCATCTTTGTGTGAAGGTATTACAGTAGCTGTACTTGGTGTAATCACGTCTTCATTATCATCATCGACTGAGTGTTGATTTAGTTCATCAAACTTGACATTAATTGATTCTTCGATGATCATGGTTCTTTTGTTGAAGACTCTGTACCCTTTGCTTTTTGCCGCATAACCTAAAAAAGATACCTTCATAGGCCTTTTCATCAAATTTACTTAGATTGTCTTTAGTATTAAGAATAAAGCATTTACAACCAAATAGCTGAAAATATGAAACAGTGGGTGTTCTATCAAACCATAACTCATAGGGAGTCTTCTTCGATATATGTCGAATTAGAACCCTATTGAGAATATAGCACGCTATATTGACAGCTTCAGCCCAAAAGTTTCTAGGTAGACTAAACTGGTTCAACATTACTCTAGCCATTTCAGATAGAGTCATGTTTTTATGTTCCACAACTCATTTTGTTGTGGAGTCCTAGGGCAGGAAAACTCATGCAAATAATCGTATGTGTCACAGAATTGCTTGAACTCTGCATTCTCAAATTCGCTGCCATGATCACTACGAATGCGAGTAATCATGAAACATTTTTCATTCTGTACTTTCTTGTAAAAGGTGACGAATTCTGACAAAGCATCATTCTTGCGTGCAAGAAAATATACCCATGTGTATCTAGAGAAATTATCTGCAATGACAAATGCATATAACTTACCACCTAGAGTAGCAATTCTACTTGGTCCAAATAAGTGCATATGCAATAATTGTACAGGTCTAGTGGTACTTACAACGTTTTTGGATTTAATGACAGATCGGGTAGCTTTGATCTTTTTACATTCGCTACATACCGTATCCTTCTTGAAAGATATGTCCGGTAAGCCGCGTACCAACTTCTTTGTGGATAGTTTTGAAATTGTGTCCATATTTGCATGACCGAGTCTCATATGCCATAGTTGACTCTCAATGCTCTTGGCCATCAAGCATCTACCTGCTTTGTTAGCATCTTCTAACAGATAGAAAATATATATGTTGTCTTCCCTGATACCTTCAAAGATAATACTACCAGTTGAGCTATCAACTATAGTACATTTGTCTTTGACGAAGTTAATGCCATAACCATGATCAGCTAAATGACTTATTCTGAGTAAATTATGTTTTAACTCGGTAACTATACAGACATCTTTAATCACAGGATAGGGAGCCTTACCAATGTCACCGATACTGATTATGTACCCTCTTAAATTATTACCGAAGGAAACGTATCCTTCTTTGACATTGTTGCGAATAATAAAGCATCACCGGTCATGTGCCATGAGCAACCGCTGTCGAGGATCCATTTGCTTCTAGCATGTGAATGGCGTTCCACCTACAAAATAGTTTGCAGATGAAACTTTTGGTACCCATTTCTTGTAGGGTCCTCGCAGGTTAGTTTTTGGTATCCATGCATAAATATTTAAATCTACTAACTTTCTGATTCTACATGCAGAGGATATATGACCAATGAGGCCACAATAATGACATTTTGTATGTTGAGTGTTGAAAGTTATGGGAGGTGCATGATTGGTAGGTTTTAGTTTTCTAGTATAGAAAAATGCATGCCTATTAGGCTTCTTGGGCATAGGTTTGGTATGGTTTGGTCTGATAATGTTTGATTTGGGTGTGTTCCGATGATTCGGTAATTGACACGTGTTAGAATAGGAAGCATCAACTTCAGGCCATTTTCCTAAACTAATTTCCAACTTTTTGGAGGTGTCATATAATCTAGTATAGTCAGATGTAAGTATTTCCATTCTGACTTGTGCACATTGGAGATTCATTCTCTCCTTAGATAGGTCTTCCTTTAGCTGGATGATAGTTTGGTCTTTTTCTTCGGATAACTTGGTAGTCTCGTGTAACAACAGCTTAATAGAAGAAAGCTCACCAGACTCAATAGAAGAATTATTATTTCTAACCTCAGCTAGTTGGTCGGTCAGTCTTCCTATCTCACCTTTGTACTCTTTGAGTACCTTCTTAGAGGTTTCATATTTACTACGCAGTTTCTTGTAGTCATTTAACAGGTCACTGAAAGCCCCTCCTAATTGCTCAAAAGTGAAATCATCATAAGGATCAAACAGAGGATTAATGATTACCTGAACGCAAGCATCAAGCATACATTTGCAAGGTCATCCGATTGTTCGACTTCTGAATCGTTGGCTTTGCTTTCATGCCATATGCTTGTATTGGCGTACTTCCTTGATGTAGATCTCTTCAGGTAGCCGTTGTCATATTTGCTACTTTTTTTTGTTGATGATGATGCTATTGGACAATCTTTCTTCATATGTCCTTTCTTCTTACATCCATAGCAAATAGGATCTTCTTCGTTGTTGTTGTTGTTGCTGTCTTTTGTTCTTCTGTTGAATCTCATGAACTTCTTGAATTTTCTTACCAGAAGAGCTTGATCTTCAGAGTCAGAGTCGCTGTCGTCAGAATCATCTTCGACAGTTCTTTTATGTTGAGACTTCAAAGCGATCGACTTCTCTGACTTCTCCTTTGGTGTAGCATCTTCAAAGTCTTACAGTTCCAACTCGTGAGTGAGTAGCTTACCCATGAGTATTTCCAGAGACATTGTTGAGAGGTCCGTTTCCTTTAATGATTGATGTAGCCTTTGGAATCCAGTTCTTTGTGAGAGCTCGTAGAAGTTTGCGAATCTTCTCATGGTTAATGTATTCCTTACCTAATAAAGACAGAGGAATTACAATATCCAGGAATCTCGTAAACATCTGAGTGACGGATTCATTTGGCTTCATCTTGAACGCCTCGTACTCTTGAGTAAGTCTGCTGATCTTTGACTCCTTGACTTGTGTTGTTCCTTCGTGGGTTACTTCGAGAAGTTTCTACACTTCATTTGATGTTGTGCAAGTCGACACCCTATTAAATTCAGTTCTGTCTAAAGCACAAAATAAAGCGTTAATAGCACGTGCGTCAAGACTGGCCTTTTTTTCATCCTCAGTATATTTATTATGGGGTTTTTCAACTAAAACTCCCTCAATAGTAATACGAGGAGGCTTTTTTGTAGCCATCAATAACTATAGACCATAAGTCAAAATCAAGAGATTTTAAGAAGAAACTCATCCGTGTTTTCCAATAAGTGTAGTTTGTGCCGTCAAATAGTGGAGGTCTGTTTGTGGCTTGGCCTTCACTTGTAAATTTCACAGTTGCCATGTGTAGTGCTGTGATCTATACAATAATTAAATATAACTGCAGTTTTACCTTGCTTTACTTGTATAACCTACTCTGATAGCAATTGTAGGAACGAAGTCGTAAAGCAGAATACTCTAGAGAAGGGTGAATAGAGTTGGCAGCAGAATATTGCTAATTAAAAACTTATTAGCAGTTAGATCACAGAAATAATAATAATCACAAAGTAATAACTGTTAAGAAAAGAGTTCAAAAGGCAAACGCAAACACAGAGATTTATACTGGTTTCCCTCTTGTGAGGACTAGTCCAGTCGGAAGAACTCTAGCTTCCAGTTGAATCCACTTTTAGAAAATCCTGCAAATTTTCATACGAAGTCCTTGCAACTTCTACAGACGCGAGCTTTGATACGAAGAATTCGACCAACTTCAGTTTTGAAGAGTCTTTCTTCAATTAAGCCTCTGATTACAATTTTTCTGAAATCTTCTAGACCGTACCGTACCATCAAATTGACTAGAGAATTGTAACTGGCTTGCGATTTGAAAATGAAAGCTTTTAGAAAACTCTTTGGAAGAAACGTAAGCTTTAGAAGAGAAGAGATGAAAGTGAATGAGTGATTTTAAACGATCAGAATTCCTCTCTATTTATAGTTTTTCCAAAGACAGAACTTTGGCTGAATTCGGGCAGAGTTTGGACAATATTCTATGTAACAAACCGCAACTGAAGGGATACCAAGTTAAAAAACCAACGTTCATATAACATTCACCTTGGCCGAGTTCTATCAGGGTTGGTCAGGTTTATTTTATAAAAAATATTTTGGGGCTTTCTGAAATCCTTCAGAAGCTTTTGTAAATAATAGATGTTTTTCAAAACATAGGTCAATTTTGAAAACGATTTTGGATAGCAATTTTAAAAATGATTTTGGATAGCCTATTTGCCGGTACGACTCGTTGTACAATGTATTCCTAGACTCAATAAAAATAAAAATTATATTGCATAAAAAAATAAAGTCTCGAGTGGCAAACATAGCTTCGGCCTTGAGCAGTGTCCAAAACATCTTGAGTAAACCTCTGAGTTGTTCAGTATATCGAGACAAAGTTTGATCAATTATTAAAATCATGTTTGACCATGACCAATGGGCCAACACTTGATTCTCCGTTAGCCCTAGGATCAAAACTGGTAGATGCCGGTGCCCTTGTCAAAGGTTGAGAAGTTAGAGTATTCCGAATCTCAAACACACTTGGGTCAAGGATTGTATGGTGGTAGAGAGAGTCTTGAGGCCATCTTCTAAAGTATCAATACGCCGTACGAGATTCGGAGCTGGAGCTTCTTCTTCTTCCTCGTCGCCACCCCTGCCATGAAGACAGGCATGACATGGGTAGAAGTGGATAGATTAGTCGATGCTTCGCTTTCGGCCTCGCTTTCTTGTGGAAAGGTTAGCTTAAGAGCTTCTTCTTCTGATGCCTCGTCCTGGCTACCTCCAGCTACATTAGTGTCGATTCCTTAATGAATATCCTCATCCTCGAACGAAGGGTTGTCGTGGTAAGTCGGGGTCTGATCACCCCAGCTTGTATCGTCTTCCTCCTTAACCGAGTATTCTAGAATACCCTGGTTGGTGTGACTGCTACTTTGCTTTTCTTCGGTCGGCTTTTCGATGGACCAGTCAAGGTCAAGGAGTTGGTGGTGTTTGTTTTTCTCTCGGATGTTTGGGAGTTAGAGACGACATGGCAGAAGCGTCCGGAGGTTCTGTCTCATCATCAATTGGTACTCTTTTCTCGAGAAGACGTCGGATAGGTACAGCTGGTTGCAGTCGCTGTAATACGGACTGCCTTGGTGGTGCAATCGTTGTTTTGTAACAGCAGCACTTTATGGTGAACATGGCATAAGTATGCCCCGCGAGGGTCACATCGTGCACGAAAGTCATCTCTTCCGATCTACGTCTGTGAGTGATCACATTGCGTAGGTCATGTAAGGAGAGTTTCACATTTGTGCCCATTTTAGGCACATGGCAAGGCGAAGCATCGAGGTGGTTATGTCAATACTGTGCCCCCTGATCCGGTTCCAAAGTACGACATGCGCCCAGATCATTGGTGGGAGAACAACATATATTACGACTTGAACCCACTTCATGCACGCAGACAACGTGGGCGCATGGGTTCGAAGCCGCAAAATTTACCCCGTCCAGTTTGGTTCCATGCGCAGGGGATGCGCTCAAGTGGGAAAGGGACTTCGAGATTCGATCCGTTGCTAGTGCAAAGGCACCCGAGTCGACTCTGTACAGCTTACCATCAACTGCATGCATGACTTTTAGTACACATTTTTGGTTCGCTACTGGCATAGCATATTTGGGGCGCATGCCCGTGCTTCCTTGGACTTCTTCGTACTAGCCCGTTAAGGCACATAGTACTCAGAATCCAATTCATCCTCACCGTGACAGCGAGTGATTCTGTCAAAGAAAGATGTTTTCTCCTGCGCATGAAAGCTCATGCGCGGGAGGTTGGTTGTGCCCTTATTCTGTCGGCACATCTTCTTCGACTGAAAAGACGAGGGTTAGGAGCTACTGTCAATGCCGCACTTCCCTGGCAGATGCGTTGCACCAGTGGCAACGTCTTGTTCGCTGAGAACGTCAGCACGAAGGGAGGACTGCAGTGGTACATTCCCTTCAGTAGTGGTGCCCGGCGTATCACTTTTGTGCACCAAGACCTGGCGGGTCTTCTTCGTCTTTGGCAACCACTTCGAAGGACTCGTACTGCCTTCAGAGATGAACTCCTCGTACGCTTGCTGATCGAGGCGTACCACAAGCGTCTTGTGGGTGGAGCTGAGCTTGTTGTCGTCAGACTGCGACATGACCTTCTCGCTTAAAGTGGTGCCCAGTAGAGTCGTCAGCTTGTTTGCCATTAAAATAAGGGGTTTAAAGTAAACATTGTACTTAGTTACAAACAGAATAGAGTACAATGTAGGATTTAGATGTAATACTAGGAGTACACTTTTGTTTTTATCTGGGAACCGTGGCGATGGAGCGAGTGGTAATTCTTTTCCTCCGTTGATGATCTGACAACAATATCGAATTCTCTGAATGTCTGTGTTGCTCTGGAACGTGCAGTGACTTGAAGAGGATTGGAACTCTTGCAAGTTCTCTGGATGCTGAAGTGATTTAAAAATGTTCAATAAGTGGGACTTCGAGCTTGGAGAGAGGGGGCTTGAACGAAGGAATGATCCATCTATTTATAGGCAATAAAATGATCTGCTTATGCGCGCATATGCGATGTGCGCAGGGAGAGCTTGCACGTAGGGACACAACGTGGCTGACTTCATTAGGCGCATGGACGATGCGCCAAGGAGTTGCAGCTGAATCTGTCTAAACTACACTACTGAGATACGGAGGAGCTGACACGTGGCAATTGTTGAGATTCGATTATTGCTGAGATCTTCGGTGGTTAGCACCCATTCGTAGACAGAACTGAGTCAATGACCGGTGGCGCGTGTTCATGGCTCAAAGATCTCAAATTTTGTGAGGAATGATCTGTCAGGATGCGCCTAGGATTTGGCGCATGAAAAGACTTAGTCTATGACTTTTAGGAGTCAAAAACATGTATGGGCACATGGCTTTCGAGGAGCATGCAGAGCTTTAGGCACATGGCTGCGGAGGCGCATGCAGAGTTTTGGGCACATAGCTGCGGAGGCTCATGCGGGTGATCAGTCGTCCATGTGGCGGAGCACAGTTGTAACCGACAAAATAGGTAATGATGAAGCTGACGTTAACAGATGTCAACTGCTCAGTCTTCGGGAAGCATGATGACGACTCTGTCACATAGCATTAAATACTTGATGGAGCATTTGAAACCTTGTTTTCGTTAAAAATTACATTCTATACTCGTTTCCATCAATTTATGCAACTTTTTTTTACAATATTTTTGTAAGAATCTTGCATCCATATTTTAGTTAGAATCACTCATCTATACACGTTTCACCAATTATATCCTAATTTAGTTATAATTACCCATCAAATACTCGTTTTCATCATTATGCGCCCATTATATACCATATTTCAGTTAGATTCATTTATACACATTTTCACCATTAAATGAGATTTGATACCTTGTTTCGGTTATAATTCACATTTCTATACTCGTTTCCACCAATTTATGCTACTTTTTTGACAAAATTTCTGCATGTATACTCGGTTTTACCAATCTACACACATTCTATACTATATTTTGATTAGAATCACTCGTCTATACTTGTTTAACCATTATATGCCCATTTTACACCATATTTTAGTTGGAATCACCTACATATACCTGTATTTTACAATTGCACACCTAGTTTACACCATATTTTTGTCATAATTACTTATCTAATACTCGTTTTCGTCATTGTACGCTAATTCTATATTATATTCCAATTAGAATCACTAATTTATATTCGTTGTCACCATTTCAACGAGCATTTGATAGCTTATTTCGGTTAGAAGTCATATTTTTATACTCATTTCTACAAATCTATGATACTATATTTTTACTATGTTTCAGTTAGAATCATGTATCTGTAAAAGCACAAAAAATACAAAATGGCGCATAACTTCATGTGCCCATGTGTGAGATCTCAAGTCTGAAGTATTTAGTCTTTGGAGTTTATGAGTCTTGGAGATTGAAAATACTAATCAAAAAAATGCATAGCCAAAGAAAGATCAGAACACGAATTGTTAAAGTAAAAGACAGAAAGATGCATGGTTCAATTGACGCTTTATCAAGAGCCGGGTGAATTTTGTCTTCTTTTTGGATAAAGTGATGAACTTCTGGCAGTGTGCAGTATTCAGTCTCCGAGGAAGATGTTAGTAATTTTGTCACCATCATTATTACACTTTTATAGCTAAGACAGAAAGATGCATGGTTCAATTGATGCTTTATCAAGAGCCGGGTGATTTTTGTCTTCTTTTTGGATAAAGTGATGAACTTCTGGCAGTGTGCAGTATTCAGTCTCCGAGGAAGATGTTAGTAATTTTGTCACCATTATTATTACACTTTTATAGCTATATAGGAGCAATCCTATGCGGCTACTTTACAGTATGCAACATGAGATGCTATGCGTGAAATGCAATTAGGCACATAGATACATCCCATGAAGATATCGTGTGCTGACATGGCAGTGTTTCATGCAACACGTCTCGGGCCACGTGGTAAGTTATACATGATTCTCGTGCACGTTCACACTCCACTAACTTCAGGTGCATATGCGCCTCTGAGGCATAAGACACTGTATTTTCTGCCCGTGCGCGCATAGCTTCTCTAGTGAAGAAAAGCTACAAATAGAGGACAATGTCTTACTTGTCCTAAAGCAGACTACAGATGTGATTAATGCTACATAATCTGTGACTTCCCAGAAAGAGCTTTCAGTGTTGCTACCAAGAATTTACCCGTGAACAAGCTTCATCAACCTTAACATTGGGTCGTCAATAGAGTAAAGAAGTCGAAGTAGACTTAACTTCTATCGCCCTAATCCAGAGATCTATTGTACTCAGAATTCCTGTTAAAGATTTATATTGTACTCTTTTCTTTATCTTAATACAACAAGTTTCAGTCTTTTGGACTTTTTGTAACGGAACAAAAATGTTGACTCTACTGGGGACAACTTCCTTCATCAACAAGAAAGTGGTGGAGCAATCCGATGTCGCACAGCTTGGTTCAATTGAAAAGATATTGGTCGTACAATTTGACCAACAAGCATATGAAGCAATGCTGTCGGACAAAGTCTCCGACCGCCAAGGGACAGAAGGCCAAGCGTGCTCATAAAGCTTGGGGTCCCGATGTCTCCTTCTTCTCTCTCCAACGTCGTCGATGGCAAGAGAAAGACCTTGGCTAATTCGGGCGAAAACAACAACTCGGAGCGCATGGCTCTGTGTTAGACACTGCTGCTTCCAAGGAGGTTTCTATTGCTGAGGCGCATAATTCCTACTATGCATCTAAGAACGGTTTTACCAGTAAGCCATCTACAAAATCCTGTGCTTCCCACATGAAGAAGTCAAATAAAAAGGCGCATAAGCACCATGCACCTGAGAACAATATTGTCATTCATCATAGAAGCTTCTGCCTAAATTTGGTAAAAATAATGCACAACATTCAAGTCTTCGCAAAGAAAAATACCACGATGCCAAGGACTTGAGTGTTGGAAACTCTTTCCTATTCTTGGCCAGCTAGAAGAAGAGTTCTCCTCACAAACAAGACTCTAGACGCGTAACTAAAGAGAAGAAATATGTCTTCCTTAAATATTCTTTTGTAAATACTACTGCATGTCAACAAGAAATCCAAAGTCATGTGCTCTTCGTATCATGCGTGCAGATGATGGCAAGCTGTACATGATGGAGTCCATGCACCCCAGTCACCTATATGCATCTCTTTCTGATGATGTGGATTCATGCACATTGCTTTCCAATGTACACAAACTGAGTCTACATGGAAAACCACTCAAGCGACAAGTACTGGGTTCTCCCATGTAATAAAAAAATTGAATAGTTCACACACCAACTTTTCCATGCACGGATACTGTCCAGGCGTATAAGAAGGGAAAGGAGGTCACATCCTCCTATTAATTTACGTAATGTACTTCAGCACAAACGTAAGTCAACGGAGATATTATCAAACACAGTCGTGTCTCCTCAAAAGTACTCATATGCGAAGATTGTTATCAACTGCTACTACACAAAGGTAGTTGATCAACTAGCTGGACAGTCTATCTTCCAAAGGCTGCAACCAAATTTTCTGGATCTATAGTGTCTTAGGCAACAAATTTCTGATGACGAAGTTGACTTACTGATAGCCTCGGTTTACACAACACCAAGCCGAGGGGATGATCAAGTCCCTTCACCCTCTTCATCCAGAAGAGGTCAGAGGGCCTCTTCACCAGAGGATGTTTATCAAGGAACTCGTTCCCGGTCTAGACATTATTTTGACATTCTTTATGCTCCAGGAAAGGGCAGTGTTGTTCTCATGATTAGGATAGAAATATTACAGTTTTTGATCATTCTACATCCCACTCCGATGACAGGGAACCTTAGACTTTAGGGAATAGTGCCTAGAGACAATATGGTCTCACAGTCAGCTTCTAGCAGCACTAACTCTAGTAATGCTTTGTTACTTCTCCATCTGGCAGTCCACATACAACATTGGTGTATGTGACTGGTAATAAAGTAGGGGGTAGTAATGACCGACAGAGAATCGATAATCTCGAGAACATGTTACAGTGTGTTCTGCGATGGTACAGTAGATGCAAGCAATAATAAACATAAAGCATCCTTACACCAATCTTATCCTCTTACCCTAGCTCCTATTGACCAAGATGCAATTGGGATAACTTTAAACCCTGGTTCATCGCCAATAGTTGCAAGTGCTCCTATGCCGATGACGCAACAACTACAATAAGCTGCCACACAGTCAACTTCTTTATATCAGCCAATTGATACTCAAGAGGTTATTCGATGTGCCTTAGTAATCTATCCCTTAAGGGCCTTTTCTTGGTTCACCAAGACAACCTCTTTTTTTATGAATGACGTCATTCAGTTTGTTGAGTTCATCAGACGCAATCACTTTAAAGGCACGACTGTGGGCTAAACCAATATTAACCACACAGTTCTCAAGTGTGTCAAGCAGTATCTTCAAATCCCCGACTATGACTTCATGTCCAGGGAAGGCTTCAAGAGCTTGGATCGTACAGGTAGCCGGTGTCTTAACTCGGGTGAAGGAATGTTCAACTATACAATTCCTTGGATCCTATTACCTAAGGAAGAATAAAAATTATGAACACAAATTTGGGCCATACCCTCCAAGGCAGCTCCCGCACTACTAAAATCTGTCCAATCAGCGACGCTAGAGGACGTCGCTAAATCGGGCAAATATGTCGCTAAATCCAATTGGCGACGTATTTAGCAATGTTTCGACGTAGTCGCGATTTACCTAGTCGCTAAACACCAGGACGTCGCAATACATCGCTATTGCGACGACAATTAGCGACGCAGACGCATTGCTAATTCAGCGACTACAAGCGACGTACAGCGACTACATTTACCGACGTCGCCTAGCGACGTTTTAGCGACGTTCCATACATCCATGCTGACCTGGCATGTCAGGAAATTAGCGACGTTCTGCGACATTGATACGTCGCTATATTATCGACACATAGTGATGTTTTAGCCACGTCTTAGTTAGCGACGTTTAGTGACGATCAGCGACGTGGTGACACATATTTAATGACGTTCCGATACTTAATTAGCGACGTGTATATTCGTCGCTGAAAGTTGCTAAACGTCATTGAAAGTCGCTAAATTTGGTAAAAAGTTAAAAAATACAGCATTTGCAGCAGCACCTACAGCAGCTTTTGCAGTAGCATCTACAGCAGCACCTACAGCAGCATTTCCCTGGGTTCGCCGACCACTTCTGTGGAATACTCAAAACTGGCTGATCAGGAGGAGCATCACGAACACATAGTATCAAACAGTATGAAACACATATGAAACAATCACGAACACATATAAAACACAATCACGAACACATATGAAACACAATCACATCACTCAACACATATATATGAAAAATTTCAACAACAGTGTCAAACAATATGAAACCCAATAACAATGTATGTCGAAACACATAAAAGACCCAACAAAGTGCCATCACACAACAATATATATGTCGACTATGGCTGATCAGGAGGAGCATCACCGCTCCAGGAAAGAAGGTAAGCATATTGCTCCGGTGTAAGAACCACCGACGACGATGAAAGAGGAGGCAATGTTACCACTGTAGAAGGAGGCAGTACAACCGCTGGAGAAGAAGGCAGTGTAACCGCTGGAGATGGGTGCGTCCGCGTCTCCTCTAGGGCTAGCAGTCTGGCGCTGTATTGCTCCATACAAGCCGCTATCCTAGTAACAGTGCCGTGAATGGACTCCCGCGTCCCCTGTACGTCCCTCACGGTGCGCTCGAGCTCGTCAAAGCGTGCGGTGACCGACACAGCATCCCCTTACGCCTGAGACCCTGGCTGCTAAGAAATCCTCCTCAGCATATCATCGTGCAGCTCAGCAATCTGGCGGGCAATGGTATCCTCGACTCAGGACGACTCGGCCAGTGAGGGCTATGAATACGCACTGGCAGAGGGAGCCCTGGATGCCTGCATCATAATAAATGCGTGACATCGTCCCATCATCAGGATAAGTCTTGGGAACCGAAAATTGAATTACCTTGATGATGTGGTAGAGGACAGATAGTTTAAGATTGTTAACATTATCTTTTGTAGTAGATTTTGGAAGAATAGTGGAATAGATAACGCGATGTAACTCTTAGTTAAACAAGTTCAAGTTTGCAGCCTAGAACTTTCCAGAACGAACATGTACAGGTGCACAAAGATCATTCTTGAAGCTGAGAAGAGTAATACCATCGGGAAAATCGAAATCAGTGATATCATCGAACGGGGCACCTTCGTTAGGAACACCAAGGATTTTTGCTAACAAGACATCATTGAACTCGATGTTAATACCTCCGACATGAGTCTTAACATCAAACATGTCTAACACAAAGTTGCAGTAAAACAATCTAATGGCATTAGTAGCTACAGGGAATTTTTCGGTGACAAGTCGGTGTAACCCTAATGCCTCAAAGTAAGGACGGTGATCAGAAAATACAGTCGACTTAATCGGGACGACAGTACATATGTTGCGCATGATAAAATCACCATACCATAGTAATGATTGGTCATGAGTTTCAAAATAGAACTCATTGTATGCACCATCGGTCGATTGGACCGGGAAAAAGTGGGAATCCTCTGGTGGATTCGAAGACGATGCCTCTTCACTGGCATTGATCTTCTTCCACTTGGAAGGAGTGAATCCCTTAGGCATGTCTCCCAAATTTAAGTAGAAACTAATAATATTGAAGGAGATGGAAGGAGAGAGTTATACCTTCCAGAAATTGAGTATGTTGTAGAGACAAGAATTCTCCATACGAATCCAAAATTTGGATAGAAATCACCAACCGGATTAGGAACAAGGAGATGGAAAAAAGCTAGGGTTTTAGAGAGGTTCGGGCGGCTGCTGCTGCTGTTGGGAGGAGTTTGGAAGAGATGAAGAGGAGGGGGGCCTCGGGTTCTGACTTAAAAATATATACCACCAACAGAACTCTGGCCGAACTCGGGCCGAGTTCGCATAGGGTTCTTTTGATGAATTTTTTTTAGAAAAAAATTTGTAGGCCACATCCTTTTCATCATCCCCTTTCAATTATTTAATTCTAAGTTTAGTAATTTTAAAATTTCAATTAATATAATTAATATTATTTAACAAATTAAATTTTATTACACAGCGACTGTTTTAGACTAGCTGTAGGGGTACTATCCCAGCTAATGGAAGTTCACCGAAAAACAATTAAATACCGCTTCGATTCGACCGTAGTCATGGTGACAGACAGACCCTTTGTAGGCTTGCCTCAAAATAGTTTTTGTGTATTAAAAATAATTGTATAAAACAAAATTAATTAAAATTATTGACATCTAAAATTCCTAATTCCCGACGTAAATAATTAAAACGATCTTTTCCTAGAGTTTTTTTTGAAGATGTCAGCTAATTGATTCTCTGTGTCTATGTATACAATATTTATATCTCCATTTTGTTGATGATCTCTGCGAAAATGATGTCGAATCTCGATATGTTTAGTGCGAGAGTGACATACTGGATTCTTAGTCAAATTGATAGTACTGTGTTGTCACAAAAAATGGGTATGTGTGTGTATAGTAAGCCAAAGTCTTCTAAGGTTTGCTTCATCCACAAAATTTGTGCAAAACAACGTCCTGCGGCAATATACGCAGCCTCGGTTGTTGATAATACGACAGAATTTTATTTCTTGCTAAACCAAGAGACGAAAGCTTTTCCTAGGAAATGACATGTGCCGCTGGTACTTTTTTTTATCTACTTTGCATCCAGCAAAATCAGCATCCGAATAATCAGTTAGATCAAACGACGTGGTTTTGGGATACCATAAGCCGACAGAAGAAGTACTTTTATGGTATCGGAAGATATGCTTAACTGTGCACAGATGTGATTCCTTAGGATTAGCTTGAAAACGTGCACATAAGCAAATACTAAACATTATATCATGTCGACTAGCAGTTAAGTAAAGTAAACTACCAATCATACCTCGATACTTACGTATGTCAACAGGTTTGCCTTGTTCATCAATATCAAGCTTTGTTGAAGTTGCCATCGGAGTGCCAAGTGGTTTGACTGCTTCCAGATCGAACTTCTTAATAAATCTTTTGTGTACTTGGCTTAATTTATGAACGTCCTATTGTTGGTTTGTTTGATTTGCAGTCCGAAAAAGAATTTTAGCTCTCACATCATGCTCATCTCAAACTCATTCTGTATACACTTTGAAAACTCTTGACAAAGAGATTCATCAATAGATCCAAAAATGATATCATCTACATAAATTTGAATCAAAAGAAGATTGCCATTAAAAGACTTTATAAACAGTGTAGTATCAACCTTCCCTTTTGAAAAGCTGTTGTCAAGTAGAAAAGTGCTTAGACGATCGTACCAAGCACGAGGGGCTTGTTTCAAATCGTATAATACCTTCTTCAACTTGAAAACATAATCAGGATTTTTGAAATCAGTAAAATCTGGAGGTTGAGCTACATAAACGTCATCTTTTATAAAACCATTCAAAAATGCACTTTTAACATCCATTTGAAATAACTTAAAATTATGAAAACATACAAATGCACATAACATACAAATTTGATTCTGTCACGACCCGCACCTGCTTTTCATATGCGAGAGCATGAGCAAGCCAGCTACGTATCAAGCAGACTCCAGTCCAACTCGAATACGTAAACGCTGTGTGGACTAGGGTAATATACCTAATCAAGGCAAGGCAAAACTATATCTCAATCCACAATATGAATATAAAACATGAATAACACTATGGGTCGTGGTCTGTAGCCCACTCGCATACATGTCCCATTAGACTCTAAGAAATAACATGAGTCTATAAAGTAAACTAACAAGCAGAGTATATCATGATAAGGAATGAAAGCATGAATGGATAATAAACATAATATTAATACCTGGATCCTGCAAGTGTATCATAAACATCTACCATCCTGCTCTTCTAACTACTCCATGCGAATGCTAAAACCTAAAGAGATCATCAAGTCCTCAGGGGACATAACAAGATACATAAAAACATGCTTATCTAACAGTTCTATCATGCATGAGAATATAAACAGGAAACGAGACAGAAACTGACAGGTGACTAGGAACATGGATACGGGAACAACTACGCATAAATGAACAGTAGGAAGAACAAGTAAACAAAAGATCAATGGAATACCAAACCCTCGCCCCGAGTGTGGATTCGAAGGTTTGAACTAATCACTAACCCTCGCCCCGAGCGTGGACTCGCATGTTAGTTCACGACAAACACCCTCGCCCCGAGTGTGGACTCGCAGGTGCAAACGGTCAACCCTCGCCACGATTGTGGACTCGCAGGTTGAGGAAACGATACAGGAATAGCAGTTCAATTACACATACTTGTAGACACGACTCAGTCAAGATACAGGTGAAGACACAGTACAACTCAGTCATGACACATGTAAGGACAATCCTAGTATGAACTATAATGAGATTAAGCCTGGTATAACTACACTATCAAGTCACGAAAAGATGGTGCTATACAAGCAAGACTAATAAGCTGATAAGCATGGTATGGAGAAAACATATAGAAAGAAATCAACTAGAGAACTAAATGATGACATGTAAAACAAAAGACTATAAGCATGTAAATAAACTGTAGAGGAAGGCAAGGTATACTTGCCTGGTGATAGCACGAAGAACCAACAATATACCGTCAACTGGTAAGCCATAAAGTCCAAATCTCACAACTTTCTCCGAAAACTGAAACAGACATTGTCAACATTTTTATAATAGTCAAATTAGCTAGGATCACCTATCCATAAGTCCAATTCTGGATACAGGGGCAAAACGGTAATTTTAGGTCAAAATGGTGTCCACCGTTGGACCCATTTCGTACCGAAAAGCGTGCCAGTGTCAATAGTCACTAAAGTTTTCAAACTACATGTTTATGGATTCGTTTCGATGATACGAACCCAACGGTATGTCCATGTGAAACCCAGTTTTTGGTTTTGTAATTTATTATTATTAATGTTATATATTATTACTATTATTATTATTATATTATTATTATTTAGTCGAATTTAGGAAAAACATTATTTTAAATTTATCGTTGGTTTTTGATGGCCGCCCTGCCCCGATCCCGAGTCCGGACTCCGAACCCGGTACGTTTTCCCGAAAACCAATCCCGTTTTTTGAACCCATTCTTAAATTCATTTCTCTAATATATAAATATATATACATTGTTTTTACTAAAAAAAAACACTTCCCCCCTACGAGCTCGAACCAGCAACTTCCCTGACTCCCTCTCCTTCTTCTCCACCTTTCCCTCCTCATTTCACTCCACAACTCCCTCTCTTCCATCCACTTCTCCCACTCATTCCATATAATTCCTCTCCCTCTCATTCCTTTCCCCCTCACTCTCATTTCCCTTCTCCAAAACCCACTTCCCAACGACTCCACCCGAACTCCAGCAGCCCCAACCTGTGCCCTAGCCTCCGGCGACCCTTGCCACCCGAGCGCCGAGCCCGAGCCGCATCCGCGCCCGACGCCGGACTCGTACGCCCAGGCCGTGGGCATCACCGCGCGGCCGCCCTTCCGGTGCCGTCCCGCCGGACCCCCTCTCGGCCCCGACCTTCTGGCCGCGCCCGACTCTGGCCAGGACCCTCGGCCTCCCCTGCCGGACCCGCGCACGCGCGCCCCTGGGTCGCCCACCTCCGGCGACCCTCCGCCACCCGCGCTCCCGAGTTTCCTCGGTCGTCCCTCTCCCCGATCGGTGTGCCGCCGCGGCCACCCCTTCTCGGCCCGGCACTCAGCGCCCCGAACCCCTTCCGGCCCTTTCCGGCCAGCAGCCCGCACCCGCCGATTTCCCCATATCGGTGCTGTCCCGTGCTCCGTTGTTTCCGAACAGCACTGTCCCGGGGCTTCCGAACCTGCTGTCCATGCTTTTTCGTGCTCGGATCCCGCTGTCCAATGCAGCCGGACCCCGGCGAGGCGCTGCCCCGAGCCGGTCCACTGTCCGCGGATATCTTTTCTTCTTTATTAACATCTGAGAGCTCTAGCCGAGCAACCCAAGGTATAATTTCGTGCCCCGTTTCCAATACGTAGTCGATGATGAGAATTGGTCCCCGATTCCCTCCCGGGGAATTCGGTTTTAGAGCGACGTAGTAACTTCGGATTTTTTCGGAGACATTTTGTGATGTTCTGTGGTTATTTCGGGTTTTTCCGAAAGGTGTTTTCTGGATTTTGGGTGCTGTGGTTTCCAATCTCATTTCGGGATTTTCCGATTATAATTTCGGGTTTTCGATTAAGCTTCGAAAATTATTCTGTGAATTTAAATTTTTCGTAAAATGGTTTGGAAGTTAATTTCTGGGTGTTCCCTGGTTTAGGACTTTTATTATGGGTGTCGACGGATTTTCCAGTTTTGGGTTGTCTGGAACATAGAGGAAATGGTGCCCAATTTTTTATAAAATTTTATAAATGAATTTCAAATCGGTTTTCGGAAATTATTTTATTTAATTGGATTTTTGGGCGACGACCATACCGGTCCGTGGGCCCTAGAGAAATGCAAACGAAACCGGTTTTACCCGGACGTTGAGGCATTAGCTATTTTCAAATATGAATATTAGACCAAGTCTGAGACTTACTTTATTTTCATATTATACAATTAAAATATAATTTTGAACTTGCTACTGGTTTATAGTATTTTGAGTGCAGGGCCTCGGCCTTCTGAACGAACCGCTTCCCGGCGTTCAGAACTCACCAGCAAACTCTAATTTATTTAATTTATGTAAAGTTTGTAAGGGCATAAGCCCATATTTCCATTCTTGTTAGCTGTGCCCCTGTATTGTGTAGATTAGGATTTTTCCTTTATCTTTCTGGATGGTTTTATTATTTTCATAATTAGGCGCTTCGTAACAAAATGACTGATAAATATTTTATATAAATTAATAAGGATTTATAACGATAAAATAACTTGAATAAAATATTGGTAGTTAATAAAACCCACGTTTTATCATTGAAAGGAAATATAGTTTTATACGTATAATATTAAAAATACAAAATTTTGCGAATTAACCGGTAACGACGATTTTTCCAAGTAAACCAGAAACTGGCTATCCAACTAAATGAGAACCAAAGTAGTACGCATCGTAAACCGTTAGCAGTAGATTAAATAAACAACTTAAAACTTGACTAGGACCTGCTACTAGAAATTGCAACTAGCACACCTAGAATGGTCTCAATATTGGTTCTAAGTCAAGTTCTCCAACTGTAGGATCTCGGAGACGAACCTAGCATCTTTTCGGAACCAACATCGTTTCCAGTCATAAACAAAAGGCAAGTACATTTTGTGTTAGTTTACAATTATTTAATAATCATTTTATTGCAAGTTTAAACCACGATGCAACACGAAACTCTCTCTGAGAGCACTGACCGATTGACTGTTGGGTACTAGGGGAGTAGTGTAATGAGTATGACCACATCCAAAGTAATAATTTAGAACTGTATTAGCTTACCCCTCATACACACGGGGATAAGCCATATCATTCACTGTACAACCCAATCCGGTCATATTCATTGCCTATTCACATCACAATGTTTTAACGGCTGGAGAACTGTTTATTTCAAATTATTTAAAAGTGCATAATTCTATTATTATTTCAATTGTTAGATTATCATGAATTATACTTTGCTCCCTCCTGACTGGAGATAACATTTTTAGGGGTTTTGAGGATGCTGAGCTGTTATACAACAGCTATTATAACCCAGTTCTGTATCCTGTGGTATTGCCAGAGTCCCCATGGGAGGACGCAGGACCTGAGGCCGACGAGCCGAACGCTTAGCTAGATTTTCTGTTTCCAGTTTGTTGTTTTGAATTTTAGAATGTTGTTAATTCGAATTCAACATTTTATTTCAGTCTTTCTAATTCCAATTGTACTTTTCAAATGTTGAATAAAGTTTTAAATTCTCGAATATTGAGTTGTGACAAATATATAGATGTTGTTGTGATTACCTGCAATAGTGGATACAGCTTACTGCCGCCGTCTCTACAACGGTGCAGGCTGGGCATGATCCGGGTCGAACCAATTATTTGGGATATGGTCGTGACATGTTTTTAGTGGTGCCCCATGCAGGTCCGAAACAACAACTTAGGAAAATATACCTAGAAACAATTAGAATACTAGAACATCAATTTGTCATAACATCGGACCGAAATATATTTTATAAGTAAATATTTTTGTTTTCTATAGACTGGTAGGTTACCTTGCTTGTGTTTGCAACCAAAACTTTCCATAGTACGGCCAAAGAAAGACCACTCGTTCCGACCCTGCTGGCGAAGAGGTCCATCATCGGTCATACTTGGACCCATACCCATCTTTGATACTATAACTGCCCTATTACTATCTCAGGCCACCAATTCTTAACACCCTTACTTGTGATGCCCTTGCCCAACTATGATGTAGTCCTAGGGATGGACTGGTTAAGTGAGCAGCATGCGCTGATAGATTGTCATAGAGGTTGTGTAATCTTCAGCCCACCAGGAGAACCGGAGTTTGAAATCTCTCGAGCTCCAGAAGACATGAAGAGTGTTACCTACTCCTCTATCACCGAAGAACCCGGGCCTCCTCACCCTATCATAGTGGAGTTTATGGACATCTTTCCAGATAGTCTTCCAGGATTGCCACCAGATCGAGGTGTGAAATTTACCATTGATCTAGTACCCGACTCTTCTCCTATTTCTCGGAGATGCTACAGAGTCAACGCTAAGGAGGCAAAGGAGATGAAGGACCAGATTGACGAACTGAAGGCACAAGGATTTATCAGAGATGGGGCTTTACCCTGGAAAGCACCAGTTTTGTTCGTGCCCAAGAAGGATGGAACCGTACGGATGTGCATTGATTACCGGGCGCTGAACAACATCACCATCAAGAACAAGTACCCTCTGCCCCGGATCGACGACCTGTTTGATCAACTAAGTGGAGCCAAGGCATTTTCGAAGATAGATCTCAGATCAGGCGACCACCAAATCAAGGTCAGGAAGGAGGATATCCAAAAAACGGCATTCAACATCAAGTATGGGTAATTTGAATTTTTGGTCATGCCGTTTGGACTGACGAATGCTCCTGCAGTATTCATGAACCTTATGAACAAGGTCTTCCATGAATACCTGGATCAGTTTATTGTTGTCTTCATCGATAACATACTGATCTACTCGAAGACTGAAGAAGAGCATGAAGAGCATCTGAGGAAAGTTCTGAGCACCTTGAGGAAGGAGAAGCTCTATGGTAAGCTATCGAAATGCGAATTCTTTTTAGACAAAGTAGATTTTCTGGGCCATGTTGTCACTGGAAAAGGAATTTCGGTGGATCCAAAGAAAATAGCTATTATTGAGGAGTGGATTGTACCAAGTTCGGTTGCAGAAATCAGAAGCTTTTTGGGTTTAGCTGGCTACTACCGAAAGTTTGTGAAGAATTTCTCCAGGATTGCCGAGCCAATAACGAAGTTTACCAGGAAGAACAAAGAATTCATTTGGTCTGAAGCTTGCCAGTCAGCTTTTGAGGAACTGAAGAAGAGACTTACAACTGCGCCGATACTTGTGCTACCCGCAGGTACCGGCGATTTCTTAATTTATAGTGATGCTTCCGGTAAGGGATTGGGCTGCATTCTTCAACAACATGGGAAAGTAATTGCTTACGCATCTAGGCAATTACGGACTTATGAGAAGAACTATCCCACACATGATTTGGAGTTTACAGCGGTGATATTTACATTGAAGCTATGGAAGCATTATCTCTAGGGAGAAAGAGTGGAAATATTTACAGACCACAAAAGTCTTAAATATGTTTTCACTCAGAAGGAGCTGAACATGAGACAAAGAAGATGGCTGGAGCTGATGAAGGATTTTGACATCGACTTGCAGTACCATCCGGTTAAGGCTAATATGGTTGCAGATGCACTTAGTCGATACCCAGTGGCGATGTTCTTAACTAAGGAGCGACACTTGTTGGAGGACATAGAGAAGCTTGGTCTAGAGATTGTACTGCCCGAAGAAGAAGTGAAAAAACTGGAAAGAGAAGCCATTGTACCAGGAGCTGATTCAACAATGATGCAGTTGCAATTGCGTTCAAGTCTGATGGACAGAGTCAAGGAGGCACAATTCCAAGACGAGACGCTTTGCAAACTCAGAGATCAAGTGCTGGCAGGAACACTTGTAGGATTCTCAATCGCCAGCGATGGAGCACTGAAGAATGGTACGAGGCTTTGCGTACCAACTACAAACTGAGGAACGAGCTGATGCAAGAAGTGCACCAGTCGCGGTATTCCATACATCCAGGAGCCAACAAAATGTACTAGGATATGCGTACTATAGTGTGGTGGTACGGAATAAAGAAGGACGTATCCAGGTATGTAGCTAGATGTTTAATTGGTCAACAAGTGAAAGCTAGCAGACAGAGACCAGCAGGACTGTTGCAGCCGCTAGACATCCTGGAATGGAAATGGGAGCAGATAACGATAGACTTCGTGTCGGGACTGCCTCGATTCCAAGGAGGAAAGATGCCATTTGGGTTATCGTGGACCGACTGACGAAGTCAGCTCACTTTATTCCCTTCAAGGTTGGTCTATCCACTGAGAAGTTGGCGACACTGTACATGCGGCACATCTACCGGATTATTGTAGTTCCGGTAAGTATTGTGTCTGATAGAGATACTAGATTTACCTCTCACTTTTGGAAGAGTTTGTATGACAGTTTGGGAACACAACTGAAGTTCAGCACCGCCTACCATCCTCAGACTGACGGACAATCGGAGAGAACAATCCAGATGCTAGAAGACATGCTGAGATCCTGCATCTTGGAATTTGGTGGGTCTTGGGAAGACCATTTGTACCTGGTAGAGTTTTCTTACAACAACAGCTGCCAAGCTAGCATTGGTATGACACCGTTCGAGGCACTCTATGGACGTCGTTGCCGCACTCCACTTGCTCGGGACGACGTAGGAGAAAGAGTATTGCTGGGACCGGAGATGGTGATCGATACAGCAGAGAAGGTAAAAATTATCAGAGACAAGCTCAGGATTGCTCAGGACAGACAGAAGCATTAGGCCGATAGTAGCCGACGGCCTTTGGAATTTGAAGAAGGTGACAGTGTGTTCGTAAAGATCTCTCCTACCAGAGAATCATCCGTTCCGGCAGAGCAGAAAAGTTAAGCCCCAGGTGTATGGTCCTTTTAAAGTACTCAACAGGATTGGAGAAGTGGCTTATCGGGTGGCTCTACCTCCAAGTCTCGAAGGCGTCCACAACGTCTTCCACATTTCGTAGCTGAGACGCTACATCCCGGATTCGAGCAACATCTTGGACCATTCAGAGCTAGAGATTGGACCCAGCCTCACAGTGCCAGAGAAGCCAGTGGCAATTTTAGACTGAGGTAAGAAGAACACCAAGAACCCTGTGCCGCCTCATAAACTTCTATTTCTTGCAAACATTATCTTTCGTTCTAATATTTTGACTGATGCTGCTAAGTTAGCCTAGTTTTGCGAGCTTATTTCTTTATCGAGCTTGATCATGACAGTATTTTATTGGGTGCACTCACTAATATATTGTCTAATCAGAACCAGTACATAATGGTCTGATCAACCACGTGTACCTTGGTCCGCATATATATATTCTTATTCTGCGTGGATGGTGACATAGTTAAAACTTGTTCCTAAATGTCTCATCCACGACTGCCTTGGCAATTCTTATTGTTGGACCTGAGTTACGGACGTAGTACCCGTACCTGCTTGATTTGAGTTTATCCTACCCCTAACCCTGCCTTTAATTTCGAGGACGAAATTTTCTAAGGAGGAAAGATTATGAAACCCAGTATTTGGTTTTGTAATTTATTATTATTAATGTTCTATATTATTACTATTATTATTATATTATTATTATTTAGTCGGATTTAGGTAAAATATTATTTTAAAATTATCGTTGGTTTTTTATTGCGGTCCTGCCCCGATCCCGAGTCCGGACTCCGAACCCGAGTTCGAACCCGGTGCGTTTTCCCGAAGCCCAATCCCGTTTTCTGAACCCATTCTTAAATTCATTTCTTTAATATATAAATATATATACATTGTTTTTACTTAAAAAAAACACTTCCCCCCACGAGCTGGGACCAGCAACTTCCCCGACTCCCTCTCCTTCTTCTCCACCTTTCCCTTCTCATTTCACTCCACAACTCCTTCTCTTCCACCCACATCTCCCACTCTTTCTATATAATTCCTCTCCCTCTCATTCCTTTTCCCCTCACTCTCATTTCCCTTCTCCAAAACCCACTTCCCAAAGACTCCACCCGAACTCCAGCAGCCCCAACCCGTGCCCTAGCCTCCGGCGACCCTTTCCACCCGAGCGCCGAGCCCGAGCCGCATCCGCGCCCGACGTCGGACCCGCCCCCCAGGCCGCGGTCCTCACCGTGCGGTCGCCCTTCCGGCGCCGTCCCGTCGGACCCCCTCTCGGCCCCGACCTTCTGGCCGCGCCCAACTCCGGCCAGGACCCCGGCCTCCCCTGCCGGACCCGCGCCCGCGCGCCCCTGGGCTGCCCACCGCCGGCGACCCTCCGCCACCCGCGCTCCCGAGTTTCCTCGGCCGCCCCTCTCCCCGATCGACGTGCCCCCGAGGCCACCCCCTCTCGGCCCCGCACTCCAGCGCCCTGAACCCCTTCCGGCCCTTTCCGGCCAGCAGCCCGCACCTGCCGTTTTTCCCATGCCGGCGCCCGCCTCCGGCACTGTCCCGTGCTCCGCTGTTTTCGAACAGCGCTGTCCCGGGGCTTCCGAACCTGCTGTTCGTGCTTTTTCGTGCTCGGATCCCGCTGTCCAACGCAGCCGTACCCCAACGAGGCGCTGCCCCGAGCCGGTCCACTGTCTGCGAATATCTTTTCTTCTTTATTAACATCTGAGAGCTCTAGCCGAGCAACCCAAGGTATAATTTTGTGCCCCGTTTCTAATACGTAGTCGATGATGAGAATTGGTCCCTGATTCCCTCCCGGGAATTCGGTTTTAGAGCGACGTAGTAACTTCAGATTTTTTCGGAGACGTTTTGTGATGTTCTGTGGTTATTTCGGGTTTTCCGAAAGGTGTTTTCTAGATTTTGGGTGCTGTGGTTTCCGATCTCATTTCGGAATTTTTCGATTATAATTTCGGGTTTCCGATTAAGCTTCGGGAATTATTCAGTGAATTTAAATTTTTCGTAAAATGGTTTGGAAGTTAATTTCTGGGTGTTCCCTGGTTTGGGACTTTTATTATGGGTGTCGGCACATTTTCCCAGTTTTGGGTTGTCCTGAATATAGAGGAAATGCTGCCCAAATTTTTATAAAATTTTATAAATGAATTTCAAATCATTTTCGGAAATTATTTTATTTAATTGGATTTTTGGGCGACGACCATACCGGTCCGTGGGCCCTAGCGAAATACAAACGAAACTGATTTTACCCGGACGTTGAGGCATTAGCTATTTTCAAATATGAATATTGGACCAAGTCCGAGACTTACTTTATTTTCATATTATACAATTAAAATATAATTTGGAACTTGCTACTGGTTTATAGCATTTTGAGTGCAGGGCCTCGACCTTCTGAACGGACCGCTTTCCGGCATTCAGAACTCACCAGCAAACTCTAATTTATTTAATTTATGTAAAGTTTATAAGGGCATAAGCCCATATTTCCATTCTTGTTAGCTGTGCCCCTGTATTGTGTAGATTAGGATTTTTTTCCTTTATCTTTCTGGATGGTTTTATCATTTTCATAATTAGGTGCTTCGTAACAAAATGACTGATAAATATTTTGTATAAATTAATAAGGATTTCTCACGATAAAATAACTTAAATAAAATATTGGTAGTTAACAAAACCCACGTTTTATCATTGAAAGAAAATGTAGTTTTATACGTATAATATTAAAAATACAAACTTTTACGAATTAACCGGTAACGACAATTTTTCCAAGTAAACCAGAAACTGGCTATCCAACTAAATGAGAACCAACGTAGTACGCGTCGTAAACCGTTAGCAGTAGATTAAATAAACAACTTAAAACTTGACTAGGACCTGCTACTAGAAATTGTAACTAGCACACCTAGAATGGTCTCAATATTGGTTCTAAGTCAAGTTCTCCAACTGTAGGATCTCGGAGACAAACCTAGCATCTTTCCGGAACAAACATCGTTTCCAGTCATAAACAAAAGGCAAGTACATTTTGTGTTAGTTTACAATTATTTAATAATCGTTTTATTGCAAGTTTAAACCACGATGCAACACGGAACTCTCTCTGAGAGCACTGACTGATTGACTGTTGGGTACTAGGGGATAGTGTAATGAGTATGACCACATCCAAAGTAATAATTTAGAACTATATTAGCTTACCCCTCATACACACGGGAATAAGCCATATCATTCACTGTACAACCCAATCCGGTCATATTCATTTCCTATTCACATCATAATGTTTTAACTGCTGGAGAACTGTTTATTTCAAATTGTTTAAAAGTACATAATTCTATTATTATATCAATTGTTAGATTATCATGAATTGTACTTTGCTCCCTCCTGACTGGAGATAACATTTTTGTTGACACAAAGTCACAGTCAACCAAATATTGACTACATTGACCAAATAATACTTGTATTAATTCAATACGACACACGACGACTGCATTTAGTTCAAGACAGATGACAGCTCAGTCTTCAGCTCTCAGTGTGTTCTGGAGTCTGTATTTTATGATTTCATTGAGTCTAGATTTATGTACTCTGAGTTATGCTGAGCTCTTGGAACTTAGTCTACAAGCCTAACCAAAAATCCCAAGCTCCACCAAAACCAAATTGCCCACAAGTCCCTCTTAGGACCATTCTGTGCTCTGGAGACAGAGTTCGGGCCAAACTCTGCCTCCACACAGAGTTCGGGCCGAACTCTGTCCCCTAGAAATCAGGAACCCTAATTTTAGGGTTAGCTGTTTGCTAGCTGTCCAACGGCCAAATTTTTGAATTTCCTTACCCGAATTCTGGCCGAATTCTGTCCCTAAAATCAGTATAAATAGGGCATGAATTCTCTCATTTTGAATCACTCAATCTTCTCTTCTCTTCTCTCCTACAAGCTCTATAAGCCATACCCTTCTCATCTACTAGCCACAAGCCTCCTAAGTCTCGAGTGCTCAGCATCTCTCATTTAGGATTCTTGTGCAAGAGTGAAGAAATCGCTTGGACAATTCCAAGCAATCGCCACTGCGATTCTCTGTAAGAAGTTGACGTGCTCTTCTGAAGTAAAGGCACGGGTTGTAAGCTACTATTTCACAAATAGTGGATTTAATCCTGAGCTAGAGTTCTCAGGCCTGGACTAGTCCTCCACGAGGGAAACCAGGTTAAAATTGCTGTGTTTGCGTATGCTCTCTTGTCTTTCATTTACATTCCGCATTTTACTCTGATTATTCATTGTTAGTGAAAGAGTTAATTTTTAATTGGTCATTATACATATATACTCTATTCACCCCCCCTCTAGAGTTGCCAAACTGTTCTTCAATTGGTATCAGAGCTCTGTTCTCTTTATAAGGACTAACATCCTAAGAGCTGATCCATGGCAACCACACAATCCTTGATCTCCAATCATGGTGAAGGTCAGTCCACTCATAGGCCTCCCCTATTTGATGGGACTAACTACACATATTGGAAAACAAGGATGAGTTTTTATCTGAAGTCTCTAGACTTTGACCTGTGGACTGTCGTAACTGACGGTTACAAAAAGCCCGCCAGAATAGTTGTCGATGGTGACCTCATTGAGAAGCCACACGACAAATATTCTGTTGAGGAGAAGAAACAGGCAAGTCTAGATGCTAGGGCTATTAATGCTTTATTCTGTGCTATAGACAGGAACGAGTTTAACAGGGTCTCTACTTGCACCACTGCTCATGAAGTATGGAGACTTCTGGAAGTGACGCATGAAGGAACCACTCAAGTCAAGGAATCAAAGATAAGCCGTCTCACTCAAGAGTACGAAGCCTTTAAGATGAAGCCAAATGAGACGATCACTCAAATGTTTACAAGATTCCTCGACATCATCAACCCGTTATCCTCGCTTGGTAAGCAGTACTCAAACCATGAGAAGATCCGCAAGCTACTCAGAGGGTTACCAAAGATTTGGAACCCTAAGGTGACAGCCATCATAGAAGGAAATGATCTCACAAGTATGTCTATGGAGACTTTGATGGGCAAGCTCATGACTCACGAGCTTGACCTCAAGGACTTCGAAGAGCCTGCTCCGAAGACCAGGGAGATAGCACTCAAAGTCCATCGACGAAAGGTTGATCACGATGAGACTGAAGACGATATCTCAGATGATGAAGACCAAGCTCTCATGGTACGTAACTTCAAGAAATTCCTTCGCTTCAATCAAAGAAAGAAGGAACCACAAGAAGACGATGAAGAAGAGCCAACTTGCTATGGTTGCAAAAAGACTGGACACGTCAGAAGAGACTGTCCGCTCTTAAAGAAGAGCAACCGGTATGAAAAGCCCTACAAGAAGAACTCATCAAAAAGATATGCCAACACAAGCATCTGGCATGAAAGCGAAGCAAGTGACTCCGAGGAAGAAAAGAACTCTCCTCAAGACAAAGCAAATGTTTGCCTCATGGCAAATTCCACCAAGGTATCAAACGAAACTTTAGATGACTTCTCTTTTGATGAACTTGGCGATGCTTTCACCGATTTACTTGATGATCACAAAAAGGTTATCGGTAAATACAAGCATGCCAAGGACAAAATCAAAAGTCTAGAAGATGAGATACAAAGAATTTCCTTGCTTCTTAATAATGTTAGAAACACATCTCCCACAAATGACACTGATGAAGTATCCAAGCTTAAGTTAAGCTTACATGATGCTGAAGCACGCATTGAGCAACAAACTCAAGACATCACTACTCTCAACACATTGCTTGCTGAAGAAAAGAGTAGACACAAGATTTCTATGACTAAGATTTATGGCTTAAATATTAAGGTTGATGAATTACAAGCTGTTTCTAAAAGATTAGAAATCAAATTGGGAAAACAGGTTGCTAAACCTCAAACCCAATCACATGAGCACAACACCACTCATGCTAGTCAACCACATCACCCTCATACAGCACATAACCATGCATTTATATACACAAACTTTCACAAACCGCATGCACGTAAAAATACTCCCCATACTCATCATATTGCACAAAGACACAACCAATATCACTCTACACATAGACAAAGTCATCATACCATACCTCATCAACATGCCATGCCACGTAGACAAAATCATCATGTTATGCCACATAAGCAAAATCATCATATCATGCCACAACATCACACTATGCCATATAGACAATTTCAGCATGCCACTCCTCACAGTCAATATCATCATGCTATGACACACAGACATAATCATCATGTAACTCACTCTAAGCATAGTCATCATTACCATGCTAACTCTCCAAATCATCCTCATCCTGTTGCTCATAGATATCATTCTCATGCTCCCAGTATAAATAAAAATGCCATCTGTACTTACTGTGGAAAACATGGACACATCTCACCACAGTGTAGAATTAGAAGACTGGTAGACAAGAAAATATATGCTTGGTTTCCAAAAACTAACTTTTCAGGACCCTCGAGAAAATGGGTACCAAAGGTCACATCTACTCGTGATGTAGGTGGACCTTTCCTCCTCAACTGAGAGTAAGTGGATTCTCGATAGTGGATGCTCGCGACATATGACGGGAGACGCAAATCTTTTTGCATCACTATCGATGAAAAGAGAAGGATACGTATCCTTCGGTAACAATCTCAAAGGGCACATAATAGGTAACGGTATCATTGGTCATCCTCCTTCTACTGTTATAAAGGATGTCTGCCTAGTGACCGAGTTAAAGCATAACCTGCTCAGCATTAGCCATCTTGCTGATCATGGATATGATATTAACTTTGGACAAAACTGTTGCTACATCTACGATAGGTCAACAGGAGACATTGCTTTTGAAGGGAAAAGAGAGGACAATATATATATTTTCTATCTCTCTATAAATACTAACAATGCAGGTAGATGTTTATATGCCCACAAAGACGAACGACTACTTTGGCACCAGCGTCTCGGTCATGCCAACATGGATGCTATATCCAGGCTTTCTACCAAGAAGCTAGTGAGAGGATTGCCTGACATCACATTCAAAAAGGACACGGTATGTGCCGAATGTGAACTAAACAAGGCAACTAAATCCTCATTTCATTCTATCAACTCTGTAAGTACTACTAGACCCTTGCAATTACTCCATATGGATTTATTTGGTCCTAGTAGAATAGCTAGCCTTGGTGGCAAACTATATGCTTTTGTTATTGTTGATGATTTTTCGAGATTTACTTGGGTTTTCTTTCTCGCTAATAAGAGCGATGCTATCTCTGTTTTCAAAGTTTTTGTAAATAAAGTTCAAAACGAAAAAGGCTACATGATTACTCGAATCCGAAGTGATCATGGAGGCGAATTCGTAAATTCAGATTTTGAAAGTTTTTGTAATGCAAATGGTTTTGATCATGAATTTTCTTGTCCTAGAACTCCTCAACAAAATGGTGTTGTGGAGCGGAAGAATAGGACTCTTGGCGATATGGCTAGAGTCATGTTGAATAAATTTTCTCTTCCGAAATATTTTTGGGCAGAGGCTGTAAGTACAGCATGCCACATTTTGAATAGGGTGCTTATTCGTCCCATTTCGAAGAAAACACCCTATGAGCTTTGGTTCGGGAGAACCCCAAATGTTTCTTATTTCAGAGTTTTTGGCTGCAGATGTTTTATCCTTAACACCAAAGACAACTTAGGCAAATTTGATGCCAAAGCTGACGATGGTATCTTTCTTGGTTATGCTGCCAAAAGTAAGGGATATAGAGTTTTCAATAAACGCTCACTTATTGTGGAGGAGTCAACTAATGTGACTTTTGATGAAGATAACAGTGCAGTAAGTACTCTTGATGATGATGTTGTGCCATCAACTTCCTCTACTCCAATGAATACTTCAACTGAAACTAATTCTCTGGAGGGTTTGCCTAAGAAATTCTCATTCAAACCTTCTCATCCAGAAAATTTAGTCATAGGTGAAGTTTCACGTGGAGTTACTACTAGATCATCATTAAGAGACTCTGTTGCTAGCACTGCCTTCATTTCACAAGTAGAGCCTAAAAACATTTCTGAAGCTTTTACTGATGAATTTTGGATCTCTGCTATGCAAGAAGAACTCAACCAATTTGAGAGAAGCCAAGTATGGGAACTAGTTCCTAAACCGGCTAATCACTCAATAATTGGTACCAAATGGGTGTTTAGAAACAAAGTAAATGAAGATGGTTCAGTCACACGTAACAAAGCTCGTCTAGTAGCTCAAGGATACAACCAAGAGGAAGGTATCGACTACGATGAGACATATGCTCCTGTTGCTAGACTAGAATCCATTCGGATGCTTTGTGCTTTTGCCAATCATCAGAACTTTAAATTATTTCAAATGGATGTTAAAAGTGCTTTCTTGAATGGCTTTATTAAGGAGGAAGTTTATGTCAAACAACCCCCTGGCTTTGAAAATCACAAATTTCCCGACCACGTGTTCAAGCTAAAGAAAGCGCTTTATGGCCTTAAACAAGCTCCCAGAGCTTGGTATGAAAGGCTAAGCAGCTTCCTGCTTGAGAAAGGTTTTTCTAAAGGGAAAATTGATACTACACTGTTTATCAAATCTTTCAAAGACACCATTCTATTAATTCAAATTTATGTTGATGATATTATTTTTGGATCTACTGATGAAACTCTTTGTCAAGAATTTGCCAAGTGTATGCAGACAGAATTTGAGATGAGCATGATGGGAGAGCTCAACTACTTTCTTGGCCTGCAAGTAAAAGCAACTGACAAATGGAACTTTCATCTGTCAATCGAAGTATACCAAGGACATGCTGAAGAAGTTCGACCTTGACAACGTCAAACCAATTAGCACGCCAATGGCTACTTCAACCAAACTCGAACCAGATGAGAGCGGCAAACCTGTTGATCAACGTAAGTATCGAGGTATGATAGGCAGCTTACTTTATTTAACTGCTAGTCGCCCCGATATCATGTTTAGTGTTTGCCTATGTGCTAGATATCAAGCAAATCTTAAGGAATCTCACATGACTGCGGTTAAGCGTATCTTTCGATACCTTAAGGGTACGGTTACAGTGGGCCTATGGTATCCCAAGTCAACATCATTTGACCTCATCGGTTACTCTGATGCTGACTTTGCTGGATGCAAGGTCGACCGTAAAAGTACGAGCGGCACGTGTCATTTGTTAGGAAAGGCTCTAGTCTCATGGTTTAGCAAGAAGCAGAACTCTGTCGCACTATCCACAACAGAAGCTGAATATATAGCAGCTGGGCGTTGTTGTGCACAGATTCTGTGGATGAAGCAAACCCTTGAAGACTATAAGTTATCTTTCATGCATATTCCTATATTCTGTGACAATACTAGTGCCATAAATTTGACTAAGAACCCTGTCTGTCACTCACGCACTAAACACATTGAGATCAGACACCACTTTTTGCGTGATCATCAGCAAAATGGCACGATTAACTTAGAATTTATTGACACTGATCATCAGCTAGCAGATTTCTTTACTAAGCCACTATCCGAAGAGCGCTTTAATTTTCTTTGTCGTGAACTTGGAATCTTAGATGAAGCAGTCATAAATTGAAACTCACCTGCGTAAATATCGAGTATATTGTGATTCCTTTACGAAGAATTTGGTATGGGTACAAGCCGAAAGGGCCCTTCTGACAACAAGGCGTAAAAGCCTAAGCGACACGGTGCACTAGTCTTCAGGACTACCGCTAGCTGGGATCCGGCCCCTGCAGCTAACCCATGGCAAATTTGGACTATTGAACTGCAGTATATGTCCTTATTTATTATATGGCTTGTTTCGATTTAATATTGCCTAATTGACATTTTCTAAAAGTTCATTCTACTTTCTGTATACCTCTTATTTGCATTCAACACTCTTTGTTTTCCCCGACTATCATTTTGTTTATTTATTAAACATTTTCTTCCTGACTTTTGCCTATTTTCAGTTCTGGACTATTGAACCAGAACTCGGGCCGAACTCTGCCCCTATCAGAGTTCGGGCCGAGTTCGGTACCTAGGTTCCAGAATCGGGATCTGGCTCCACCGTTGGATCTTTTCTAATCCTATGGTCAATATTTCACCCGACCAAAGACAAAGCCCTACTTTATGTCGGGATTCCTTCTCTTTCCTCCCATATTTCCTTCTTCTCCACCTCTTCCATCTTCTTCCTTCCAAACCCTAACCCTAGTTCTTGATCTAGAGGACTCTATTTCTTCTCAAAATCAAGGGAAAGGGGTTTTTCAACGTACTCTTCAACTGTTTGACATTATTTTCAGGTATAACTCTCTCTTTCTCTCCATTTCAAGTTATCCAATTTCTTGTAGATGGCTCCACGCTTGCCCAATCGCGGGAAGAGGATCCGAACCGAGGGTGCTTCCTCTTCGAATCCTCCTCCTCCGATTGAACAAGTAGTTGAACAACACCCCATTCATCCGTTGTTCAATCCGCCGAGTCCCGATGACCCTAACACATACGACGACCGTCTATTTGTATCGCTAGACGCCTCTAATGAATGGTTTAGCGATTTTAGGACTCGTCCGGTGTTTGGGGGCCATCCCATCAATTTCACAATATTTTCTCAATATGAGTCTTTATTCCATGATCTTTGTTTGGATGCTTTAGTTGCTTCAAATTCTGTCATCTACCGTAGTGCAATCCAAATGTTCTATTGCAATTTAACTTTTGATGCAACACACATCTATTCCCGGGTTGCCGGTATTGACATCGCCTTCAATGATTCTGAGTTGGGGGATTTTCTTGATCTTGTTAATCTTGATACTTGGAATAAACTTGTGGAAGCACGTCAATTTCAATTTGTTGGCGATACTTCTCTTGAAGGATTCAAGGAGGAATTATGTGCTCCTAACATAAGTCCTCGCAAACTTATGGCCAAGCATCTCAACCCCTACTTCTATGAGCTTCACCGAATGGTTTTTAACACCATCTTACCCAAGGCTGGCTCAACAGATGAAGTCACTTATCTTGAGATCTCCGCCTTATATCATCTCCACTATCGTATTCCATTCAACTTTCCACGAACTATGATGGATTGGATGATCAACTGTCGGAAGAAACCAAGAGCTTTGGTTTATCCTCTCTATCTTCCTTTAGTTTTTCGTGCTTTCATCATTCCTATCCATTATTGTCCGTTCCTGCCTGCACCTGCTTTTCTATCCAAAGCACGACGCCTTCAGCCTGTCGCTGCTTCTGAGTCATCTGAGCATTCTGCTGATGAGGAGCCTGACGCCCCTCCTTTTGGTCAGGATGCACCACCTCCACCTGCCACTCTTGAGTCCATTCAGACCATGCTCCGGGATCGTTTTACTCTTGAGGACGATCGCTGGACACAGCTGGACTATCGTACCACTCTGCAGATGAGTGCTCTCGGCAACTCTCTGCATGATATCCGGTACTCTCTGTCTCAGCATCTGCACATTCCCATGGAGAGGGATCCAGCGCGCGCGGGTTATCGCATTGATGATCCGTGGGTTATGCGTTACATGGATCCGGATGATGCTTTTGTGGACCCTCGTCGCTCCTTCCATGGTCCATCAGATGTTCCAGGACCTTCTCGTGCTCCATGATGGAGACTAGCTACTATCTGCTGCTGCTACTACTGATGATGGTCTTAGTTACTTTTGCTTTCAGTTATTTAGTTTATCATGGATTTATGTAGCTGGTTTTATGTACTCTGTTTATGAGTTGGCCACTTGGTTTGGTGGATGACATTATCTATCTTTATTATCATTCTCTGTCAGTGCTTATTTTGCTTAAAATTATACTGTTTCTTCTCTTAGTGTGGTTGCATTACTATTCATTGCTTCTTATATTGCTAACTGCCAAAAGGGGGAGAAACATATGTATATTTTTGTTTTGGGAAACTATTACTGGTTCTATGCATTCATATATCTGTGTATATCTGTGCTTCTTGCTCTGGAAAATATTATCTATCAGATCACAGGTACTATGCATTTTGTACGGGGGAGAGCTATAGTTTCTAGTTTCTAGCTCGACACCGCTCATGATTTATGGGGGAGCTATTTTCGCTTAGCTCAGGCATCGTTTATGGGGGAGCTATGGAGCTATATTACAATCAACTGTGTCCAGGTATGAATATTGAAATATACATATATTATTTTGTCAATTATCAATATGGGGGAGATTGTTGACACAAAGTCACAGTCAACCAAATATTGACTACATTGACCAAATAATACTTGTATTAATTCAATACGACACACGACGACTGCATTCAGTTCAAGACAGATGACAGCTCAGTCTTCAGCTCTCAGTGTGTTCTGGAGTCTGTATTTTATGATTTCATTGAGTCTAGATTTATGTACTCTGAGTTATGCTGAGCTCTTGGAACTTAGTCTACAAGCCTAACCAAAAATCCCAAGCTCCACCAAAACCAAATTGCCCACAAGTCCCTCTTAGGACCATTCTGTGCTCTGGAGACAGAGTTCGGGCCGAACTCTGCCTCCACACAGAGTTCGGGCCGAACTCTGTCCCCTAGAAATCAGGAACCCTAATTTTAGGGTTAGCTGTTTGCTAGCTGTCCAACGGCCAAATTTTTGAATTTCCTTACCCGAATTCTGGCCGAATTCTGTCCCTAAAATCAGTATAAATAGGGCATGAATTCTCTCATTTTGAATCACTCAATCTTCTCTTCTCTTCTCTCCTACAAGCTCTATAAGCCATACCCTTCTCATCTACTAGCCACAAGCCTCCTAAGTCTCGAGTGCTCAGCATATCTCATTTAGGATTCTTGTGCAAGAGTGAAGAAATCGCTTGGACAATTCCAAGCAATCGCCACTGCGATTCTCTGTAAGAAGTTGACGTGCTCTTCTGAAGTAAAGGCACGGGTTGTAAGCTACTATTTCACAAATAGTGGATTTAATCCTGAGCTAGAGTTCTCAGGCCTGGACTAGTCCTCCACGAGGGAAACCAGGTTAAAATTGCTGTGTTTGCGTATGCTCTCTTGTCTTTCATTTACATTCCGTATTTTACTCTGATTATTCATTGTTAGTGAAAGAGTTAATTTTTAATTGGTCATTATACATATATACTCTATTCACCCCCCCTCTAGAGTTGCCAAACTGTTCTTCAATTTTTTGGGGTTTTGAGGATGCTGCGCTGTTATACAACAGCTATTATGATCCAGTTCTGTACCCTGTGAAATTGCCAGAGTCCCATGGGAGGACGCAGGACCTGAGGCCGACGAGCCGAACGCTTAGCTAGATTTTCTGTTTCCAGTTTGTTGTTTTGAATTTTAGAATTTTGTTAATTGGAATTCAGCATTTTATTTCAGTCTTTCTAATTCCAGTTGTACTTTTCAAATGTTGAATAAAGTTTTAAATTCTCGGATATTGAGTTGTGACAAATATATAGATGTTGTTGTGATTACCTGCAATAGTGGATACAGCTTACTGCCGCCGTCTCAACAACGGTGCAGGCTGGGCATGATCCGGGTCGACCCAATTATTTGGGATCGGGTCGTGACAGTCCAAAGTTGGATTCCGACGGCCCGTGCACAAAATTGCCCATTGAGTCGGATCGTGGGGCCCATAAAACGGTGATCCGATTAACTGTCTCGAATTGGACCAAACTTGGCATACAGGACCAGTAAAATAATACGGTCCTGTTGGTGCAAGTTTCGTCTCGATCTGACGAACGTGCACAAAGTAATTGGCAAATTTGCAAATAGACAAATACGGTGAATTTCGACGGATACGTATAAAATTCGTCGTGTACACGCAACCAATTTGAATTCCGTTAAAGCCCACATGTCCGCGAAGTCGATACACACCTTTCGATGCTTTCGGTTCGCGACCACATCGCCCGGTTTGGCAGGACGCACGTCGTATCGGAGGAATTTTCTAGATTTTTAATAAATTAAAACAGTTTTTCGCCAATCTTTAGAATCTGATTTATCGGCACGTAGTCAATGAGATGGACTTCTGTAAATTAGGTTGCAGAACCCTATAGGTTGTCTACACGTATCTTCAATTAGTTTTGGATATACTTTATTGATTGGTTTATAAACTGCCTTCCAATCAAGGAGTTGGACTGTCCTATATGTTCTGTTTCCATACAGTTTTTTCGGTAATTTTGTATCGATTTTCTGGGCAATCAAAAGCATCTACATTCAAACTAATTTATGGAATTGAAAGAGGGTTGTGTCGGGTTTTTACTTGAAGAAATGACTCGTCAAAAGAATGAGTGTGCACGACAAAACATCATCGCGAATCCGCCTCCCCACGACTGTAACTATTGCTGGCGCTAGCGCTGTTTCCCGCACGTGGTCGGCCTCCGGCCCGCGACGGCTGATCCCGGTGGTACGCAGGGCCAGGGTGGCCATCCAAGGAGTGGTGGTGGCAGCTGTGTTGAGTTTTTAGGGTTAGGGTTTTGATTCACTTCTCTCTTCCCTCTCTCTCGATCTCGTTCTGCTTATATAAAAGCCTCTTTGTTTCGTTTCAACCGAGGGGAGGGTCGGGCTGTTGTTATGCGAGAGAGAGTTTGGCTGGGTTGGGCCGAACTGGCTGTGGGCTTGGGTTGGAGTTTCTTATTTGTTTTCTTATTTTGTTTTGTTTCCCCTTTATATCTTTTCATTTATTTGTTTTCCCTTTATATATATATATATAGATATAAATAATTATACACACATGGGATGACCGCACTAAATATTTATATAAAATATGGAATATAACAATCTGTGCAATATATACGTATATGTACCTATTCATGATTTATTTACTAACATTATAATTAGACCAAAAGTACATATCCTTTTTAATAATAAATAAATATATATATATAAACCTAGTATATAGTACAAAAATATATTTATTTACCACTCACTTCTAAAAATCTAAGGAGATAGTCATGATAGTTATTATCAGCTTTGCAAAATAAAATACAAATTTATCATCAAAAACTCATATTATATATATATATATATATATATATATATATATATATATATATATATATATATATATATATAGTAAATATTTCGAGAAAATATTTACTAAACCCACCAGCACGAAGCATATATGCATACAGTATTATACACCTACATGAATGTCTCTGGACTTCCTGCATGCCTACATGGGCTCGGGTTGGGTACGGGTCCAGTCCGAGCTATTTGGGTACAACCAGATTTCCTAAAAGTCAAAATATTAATAAATAACTATTTAAACTATTTCTAGGAGTCAAGACGCAACTTGGCCTGGTTTTCTTAGTTAGGACATCAGTATGGCTCAGCCTTTTCTACTCTGGCTAATACACTAGTCAAGGCACGCCACTACACTATTCGTGCCATGATTCTTGATCATCTTGTACTCGAAATCCTAACCATGACTAAAGTCGTTTACCGTAATAATTAACTAATTAATTATTTATAAAAAATCTAAAAAACTATTTAAATCAAATAAATAATAAATAAATAAATAATTTCAAAAAATTTGGGAAGAGGAGTTACAGATTCTAATCTCGCAACTAGGGCATAAGTCTCATCGTAGTCGATACCTTCTGAGCTACGAGTCAAGCCTAGTTACGTGTCACTAAGCCATTCTCATTCAGTTTATTTCGGAATACCCAACGGGTGCCAATGATCGGATGATCAATGGGCTTGGCAACAAGTTCCCAACTTGATTCTGTTCAAATTGGTTCAATTTCTCTTGCATAGCATCTAACCAAAAATTATCACTACATGTTTCTTCAATATTTTTGGGTTCGATCTGTGAAATAAAAGCAAAACAGGAAGCTATATCTTTACTAGAGAAACGAGTACTTACACCCTTGGTAATCTCACCAATTACCAAGACCTTTGGATGGTCTGCCAAAAATCTCATTCCTTTTGGCATATCCTCTGGATTGCTGGTTCCGACTTCTAGTTCTGTACGTGATTTGCTTGGAGACTCAGCTGGTGCTTTGTGCGAGGGTTTTACAGGAGCAGTACTAGGTGTACTTATGTCTTCATCATCATCATCGACAGAATATTGATTCAGTTCATCAAATTTAACATTTATTATTTCTTCGATGATCATCGTTCTCTTGTTGAAGACTTTGTACCCTTTGCTTTTCGTCGCATAACCTAAAATATACCTTCATCGGCCTTTTCGTCAATTTTTCCCAAATTAACTTTAGTATTAAGAATAAAGCATTAACAACCAAATACTTTGAAATAAGAAACAGAGGGAGTTCTATCAAACCATAATCCATAGGGAGTCTTCTCCGATATAGGTCGAATTAGAACCCTATTGAGAACATAGCACGTTGTATTTACAGCTTCAGCCCATAGGTATTTAGGTAGACTAAACTGATTTAACATTACTCTAGCCATTTCGGATAGAGTCCTGTTCTTACATTCTATAACTCTATTATGTTGTGGAGTCCTAGGGCAAGAGAACTCACGCAAATAACCGTGTGTGTCACAAAATTGTTTGAACTTTACATTTTCAAATTCGCCGCTATGATCGCTTCGAATACGAGTGATCATGAAACCCTTTTCATTTTGAACCTTCTTACAAAAGGTGACGAATTCTGATAATGTATCATTCTTGTGTGCAAGAAAATATACCTACGTGTATCTAGAGAAATAATCTACTATTACAAATGCATATAACTTACCACCTAGGCTAGCAACTATACTACATCCAAATAAATCCATATGCAACAATTGTAGAGGTCTAGTGGTACTTACAGTATTTTTGGACTTAAAAGCGGATCGGGTAGCTTTGTTCTTTTCGCATTCGCTACATACCGTATCCTTCTTGAAAGAAATTTCTGGTAAGCCTCGTACCAGCTTCTTGGTGGATAGTCTTAAAATTGTGTCCATGTTTGCATAACCGAGTCTCATGTGCCATAGTTGACTCTCATCACTTTTGGCCATCAAGCATCTACATGCTTTGTTAGCATCCTCTAACAGATAGAAAACATATATATATATATATATATATTGTCTTCCCTGATACCTTCAAAGATAGTACTACCAGTTGAGCTATCAACTATAGTACATTTGTCTTTGACAAAGTTAATGCCATAACCATGATCAGCTAAATGGCTTATGCTGAGCTGATTATGTTTTAACTCGGTAACTAGACAGACATCTTTAATCACAAGGTAGGGAGCCTTACCAATATTAAAAATACCAATTATGTAACCTTTTAAATTATTACCGAAGAGGCGGAGAGGGCTGCGATGTACCAACCCCTCCCTCTGCAGGTGCACTAGCACTCGCACGCACACGTAGCCTAATAAACTCGTCCTATAAAATTGTGCATCTCTATAAATTAGTACTTACCTAAATTAGCCTAATAAACGTCTAAAGTATTTAATTATTATCAACTATATGGTTATCTGTATATTCTTCAAGTTATGTTAAAATTAACGAAATCTAAATTAGTACTTACATAGCTCTGAGTAGCCTGGTCGTCGATGAGCTTTCCGTCCGTTCGATGGGTGGCCAGGAAGACGGTCACCATGTTTGTGTCCTCACCCCTCTGTACCTGCATATTTGTTATATTTTATTCTTTATTAAAATAGAAAATTATATACTCCTACTATCAATAAAATCTTATATATTACAATAAATTACATACCAGACGACGGAAATGCTCCGTCATAGGAATCGATCCACATACCACTTTCTGGCCCTCGTCCTAGCCGCCTTCGCCTTCTCCGACCGCTCTCTGTACCGGGGCTCCTAAAATCGAGCCATCATCGCGGTCCACTGGTCAGGCGTGATCCAACCAGTAATCGGATTTCCGGAGCGCTGACGAGCTTTCTGATCGTCAATTGCATTACGGATCAACTTGGCGGCGACGGCAGGAAACTGTCTCTCAATCTGTTCGACCCGGTGTGGTGGATAAAAATAAGTCCTCTACAATAATTACACACTAAAATAATAAGTTCTAAAAAATGCTTAAAATTATATTAATCATACTAAATTAACTATCTTTAATTACCATGAAGTGGGCAAACCAGAATGCCTTCCTCTCTTCCGAGGCATCTGAGTAGTTGATCCACGGATCCCCATAGTTGGACCTCAGAAAGAAGTCCAACGCTCTCTGTACCGACGAGGGACGATATCTGTATATAACGATAATTATATTCATATATATACATATATATATTTTTTTTTATTATTTTTTTTATTTATATATATATATATATATATATATATATATATATATATATATATGTATGTATATGTATATGTATATGTATATATATATATATATATATATATATATATATATATATATATATATATATATATATATATATATATATATGCATTTCGGGTATCTGGTTGGCAAGCTGCTCTTTCCTGAACGAGCGGAAATCTTCCAAGATCGATCTTGCGCGATAGGCAAAAAAGGAGGATCTAGGTCACCGTCGTGGAAGAGTGGTCAGAACTGAAGGGAAGCAGAATCAGAGTTCAGGCAAGCCCTTCTTTGAACGAGGCGAGGCGAGGTATATCGAAGTGAGGCGACCAGAGGCGCCCGAAGGCAACCGAAGGTTTTACATATATATATATATATATATATATATATATATATATATATATATTCATTTAACTTACTTCGTAGGACCGTCGGCCCAAATCTCCATCTTCGTCTCGTCCTGAGGTGCGCATGGAGGATCGCTCTGGTATGGATCCGCATGGGCGGGAGTAGGATCTACCTCCTCCACCTGCTCCCCACCCTCCATGCTGCCATCAACGGTAAGAAGGCTAGGGAAAGGAGTATCAGCAAGCCTGGAACTGCTCGTCCCAAGTGTACTGCCACCCAGACCTGCGACCGTATGGTACAATGGTGTGCTCGGGTCAGACGATAGTCCGAAGCCATCCTCTGGTAATGGAGCTCTCTGCCCACCTAAGGACACGGCTCGTCCTGACCTATCTCTGCGTCGTCCTGCTATGCCTCCGCGTCGTCCTGCCATACTGATAATAACATATGATTAAAAATATAAATAAATACAATGACAGTTTAGAAATATCTGCATACATTGAAGTTCATAATTTAAGTTTACAAAAATCTGAATACTAATAGAAATGATCACAGTTCATAATTTAAGATTACAGAAATATGAATACATTGAAATCACAGTTTCTCAATCATCCTCTAAAAAGGTTATATTCGATTTTTTGACAAGTGTGAGAAAGGATGGCTCAGAACACAACCCAAATGAAATATATCGTGAGAACGGATGGCTCAGAACTGATGCACGAAAATGAGGGGCTCAAAGCTGGAACAAGTAAAGTTGTGCTTTGGAAAAAGAACTCTTGTAAACTATTTGTTCACAAAGCAAGCTATAATTAAAGAATACAGAACAAGTATCGAGTTCGTAACTCAAGTATAGATCTTACAAGAGTTATAAACTCGATACTTGTTCTGTATTCATTATATCTTGCTTTGTGAACAAAGAGCTTACAAGAGTAGAACATCCAAAATACAACTTTACTTGTTACAGCTTTGATTCCCTCCTTTTCGTACGTCAGTTCATGTCGGTCTGCACTTTCTGCACGCAGTAACGACCACAAGTTTTATGTTCTTTAAAGATATATTTCATATGCTTAATTTCCAAGTGTAGGGACGAATGGCTCAGAACACAACCCAAAATTCATTCTAGCATACATTAGTTTGAATCATCTACGTTCTGTACATATGGTGTAGTATATGTTCTTATTGAATCTAGTATCTGAAGGATGTAACAAAATCAAGATGAACCCACATAATGTAATACTAAGACATCATCTACTACTAAAAGATGTAGTGATAGGTTGTCGTATCATTATTGTCGAGGGATGGGGGTCGGAGGACAGTCAACTTTATCTACGGCTACATAGTTTCTGCCTCGCCAGTCGAATGGCTGCATGGACTATGTCCTGATCACGATGTCGTACCGTAGATTAATGCAAATTCCTTATAGCAAATATCGTACATAGATTTCTGCCTCGCCAGTCGAATGGCTGTAGGGACATTGTTTGGCTAGTACCAATCCAGTGTCTACCGAGAGATTGATGGTCATTGTGATATGTATGTATATTAAGTAGTAAATACATACTTGTTATTTAATAAATAAAAAACTGCCCAAGAGGATACAAGGTATCTCTGAAGGATGCTTGATCAGTCAGTATATTAGAGGCTTAAGAAAGGCGATTATTTATGTAGTTCAGGCTTCTAACCCTGTCAATCTACCAGCAATTATGCAGCTAGCTAAGGACTGGTAACAACATATAGCTATAGTCTATAGAAAGGGACTGAACTAAAGTGCCCTCTCGACTAAAACAAGATATTAGAGGACTGGGATTGATACAATACAGGACTGATGTAATCCTTAGCCAACTGCCATGTTCTAATAGCTGGTACAAAAGTGAGTATCAAAACCTCCAATTAATATATATGCAAAAATAGACCGATACAAGTTGAGCCAAGGACTGAACTATATTGACATCCTAATTACTGATATATTAAGAGACAAGGACTGAAACAAGTATACAATTAGATGCCATACATCCTATACTAATGATACAAAAGAAAGTCAATTGGTGGATACGCAAGAGATAGGACTGAACATTAGTCCACAGAGACTGAATACTAATGCAAGCAATGTCTGGATACAATAACAAGGACTGATACAAAGTCCACATGTGGTACTGATACTAAAATGGAGTAATCCTTCACATTGTTCAGTTACAAATACATGAAGAAGTATTCCCCTCTCTACATACTAATTACTGATACACAATGAAGCATGTGACTGATACTATAAAATCCAAACAAGGACTGAACCAAGGTATCATGACTGATACCATGTTTAGTGATGACTGCTACCATATATCAGTGATGACTGATACATGTTATCAATAAAGACTGATACAAAAGTAGTATATAGGAATGAATCATGACTGATACTAATGTAATGGAGGACTGAACCTAAATTTTGATACTAATACTCTCTCGACTGATACAAGGTATGCAATCACCACTCATTACACTAGTTAACAGTGAACAATATATATATACATAGGCTTAAATAACATATACTCTGGATTACATGTAGGGATGATACACATATCAACAAGGACTGATACATTTATTAGTCTACTTGTTGATACACTCATCAGTCTATTGACTGATGCACTTCCTTTCCCCTCAAATAATAACTGATACAATGGTAGATTGATTTCATATTGCAAAAATCAGTCCAAACACAAGCAATCCATGTAACCCAAAATAGTCCCCACATGACCACAAAATTATGGGGAATCCATGTATCCCAAAATCACCGCCAGTGCCCTAGAGAGAGAGAGAGAGAGAGAGAGAGAGAGAGTGTGTGTGTAACGCCCCAATCCCAAAATACGTAGGACTAGAAACGTAGACATGCCAGCTATATACATACGAAGTACTCTCCAATATATGGAAACCTCGTACGAATACATAAGTTGTAAAATGCAGTAGAACCATAACTAATCTCATCCACACCAAAAAAATGGATAAAAGATATCATATAATGATAATGAATTGTCTTGATACAATATGTTGGGCGGAGACAAATCCACTACCAACAAGTAAAGGAAAAATACATGAGAAAAGAAATGATTTTGGCGAGCGAAGACGATCCAAGCTCCATCATCCTCGAAAAAATAGAGATGGTCGCGGCTAAAGCTAGAGCACCTGCGAAAGATAAAAGCACACACCTGGAGAGATAACCAGGTCCTCAGAGGGACGTAATAAGACACATAATATCATGCCATATAAACTGAATAAATATTGCTCAAATAAATAAGTTAATTGAATTATAACATGGTCCAATACACACCTATTGAACTAGCTTACCATCCCCCCAACCAAAAAAGGACAGGAGATGGTAAACTAATTCACGGTGACGTATCTTTCCATGCTATGAATCTAATATGGTATCCGGACCCCAACAAAGTTCAATACCTTCTCATCGAAGTAGTAAGTCATACACCAAACAAGTACAAGATATGACGAACTAATCCACGACAAGTTACCGTTCCAAGTCACGGCAGATACAAGCACCCAAACCAAAAGTACTCGTACCTAACGGATAAAGGTGCCTAACCGTTCTAAGTGAAATATAGTTAAGAACAATCCTTCCTGCGCATGGCCCTTGGGGCACCAGAGGCCCAATCAGTAAGAGCATAACGTTCCGCAGAACGTCAGTGGCCGTCAGTAATCATGGGTAATCTAACCCGCGTCTCCGGCGGAGCTCACGGGTTACAAAAGGGAAAGTGCATCGAAGCCCATACGCTAAGAAATTGTCCTCCCCGCCCAATGCCTACCATGTTGTATCCACAACAGTAAACCTCTATAACCGCTAAGTCAAACTAGCATGCAACCTCTATTAGCGGTTATTCCTATCGCACGGCATATACGCACCGGTGGCCAGCCAGTCACGTATATCCGTGTTCTATATGCGACACACAACTTCGTGTTACAACGTGTCAAGGCCAATGAATGCAACACACAAGGTGGTCCCTTAAATCTAGGTTTAATGTGTAAGAAAAATAATACACAGCAGGAAATATAAATGAACAGTAAGTTCTAACAGGTTATGCCATGTATCACAGTTTATTTTGCATAAAGAAAATAATAAATAATGCATGAAATATGAGCTAAAATAAATAAACAGCAAATGGCAAGGTGTCCTGCCTGGTAGTACGCCTGGTGTGCTGCGATGATCAAGGTGGCACGAACTGCGACTTTGGTGTAATAACTACACAAGGTGACCTCTGATGGTGGCAAGGATCATGTCATTGAGTCCGGAATAGTCAAATTGGTTAGGGATGATATAGAAAAGTCCAGGATTTGCAAGAAGATGTGGATATGACTAGCCATGAATAAGATTGCATATTTGAAGAGAATTGCTAGAAATAAATAAATAAACTATTTTAGAAAATAATTATATATTTAAACTAAGTTTTTATTTCTCCAAATACTATAAAGAAATACTTGAAAAGTCTGGAAATATTTTTAGACTAAAACAAATTTGGTGAATATATAATTTTTAGACCAAACCATATTCTTAAAATACCATAAAAAAATAACAATAATATATCTACGCTTCGAAATCCGATTTTGTAAATAAATATAGGCCAAGCCTAGTACAACATATTTTATGACAATTTAAATTTTAGGAGAATATATGTTTATTCTAAAATAACTAAAAGAAATTTATAATAATAGAAATCTTAATACTATTTTGCTATTTAATGCTATACTAATTAATGGCATATATATTGTATATAGAAAAACCTAATGTAGTAATAGTAATAATAATAATAATAATAATGATAAAACTACTAACTGTAATAATAATAATAATAACAGTAATATAATAATAATAATAATAATAATAATAATAATAATAACAATTAATAATAATAAATTATAATAACAATATAATAGAAATTGCTGTACTAATAATAATAATGAATGATAATAATAATAATAATAATAATAATAATAAAAACAATCACAGCAGTACACATGTACTGCTGTTCACTTCGAATGCTCACAAGTAACTAAATCAAGAGGGAGAGAGAGAAAGAAAGGGGGCTCCAAATTTTTCGAGAGAAAAAGGGGGTTCGGCCGGCAAGGGCGGAGGGTTTGGGCGAAGTCGGGGGGCTGTGCGACGGGCGCTGCACCGAAGAGGACGGCGGAGGCTGTGATGAAAGAGGGAGCGGAGAGGCTGAGGATGGGGAAGAGGCGCGGCGCGCGCTCGGGCCGAGATGGTCGGGGTTCGACGGGATGTCGGCGTGTCCGACGAGCGAGAGAGAGGGAGACGGACGGAGAGGGAATCGGAGTGCTGCAGGCGCTGGTCGGCGGAGCTTCACCTGTCTCGGTGGCGGAGAAGTTGGTTCGGCATTGACTAGAGGGACAGCGGCTCAGAGGGCTCTCGACGCGGCGAAGCTCGCCGGTCGAAGCGGAGAGGGAACTGGGTTCGAAAAGGGGAACAACGCCGAGGAGGGCGTGGGCGCACGCGGCTAGGGCAGTCGGAAGGGGGTCTCACGTGCGGGGCTGGAAAGAATAGGCAGTTGCCGGATCTTCGACCGGCGACGGACAGGTAAGGGATGGTGATGGTGGTGTTTATTTTTATTTTTATTTCTGGTTGTGGTGGTCGTAATAAATTTGGGGTTTTCCGGTCGTGGTGAGGATGTCGATGGTAGTGGTGGTTTAATGTGGTCGACCGACAGAGGAGGAGGCGACGGGTGATCCATGGCCCGGGTCAGGTGGTCGCGGGGTTAGTGGCGGTACTGCTGGTCGGAGAGAAGAGTGGAGATGCTATTTGGGTGGGATGGCAGCGGGATGGTCGGAGAGTGGCCGTGGTGACGGTGACGGTGTGGTAGAGGCTGTTGCGGCGGTGGTTGTGATAGGAGCTGTTGGGTGACCCGATGGTAGCAGAGGGTGGTGTTGCTGGCAACAGGGATTTTGGGTCGGTCGCGACGTTGAAGAGGATGGCTGGAAACATCGGTGGCAGGTTTTATGGTTTGGGTTTGCTAGAAATTGAGTTTTAGGTTTAGGGCTTGGTGTCGGGGAAGGATGAGAACATGTGTCCGTGTGTGGACACGAAGAAGATGACAATGTAACTGTACTGAAGAGAAATAGTGGAAAAGATGGAGACACAGACACGATGCACTTATTTTTGGTTGTGGAGAATTTATGGATGTGAGAAATTTATGGAGGAGTACCTGCCTATTTATAGGATGTGGGAATTCCCAGTTGAATAAGGATTATGAGTAGTTTAAACCCAAAAATAGATAATTTGCAACTTAATTTAAAATCAATCAAATCCAAATCCAAATACAAATCCAATTTAAATTTAATTTAATTTTTAGTTTAAAATCAAATGGGATAAATCAAATTTCAAATATTTAACTATTTAAATAAATCCATAAATTCAAATCAAGATTTAATCGCCACAATAATTTTGAAATATATTTTCTAAAAATACTAATAATAATAATTTCAAAAATTACATTTTTATTTAAAATAAACTAATAAATAATTATGAAATATATATGTATGTACAACTAATATTTACATAAATATACTTTTCTAATATACCATTTTATAGGAAAAATTATTTATTATTATAACTGTATAAATGAAAGGCTTTTCATAATTAAAATCATAAACTTGAAAATAATAGCTAGGAATAATTATTATTTATATTACTTCAAAACTTTAAAAATAGAAAAAATGTTTTTTTCAAAAATATGTACGCATCGCACATATTCGTACTCGTCGAGCAATTACGAAAAACGAAATTTCGCACACGACGTACAATACGACTACCTGACGTACAATACAAAATTTTAAATCAGTACCAAATTTAATAAAAAAAAGTAGAAATTTAGGGATTTTACATCCTACCCAACTTAAAAGAATTTCGTCCTCGAAATTAAGAATTAGTAGGGGGTGAGAAGATACAAGGGGGTATCTGTGGGGAGCAATCAATTATAAGGTTCAACAAAATCATGTCGTAAGAAATTGCGATCTAGATCATAGAAAAATAATACGGGTATGGTCGTGGGTAATAAATAAGGGTCATGGTAGAAAATATAGGGCCGAGAAGGAGGACGAGGAGTTTAGGATGACGACATAGCAACATTTGAGTGGTGATGGTCATAATTGATAGGAAATCTAGAGGAAGTTCTAGCACACGCCTTTGCCCTTCTAAAATGGTTGAAGGCGAAAGCAATAAGGAGTGCAAGGATGATATCATCGATTACGAATACGTGGTTCAAAGGCGACCGAATAATTCAAAAGGAGTTGCCAAGACAGTCGTGGATGGGACTCTAAAGGACAAGTTTAGCTATGTCCCTATCCACGTAGAACGATAGATAAAAGCGAACCAAAGTGCACTAGGTTGATCAGACCATCATGCACAGGTTCTGATTTGACAATATGTTAGTGAGCGGCCGCTCAATAGCATATGCCTCGATCAAGCTTGATAAGGATTAGCTTGCAAATACTAGGCTATATTAGCATCATTAGTTTAGATAGTAAAACATAGGCACGAGGGTAGATGAAATAAGAACCAATATGAATAGTCTAAGAGTCATGAGAATCTAAGTCTTGTTTATTCCTATACTATCATTCTACGGTTTTATTGACCAAGGCTTGGTTGACCAAATGGGTTAAATTCCTCTAGTCTCTATGGTCTAGATAATACTATTCGTATTCCCTTAATGGTCAATGGTGTGTCAGGTCGTGGGGTATTCTACCCAACTTAAAGAATTAAGCTAAGGTTGTTTGGGACATCTAACTAGTAGGATCAATCTCTAGCAAGCACGAAGGGAAGATAAGAATAATGATAGGAGGAATCAAACAAGATGCAATCGATGAGTCGAACGGTAGTTCGAATATAGAATCGAGGAAAGAGGTCAAGTATGTGGATGCGATCCTAAATTTCTAATCCTATTCGCAGGCTTGCTTGGTACGGTAAAGTAACCAAACAATTTATCTTGGCCTGCATGGGCCACCACAAAAAACATGTAACGCTCCAATCCCAAAATACGTAGGACTAGGAACGTAGACATGCCAGCTGTATTCATACGAAGTACCCTCCAATATATGAAAACCTCGTACGAATACATAAGCTGTAAAATGCAGTAGAACCATAACTAATCTCATCCATACCAAAATAAATGAATAAAAGATATCATATAATGATAATAAATTATCTTGATACAATATGTTGGGCGGAGACAAATCCACTACCAACAAGTGAAGGAAAAATACATGAGAGAAGAAATGATTTTGGCGAGCGAAGACGATCCAAGCGCCATCATCCTCGAAGAAATGGAGATGGTCACGGCTAAAGCTAGAGCACCTGCAAAAGATAAGAGCACACACCTGGAGAGATAACCAGGTCCTCAGAGGGACGTAACAAGACACATAATATCATGCCATATAAACTGAATAAATATTGCTCAAATAAATAAGTCAATTGAATTATAACATGGTCCAATACACACCTATTGAACTAGCTTACCATCCCCCCAACCAAACAAGGACAGGAGATGGTAAACTAATTCACGGTGACGTATCTTTCCATGCTATGAATCCAATATGGTATTCGGACCCCAAAAGGGTTCAATACCTTCTCACTGAAGTAGTAAGTCACACCTACAACCAAACAAGGACAAGTTGTGACGAACTAATCTGCGACAAGTTATCGTTCCAAGTCACGGTCAGATACAAGCACCCAAACCAAAAGTACTCGTACCTAACGAATAAAGGTGCCTAACCGTTCCAAGTGAAATGTAGTTAAGAACAATCCTTCCTGCGTATGGGCCCTGGCTAAATAGGATCGACATAGTCCCCCCTTGGGGCACTAGAGGCCCAATCAGTAAGAGCATAACGTTCCGCAGAACGTCAGTGGCCGTCAGTAATCATGGGTAATCTGACCCGCGTCTCCGGCGGAGCTCACGGGTTACAAAAGGGAAACTGCATCGAAGCCCATACGCTAAGGAATTGTCCTCCCCGCCCAATGCCTACTATGTTGTATCCACAACAGTAAACCTCTATAATCGCTATGTCAAACTAGCATACAACCTCTATTAGCGGTTATTCCTATCGCACGGCTTATACGTACCGGTGGCCAGCCAGTCACGCATGTCCGTGTTCTACATGCGACACACAACTTTGTGTTACAACGTGTCAAGGCCAATGAATGCAACACACAAGGTGGTTCCTTAAATCTAGGTTTAATGTGTAAGAAAAATAATACATAACAGAAAATATAAATGAACAGTAAGTTCTAACAGGTTATGCCATGTATCACAGTTTATTTTGCATAAAAAATAAATAAATAATGCATGAAATATGAGCTAAAATAAATAAACAGCAAATGGCAAGGTGTCTTGCCTGGTAGTACGCCTGGTATGCTGCGATGATCAAGGTGGCACGAACTGCGACTTTGGTGCAACAACTACACAAGGTGACCTTTGATAGTGGCATGGAGTCATTGAGTCCGGAATAGTCAAATTGGTTAGGGATGATATAAGAAAGTCCGGGATTTGCAAGAAGATGTGGATATGAGTAGCCAGGAATAAGATTGCATATTTGAAGAGAATTGGTAGAAATAAATAAATAAACTATTTTAGAAAATAATTATATATTTAAACTAAGTTTTTATTTCTCCAAATACTATAAAGAAATACTTGAAAAGTCTAGAAATATTTTTAGACTAAAACAAATTTGGTGAAAATATAATTTTTAGACCGAACCATATTCTTAAAATACCATAAAAATAAAATAATAATATATCTACGCTTCAAAATCTAGTTTTGTAAATAAATATAGGCCAAGCCTAGTACTACATATTTTATGACAATTAAAAGTTTAGGAGAATATATGTTTATTCTAAAATAACTAAAAGAAATTTATAATAATAAAAATCTTAATACTATTTTGTTATTTAATGCTATACTAATTAATGGTATATATATACATTGTATATAGAAAAACCTAATGTAGTAATAATAATAATAATAATAATAATATTGATAAAACTACTAACTGCAATAATAATAATAACAGTAATATAATAATAATTATTATTATTATAATAATAATTAATAATAATAAATTATAATAATAATATAATAGAAATTGCTGTACTAATAATAATAATGAACGATAATAATAATAATAATAATAATAATAATAATAATAATAATAATAATAATAATAATAATAACAATCACAGTAGTACACATGTACTACTGTTCACTTCGAATGCTCACAAATAACTAAATAAAGAGGGAGAGAGAGAAAGAAAGGGGGCTCCAAATTTTTTTTGAGAGAGAGAGAGGAAACGGAGAGGGATGCTCGGATCGGGAAGAAGGGGGTTTAGGGGTTCGGCCGGCAAGGGCGGAGGCTTTGGGCGAAGTCGGCGGGGGCTGTGTGACGGGCGCTGCACCGGAGAGGGCGACGGAGGCTGTGGTGAAAAAAGGAGCGGAGAGGCTGAGGATGGGAAAGAGGCGCGGCGCGCGCTCGGGCTGAGATGGCCGGGGTTCGGCGGGATGTCGGCGTATCCGACGAGCGAGAGAGAGGGAGACGGGCGGAGAGGGAATCGGAGTGCTGCAGGTGCTGGTCGGTGGAGCTTCTCCTGTCGCGGTAGCGGAGAAGTCGGTTCGGCGTTGACTAGAGGGACAGCGGCTCGGAGGGCTCTCGGCGCGGCGATGCTCGCCGGTCGAGGCGGAGAGAGAACTGGGGTTCGAAAAGGGGAACGACGTCGAGGAGGCCATGGGCGCACACGGCTAGGGCAGTCCGAAGGGGGTCTCGCGCGCAGGGTTGGGAAGAATAGGCGATCGCCGGATCTCCGGCCGGCGGTGGACAGGTAAGTGGTGGTGATGGTGGTATCTGTTTTTATTTTCTAGTTGTGGTGGTCGTGATGAACTTGGGGTTTTTTGGTCGTGGTAAGGATGTCGATGGTGGTGGTGGTTTACTGTGGTCGACCGGCAAAGGAGGAGGCGACGGGTGATCCGTGGCCCGGGTCAGGTGGTCGCGGGGTTAGTGGTGGTACTGGTGGTCGGAGAGGAGTGTGGAGATGCTATTTCGGTGGGATGGCAGCGGGATGGTCAGAGAGTGGCCATGGTGACGGTGACGGTATGGTGGAGGCTGTGGCGGTGGTGGTTGTGATGGGAGCTGTCGGGTGACCCGATGGTAGCAGAGGGTGGTGTTGCTGGCAACAGGGATTTTGGGTCGGTCGAGACGTTGAAAAGGATGGCTGGAAACATGGGTGGCAGGTTTTAGGGTTTGGGTTTGCTAGAAATTAAGTTTTAGGTTTAGGGCTTGGTGTCGGGGAAGGATGAGAACATGTGTCCGTATGTGGACACGAAGAAGATGACAATGTAATTGTAATGAAGGAAAATAGTAGAAAAGATGGAGACACGGACACGATGCACTTATTTTTGGTTGTGGAGAATTTGTGGATGTGAGAAATTTATGGAGGAGTACCTGCCTATTTATAGGATGTGGGAATTCCCAGTTGAATAAGGATTATGAGTAGGTTAAACCCAAAAATAGATAATTCGCAACTTAATTTAAAATCAATCAAATCCAAATCCAAATACAAATCCAATTTAAATTTAATTAAATTTTTAGTTTAAAATCAAATGGGATAAATCAAATTTCAAATATTTAACTATTTAAATAAAATCCATAAATTCAAATCAAGATTTAAATCGCCACAATAATTTTGAAATATATTTTCTAAAAATACTAATAATAATAATTTCAAAAATTACATTATTATTTAAAATAAACTATAAATAATTATGAAATATATATGTATATACAACTAATATTTACCTAAATATAATTTTCTAATATACCATTTTATAGGAAAAATTATTTATTATTATAACTGTATAAATGAAAGGCTTTTCATAACTAAAATCATAAACTTGAAAATGATAGCTAGAAATAATTATTAACTATATTACATCAAAACTATAAAAATAGAAAAAATGTTTTTTTTCAAAAATATGTACGCATCGCACATATTCGCACTCGTCGAGCAATTACGAAAAACGAAATTTCGCACACGACGTACAATACGACTATGTGACGTACAATACCAAATTTTAAATCAGTACTAAATTTAATAAAAAAATAGTAGAAATTTAGGGGTTTTACATAGAGAGAGGGTGGAGGGCTACCTGAGGAGAAGGCCGGAGGAGGGTACGAGGAGGAGGAGGCCGAGGGAGGAGGAGGCCGGAGGAGGGTACGAGCCGGAGGAGGGTGCGAGCGCCGGAGGAGGTAGAGCGGGAAAATTAGGGGGAAAATTTTTTCGAGGAATGATAGAAAAGAAAACCCTCGTGCCCTATATGAAACATTTAGCGACATCCGCATGCTACGTCGCTAAACGTCGCTGATTATTCATATACGGCGACGTACTATAACAGTCGTCGCTACGCGTCGCTATATTTATATAATTAGCGACGTGTAGCGACGATATTGCGACGCAGATTCCTATTTAATAAACTAATGTCGCTATTCGTCGCTAGTAGTCGCCACCAGCGACGAATAGTGATGTCACATTTCCACGTCGCTAAAGTCCCAAAAATTAGCGACATCCTTTCATGGAGTCGCTAAATTCGTCGCAAATTTGCCATATTTTGGTAGTGCCATCATTGGCATCATCGGTATAATAGTTGTCTGAGCTTCCATTACATATGAAGGGGAAAGAGCCGTCCTAGTTGTTGCTATGCAAAAAAAAGTCATTATATTGAGATAAAAGGAGGAAAAGTTAAATATGTTTGGAAAGTCCAATTCCTATAGCAAGTTCCTCAGCTATGGGTAAACTTGTTGATGTTGGCTCCTCTGCTGCTTCCTATTCTGCTTCTTCAACGATCTTCCAAGCTTTTTCAAGCCAAAAAAGTCTCCTTGTGATGTGGCTCTATTGAAGAAGTTCTTTGTGTTTCAATTTTCTTTACTGGTTCAGGAAGAGCTTGAGGTTCATGTGCGGAGATGGATTTGGATGACGATGGCATCCCAATAGTCCTAAAAGTACTCTGAACAACTGGAGTCTATGAATCCACAAGAGATGGTAACATTTCAGCTTGTTTTAAAGTATTTTCCCCAAACCTATATTCAGTAGTCATGGCTCTAACTGGGATGAAAGTGGCGGTGTAACACTCTTTGGCTTATTCTGAGTCTCTGGCTCAATAGTTGAAGCCTCTAGCTCTGAAGAGGGCAATGTATCTGTTTCTAGAACACTGCCGGTCTTTATTTTCCTAAAATCTGAATCGATATGATCATCCCCTGGGCCACTTATTGTAGGTACTATTGCTAAAGGTTCACCCGACATTTGTAGGGTAGGTTCAATCTTATTAAGATCGCCTAAGTCTATACTCTCAAAGGCGGAGCCACTTTCATCAATCATATCCTTGGTTCAGGCGCCACATGAGATTGGTTGTCTTTATCGTCATCACAGTCATCCAATGATTAATCTCCTTAGGCAGGCTTGAAGGGCCCTGTATCACCCTTTTGCAATGACTCAGCCACTTTTGAGGTCACTCCGATGGGTGAACCTATGATATCTACACTCTCACTAGTTTTCTAAAAGGCAGTTCTTTAGGCATATCTCTTCGGAGATGTTATTTCAAGCACTCCAAAAGGAGGATCAATCAGTGGTATGGAAGCAACTACCAATATGTCCTCCGCCATAGCATCTAGATCTGGATCTACCTTAGGATAAGGGTGACTACTATTTTTGGCTCCCGCATGGTTGGCGGTCTGGGGACAACCTTCTTCCTAGTTCCTTCCTTGGTTTTAGCTAGAGATGGTTCTATAACTACTTTTGCTTTCATTGGTGGAAGAGAGGCTCTGGAGACAGATTCCTTCTTTCTCTTACCCTTTACGATGTACTTTATGGGATTGTCAGATGACCTCTCTGTCTCTGGCTCCATAACTGGTGTTGATCCTATAATATCTCCTCCCCTGAAGGATAATGCTCGAGTCTGTCTGAGGTCACGTGTAGATGGTTTTAATTTAGTCCCCATAATGAAGCTTGATTTTTTATCATAATCTATTGAGGGGGAATTTATCATACAATAAAACTTGCCCGCAATAATCATCAGGGTGAGCTTCTGATTTGTTAGACAAGATAAAAGAAGTTTTGTTTTCACTTGCGTTGTAATATTGCCATGCACGGATATCGTCAAGTAAGCTACCCTCATATCTAAGGTAAGGGCTGGAGTTCTCTAAGAACTATTGACTATAGCCGAATTGGCGTACGAAGCGGTTAGGCAAATAAGGTACCAATAAACATTTGTTTGTCTTTGAAGTACCAGGTGAGAAGGAGGATTGATTGAAGCTAGTGAAAAGCTCCTTTTGGAAGGCTAGAGACATGGTATACCCGGTGTCTGTAAGTTCATAACAATCTTCGCTATCGAGGACTTTCGGAGTGATCTTGAAAAAGAATTAAGCATTCACATAGCCCAGCACTTTTCTGCAAGATACAATCTGATTGAATTTCCAACTCTTACCCTTCTATCGTTGAAGGATAATGTCCCCAGGAATGATATCTGATATAGCCCTGGATACATCAATTTGGGACAATAAAGGATGAACCAACACATTAGATAGTAAAATGGCAGCTCTGAGCTTGTGAAATCTTTATCCTTCTCTTCGTGCATCACATTATATATAAAGTTGCACAACCCCTTCTTAATGCTGTACACTATATTTGGAAATATGGCAAATTTATGGCCGAAGACCAACATTACAGAGGGAAGGATAAAACTCTGACTCAATCTCTCAATGTCTCTAGCACCTCCAGAAACTACACAATTTCGCAACCATGTCATTAAATAGCCCGCTACAACTGCTTTGTCGGACAAAGGCTGAAGCTATTGGTAGAAGTAAGTGAAAGCTGGGGGAGTGTCATCTCTTGCCCTCAAATTCTTCTCATTAAATTCCTTCATTTTTTTCTTGACCTCGTCATCAATCATTTTGGGGCAGACCTCAAAACTGACATGTTTTTCATGTACTAACTGTTGTCGAATGAAATAGTTTGTCCAGTCCTTGGTATGGGGAAAGGACCTTCAGTCACTTCTGTCTTGTGTATCCTATAACAACTATGGAGATGTAATAACAGTTCTTTGTATACTAGTGCCATCTCTGAGTTACTTCGCTCCATATTGGCAAGTTCATCGTCCGTCAGAGTGTATTCCTCATAGGATTCAGTGCCCCATAGAAGTTTCAAGATTTTCATACATCTCTTGCAAGGCTAATCCCATTTCACCAGCAGGCATAAAGAATGTACCGGTGTTCTTGTTGTACATTTCTGTAAGGGCCATGAACAAATGTCCAGTCATCTTCAAGCAATAATAAGTAGCTCTGATAGCATAATAGAGCCCACATTCTTTTAAAATATTTTCATATTTCTGTAAGATACCCTCTGATCGGTAACTCCAAAGCATGGCGTCAAGTGTCCAGTTGAGCACCCAAAAAGTTCCATATAGTAGGCTTTGTTCTTGGCAAGTAATATGGTAACGAAGGTGTCAGCTGTGAAGGTCGGGACATTGGGTCCTACATCACCTCTAGGACCTCCAGACAGTAACCCTAAATGGGTATAAGACACGGATCCTTTATGACATTCAAAGGAGTCATTTTTTGAGTCATTTTATCTCTGAACTAAGCTTCCAGAGTGGACTCCAACCAATAAGGTTGTAATCAGATAAGTTGTTCTCCTCGGGAAAGCTAATGGTGGATAGTAGTCAAAGGCTAGTGGCATTCTGCAGCGAGTACAAACATTTGTCGGTTGTTAGAGACCATTATCCGGGAAGTTTTCTCCTTATTAGTCTTAGAAGTGTCAGCTTTAGTTAAAATTAAAGCATTGCCGAACAAGAAGGATGGTCTAAAAAATTTCTCTTTTTTCTGAACAAAGACCCCGTTGTTCACTATTTATTGTAAGAAGCCTCGGGTCTGATCAACAATCATTTCATGTCTTAAAGGAGGTTGACCCTTGATGATTTAAGTTTCCATATGAGACACTATATTTGAATAGTTAATGCTCAACAATCCTTCTGATGCATCCAGATAAGATTCTCCAAGTTTATTAACCAGGAATTTTACTGCAAAATAACAAGAAGAGAGGACTTAGTCAAATTTTGGCAATAGCATAAAGGCAAAGAAATAGGCGCATAGAATTCTATTTGTGTATTATTTGAGGCCAGTAAGACTGATGTCGTTATTCGACGCATAATGTAAAAATGTGCATAAGTGCAAACTGGTTACACTCACGCGGCATTTTATAAGGGGCATATTCCAAAACGTGTATTTTCTGTTGAAGCTTTACAATGACAACTATGTGGGTAATGGTGGATTTTTGTCTGCATATTTTGGAGTTGGGTCTCCACACTCATGTGACAAAGATGCATAAGCGTATGGTTTTGGAAGTTTCTTTGTAAGGTGTTTCTTCTCACTGCTGATTGGTGGGTGAATGACGACAAGAGAAGTCGGGGTCGAGTCATCGACCACTTTTCCCTTGCCCTTAGCCGCTGACGATCGCTTGGAAGAATATTTAGGGGCTATTACTGTATGGACGCTGAACGTTCGAACGAAGAAAAAGTCTAAAAAAGTTAAAATATTTTAAAGGAAAGAAATCCTTCTCTTCATTCAAACCACTATTTATACAGGATAAGGGCCGAGCCGCATAGAGTCTTGTGTCTCTTTGAATCCTGAGTCATTCAGATGAATCATACCACAAACTCGTCGATTTTTGTGCCAAATGATGGTTGTATTAGTGGCACAGAATTCAAAGAGGATTTCAAAAGATTGACAGTTGTCACAAATATTAAAGTTTTATGTGCTTCAGTTAGAGTTGCAGTTTTATGCACCCAGTTAGAGTTACAATCTTATACGTCTCAGTCTTAGTTGCAATCTTATGCGTGTCAGACAAAGTTGCGGTTTATGCATCACAGTCAGTTTGATTATTTTATGTGTCACATTGATAGCCGAGTTTATGCTTCTACTCGAAGGAAGATTTTACCCATCTCAAAATATTTCTAAGTCTTATATAATAAGAGATCTTTTGGGATTATGCGATATTTTCTACTTCAAACAGTTATGCGCCATTTCAAAAATAGTGAATTTTCAAAGTTATGCCAAAATTCATACAAAAGAAAATTACAAGCAGATGAAAGAACAATGAAGCCAAAGGCAAAATTTTATTGTAAACCATGATTATATATAATGGAGATCTAATACATTCTAGATTTTCATTTCTAAATAGTGGTAATACCTAATGCAGATCTATTACATTCAAGATCTTCTCCGTTAGCTTGTCTCTCAATGCAAACCTCAGTATATGGAATATGTTGCACTGAAGAAGATAATTTCAGAGAGGGGAGATTGTTACATGTAGTCTAATGCCAATATTGCCACAACCTCATATGGTTGGCGGCAGGAACACAGTACTGATTGGGCCCCTTAGAAGGTGCTCAAGCCCAGATCCATAGTTTACATCTGCAGCAGTATCAGGCAATATGCTTTGGTTGAAGAATACAAAATTAGGCCTGCACTAAGCCCATATACTCCCGTCAACTGTCAACACTGCGCCTTATAGACAATATTTTGATTGGGACTCAAATCCAATCTCGTCATGAGCGTCGTAGCGATAAAACTAGCTAGTCGCAAGCCTCGTCAGATGGTTCTGAGGAGAGCCAAAGTCCACTGCATAATGTGTTAGATTATGTCGAACAAGACATGTTATAATGTCCTTCCAAGCTCCATCTGAGCTCCAATCATCCAAGGAGTATCCTGCAAAGCATGACAAGTTCAAAGGAGTTCACATAAAACAAGTTATTCTTCTAAAAAATGATGTAGTTTTAATCTTTGTCGCATAGCCAGCAAGATGCATAGACAAGTACATCTAGGCTTATGTTCCTTTGAGCTACGTGACATTTTTTTCTTTCCAGTAACACATTTTCTGATGAAGTGCAGTGACAAGTCCATCTATGTGTGTAATAGAATCCCCTACTAGCATGTATTTCTTGTCGAAGTTCTTAAACTTTAACTGTATGTTATAATGATGTATTGTGTATGGTTAAATATCTTTCTATGGATTTCATGGGAAGAAATGATATTTTGTCAACACTGAAGAATACTTCAAAAGATATTACCTTTTGAAGAACGATGTTTTTCTCGACTCCTAAAATATCTGCAGAGCAATACCCTTGGTAAGGTGATGCTCAACTCCTCTACAGGCTTGCATGGATCCATTGATGCTCAAATTTACAAGAACATGCTAAAAAGATATGATAAAAAGTTCTACCAAACACCCCTATTTATAGTGATGTAGGGATCATATAAGCGCCTAAGGCTGCAGTATGCGGCAGTACATTATGCGACATAATTTTTGATGAAAAGGTCAGATCAAACATTAACTGCAGCATGATTTTTTTCCTAAAATTGTGTCGACAGTTTACTAAGCCTCGATCCAAGTGTTGGAACGATTGCCTCAAATTTCGAAGACAGTTCAAATTTCGAGGGAAAAGTCAAAGCAGTGACAGCATGGCAGTGATTATAATGCCCCGCTCCATATGGTGCATTATGCTAAGTCATTGACTCGAAGAGTTGCGTTGACCCGAAGAAGTATCGACGCGAATCGATACAAGAGTTACGTTGACCCGAAGAATGTATCGAGTCGAATTGATGCAAGAGTTACATTGGCCTAAAGAGATAGCCTTGAGTCGGTTAGAAGCCCCAATAAATCGAATCGATGCAAAGCATAAGTCTGATTCAGACAAGTATCAATTTTAGTTGGTTTCATGTGCAGGCTAATATTTTATGCTGAATTATAAGAGGTTGATATTTTGCCTCGTTTGCAACGGAGTCCACAAAACCAAAGCATTACCTCGCAACGGACTGAGGCATGGGCACTGTAGGTCAAATCATTCGGGTAGTTCAACGGAGCATGAAGTGCTCGAATGTCTAAGTCAGAAGACTTGGTCGTGCAACAAAGTTATGAAATCAAACCGCATCGGCTCAGTGAAACGGTAAGGCATATCGGCTTAAGGTGGGAGGAATTCTACCCTTATTTTCTACTTCATCATGCCTAAATTAAAAGTACCATTTTATGCTAAGTTAACCTATCGAGTCCACCGGCATGGCTTGATTGAGAGAAATTGTAGTGCATGTCGAACACTAAGATAGAACAATTAAATTGAAATGTACATCAAATGTACGAGTCGCCATAGAAAATTGAAATACCGCAAAGGCTAGTACCTCGATGTACAAGCCATAAGAACATGGGATAACTGTATCAAAAAGTACCTCAGTGCACGAGTCGCTCGTGCCTTCGTGTACGAATTAGAGGGCTAGAACATTGAAAGACTATATCGGCATGAGCGCCTTAGTGTACGAGCTCTCGAACATTGAATACTCTATCAAGGCGTGCCTCAGTGCACGAGTCGAAGGAAATAAAAATATGTCTAGCACATTGAAAGATCGTGTCGGGCGTTCATCAAATTTATGAATCATTGAACGTTAAGTCATAGTATAATGCTTGAATTGTTTGGGACCTTTGGGTCGTTTATTTGGACATTAATCGAGTCGTTGAAAAATCGAAAGAAACAAAATCGTAAAAGAATGTGAGAATATAGAAAGAATGCGAGAAAGCGGAACGATATGAAGTCTGAGTTTCGGACTCAGACTATGTTTGGTTGTATAAGTAGATACGTGTTGCATCATCAAATGGACTTTGAATTAACCCATACACAGGTTTATTTTCTTCGAACATGTTTGCCAGGGTGCCGGGACTGTTCGGCCTAGGAGGAATGATTATTGTGGCAAGGGATCACGAGCATTGCGGGATCTTCAGTAAGGATCGTAACCAAGGCTGAAACTGTGCATCACAATTCATTTGAGAAATGTAAGTCCATTTTGATATGGTGAAGGTTAGTGATTCATATAGATAGGGGCCGATGGTCTGAATAGTGCTGGCACACAGAGATCCTGCACAACGAGCACTTACAATATGACAAGGAAAGACGGTAGGTATATTCACCTTACATCGGTGCAAGGGTTAGTGCGTCGGTGTTGGAAAGAAGTCGCCATGAAATAATACGAGATTGTTGAATCTTGCCTACTTGCTTACGTAAATAATGATGACATGTTTGCTATGAAATACATGCTTTACTGCTTTCGACTATGCCACAAAACTGATCCTAAGGCAAAGTTAGAAACACTAGTTAAGCTGCATGATTCATATATCTACTTAATGTTGGTTTAGTAAAGTGGGTCTGATCAGTGCGCGAGAGGATTAATACTGATCCTCCACCAAATTTCTTACAGGATGCAGGGAATGAATTGCTCACGGTGGTGCGTCACTTTAACGCGCTGAGGCATACGACCAGATTGATGCTCAGACTTGTAACAGGATAATGCAGCCGAGATATAGAAGACATGATGTATGGAACTATGACACCGTTTGTGGGCAAAAGAGAACTTGAGTGTTGTAAGCCAATCTGGCATGATTCATTTGGGCTAGTGAAAGCCTTTGTAATTCTGTTGCTGAATAAAGATAATTGTTTCGTACACTCTATTTCTTTCATTGCTAAATGTTGAATCAAAGATAACCATTTTGAGAACCTGTCATCTTGCCTTTTAGGAGTGTAACTCTAGACTCGTATGACATCACGCCCCAACAAGGATGATCAATTCGGTGAAATCAAGAGAGGACGAACGATTTCTCGGGTCAGGGCGTGACAAATTGGTATCAGAGCTTTAGGTTCAATTTCCCCATGACGCTTGCTTCATTTCAATTCCAAAAAGTGCATGTCACGATCGAAGGACTCTTGACATTCCTCGATGCCGCTCTGGATGTTCCATAGAATAAGTCTAATACAAAGTTGTATAATTTTGTCGCACATGTTACAAAATTTTCATGATGTTTGTTGATTATAGTCATAAAATGTTTATTGCATTGAGTACAACGAGCCATGAAATCTTTGTTGCTGCAAGTGAAACAAGTTATGAAATGTGAATTGAGATGTTTGTTGTTCAATGCAATAAGTCGGTATAAGAAATATTGGTTGCATCGATATAACAAAAGTCGCGAGATATTTTGTTGCATTAATTGCAACGAGTTGATTGTGAATGATGTGTACGATGAAAATGAATGATGATATCGAATGTGTTGGACGAATTCGGGTATTGACTTTGAATGTCGAAAATGAAACGTTGTACGAGATTCAACGGATGGAACTAAAATTTGTAAATTAATAAGAACGAATCGGTTCAGTTGTGCACCGAACATAAGTTGGCATAATGTATACATTGGCCGAGTTATGTCTGATTTTGATTTAGTAAAAAGTGAAGTTTGTGATCGACATGATCACCGTGGGATAGTTTGTTTAGAATAAACATTTATTCATACCGAGTATGATGCGAGTGAAATGACTTGATTTTTGAGTGGCATATGACATACCACTTATGGATGTACGACTTGATTATGAGTAGTATATGTTATACCACTTGTGCGATGGATTGCATCGACACATTGTATGTATTATGGAAGGTTTGTCCGCAACAGAAGGGATAGTACCGAGACTCGATTGGAAATTTGTATGACGGTATGTTGTTGCAAGTAATTTTCAATAATCGGTTAGAACGCAAGGCGTGGACTTGTATCAATGAATGATACATCGGATGAAAATTTATAAGTCAGTCGAATGACTGAGACTAGCAAAATGATTATGCTTCGAGACAATAATCGAATCGACGGGATAAGAAACTTGAACGTTGTAACCGAGTAGCACGACTTGCAAGCTCGGTAAAAATATTAGTCGATGCAAATGGTAACCGAAATGCATAAATTGCGAACATGATTAAATGTTGGTCAATGCGAATTGTAATTGGATCGCATAAACTACGACTTGGTGAAAAGTTGGTTATGTAGGTAAATCGTGCCTAAGAAATAGTTGATTATGTTGAGACAAAACTCATTTGAGTACGATCGAAACACGTAAAACTTATAAGGCATGATCGTATAACTTGAGGGTTCGATGTTGTATGATTGGTAACTCAGTTATGCGATCGAAGTATAGCGGGATGCGACGAATCGATAAACAATATGAAGTTTATAAAAAAGAAGTCCGTCATTAACTGGGATGTATGTGATGCAAGTTAAGTTAACATTGATAAAGATTCAAAGTTGACCCTCGTGATATCGAGATTGATACGCAAGAAAACATAAGCATGATGTGAGAATACAAAATGAAATGGGCCTACAATATCAAGATTTTTGTATATAGCAGTACGAGAATGTCGAACTGGTTGATCGTAAACTTTGTGATTAATCAGGGCAAGATTATAAGTCATCGACGATTGTCGATGCTTATAGCCTCTCGGGTGCTGACCGTGGGTAGATAAAACTCGGACCATAAACGAGTAGATATTTCATGAATTGCAAAATCATCAACGATAGTGTATGAATTACTCGGAGGATAGTTGTGCCTCAGTTGCGCAGATATAAATGATTATGTCTAGATTTAGGTAGTCCCATAGAATTCGTCGGGACATGATTTGGCTCCAAAATAATATAGCATGGTTCGTAGTAACTGTCCTTCGTTAATGATCCACAATCATTGAGCATAGCTTTGGGGCAACTGACCCTAGAAGACTTGACCGCCAAATCAAAACGAATGTTGCAGACCCATAAGCTGACCCGTTTGATGTCGCAAATAAAACTGCATCGAGAACAAATATAATATGGTGCATATTGATGATAAGTTTAGGCGATCAAATAATTGTTTCTGGAATTGATGGAACAACTTCGGCTGAGAATTTTATAGTCAGATTTTGAGAATTGGTCGGATGAATGCTTGAATGACTATGTTGGTCAATGATCAAAATAGAAATTTTACAAACAAACTTGGTGTTTGCAAAATTAAAAGTTTTTTAATTACAAACTGAGAAGAGTGTGTACAAGAGTACAAGTTGATTTCTGGGAAAGTTCAACTATTAGAATCTGATCAGAAGACAATCACTTTATCCCTTGGATGATGCGATGTTGAAGAAGAAAGCCTTTGGAGAGTGCTGCAGCAAGTGTTCAGGAGATTATGACCATTAGTGATGTTTTGAAAGTGATTTGGAACTCTATTTATAAAGTTTAGAGATAACGGTTAAGTAGTTATCCTGATTGGCGCATACTGCAGGCGTGCCATTCATCCAGTCGCACGAACGGTTGGTTTAACTTCTTGGATGCGTGACATTCTGTGATGGAGATGCGCTTGGTCATAGGCAGTATCACAGATACTTTTTTCGAGATTAGTGGCTTGTGCTCTACGTCATCTAACTGCTTCTGGATGATTTGATCGAAAAGTGCCACTGTCGAATGTCACCGAGCACTATTTGTTATTTTAATGCACCTTGTGTAATTCATTGATTACCTCGCACCAATTGCGAATGGCGTGAGGTTGCTGTCAGTCATTATGACAAATCTAACACAATCTTCTCGAGCGTCGTGCGTTCGAGATTCGAAACGGATTTTTCTCGACTGACGTGCTGTCAGTAATGATGAAAATTGTTTCAGTTTCTCGAGGAAGCTTGCCACGTGTCAGCCAACACCATTTAAAGTCCAGCACCAATTGATGTTACGTGCCATTTGCTGTATGGCACCATTTGACTATTTGAGTATTGGCGCCAATTATGAGTAGCGCATGATGACGTTCATACTTTTTGAGCTTCTACAAGACCCCCTTCAAAGTTTTTAAATTTGAAAAACTTCAAAATTTAGAATACATTGAATAAGAATCCTTTCTGTGTAATTGGCACATGCCAGAGTTGTAACCGACTCCGAGTTTTAGGCATGAATGGTGCGACTGTTATGTATAGATTTTAGGCTATAAATAGCTGATAGAAGAGAGAGAGAGAACACTTTTACTCAAAACTCTCTTCTTCTCGAGCTCTTCATCTTCTCCCTCTTCAAGTTCTCGAAGCTTTTGATCAATGGCCCCAAAGAGAAACGCTGCCGAGAAAGGAAAGAACGTGTCCAGAGCCACTTTGCGTGTGCCTCCACTGATGGTGCCACAACACGTCATGCCATCGAAGAGAGCTGAGGAGGTGAACCCCGCTCTTGAAGGTGAGGAGATCCGATCGGGGAAGACAAACTAAAGGCTCGTGCCATTCATGTGTAGCACGATCAAAGGCCAATATTGACCGCCTCTTTCAGAGTGTTGGTCAATGCTTTATGCCATCTGCAAGCTGTGCCACCTCTTTCAGAGTGTTGGCTCAAAATTGAAATAATGATGCCCTGCGTCATTTATCATATTTTGAACATGATGCGCCACCTGATGTCATGCTCTAACTGATTGATGCGCCATCTATCTTGAAAATTGTCACTCTGCTTGTGCTATTTCTGTGTAGAATTAAAATTACTTGTTTCTTATAATCTTTTATGACTCTAACTTTTGTTTCTTCTTGCCTTTTTGCAACATCTAGAGTGACACCAAAAGCTGAGGTTGCCATCAAAGAAAAAGTACTGTCTCCCTCTATTAAAAAGGAACCGATGACCATTAAGGAGGAAATAACTCCTAAAAATGAAGTCACTGTCAAGGAAGAGATAATTCCAAAAATCGAAGTGGCTATCAAGGAAGAGCCAGCACCAGAAGATAGTAGTATAAAAAGCTCTAGTCAGCCAACTCCTGAAGACCTTGATCAGTTGGATCCTTTATATGTACGATGGTTGAGGGGATGGTACTTCCCCTATGATGCTCATCCTCGAGCAAATGAATAAAAGCGTCCCATCTTCAATGTAGCTTTCATATATTCTAAGGAGTAGTTTGCTTCCAATGTAGTCCTTTACTCCTTCTTATGGGAAAATAAAGATCATTTCAGTTTGCTCTTTTGTTATGATTTTGTAGATTTACCATCTTTTGCGTATCTGGGTTTTGTAATAAGTCATTGATACATATAGTAGAGTTCAGACAAGTCATTGATATAGAAAATAGAACTCAGAGGTGACGAATCTTTAATGTAGATAGCAGAATTCAGAGGTAATGTGGACATATATAAATATGTATATATATTGATTATCCTTGGGCCAACTGGGACTCAGGAAGAGGATATCTTTTAAAACAACTGGGTTTCAAAAGATAATGTTTGTAATGATGTAGTAGACATTGTTAATGATGATAAGATCTGGATAGACACCGCTGGAGATTCAAAGATTTGAAGTATGAACAATATTTGTTAGAAAATATAGTACACACTTTTAAACATGGTACTTCTTCAGGAATTTGCCGTTAATAGGCATCATAGCGATTCGGCCATCCATCCCAGACAGTTGATAAGCTCCGTTAGAGAAAAATTTGCTTATAACATAGGGACCCTCCCATTTTGGTTCAAACTTGCCTTTACTCATGTGTGTCATAGTCATAGGACGTCTGACGGTAAGGACTAGCTCGCCATTTTGAAATGCTCGTACTTTGAATTTATAGTTGAAGGCTTTTGAGATACGGGCTTGATATAGCTCGATGTGTTGTTGAGCTAGTAGCCGTTTCTCGTCAAGTGCTTCAAGCTCCTGAAGTCGAAGATGATCATTGTTTTCTATTGTGAGTTCGTTGGCAATAGCAATTCTCAGTGATGGGATCTGAATCCCCAACGGTAGGACAACTTCACATCCATACACCAAAGAGAAAGGTATACAGCCAGTCGGAGTACGTACGTAGTACTGTAAGCCCATAGACATTCTTCAAGCTTTTCGCTCTAGTTCCGTTTATTGGTGGAAACAAGTTTCTTAAGAATCTTGATGATCGTTTTGTTGAATGCTTCCGCCAAACCGTTAGCTGCATGATTGTTGGCTGTAGAAGCAACATTGTTGATCCGGTTATCATCATAAAATCAAGTAAATTTCTGACTGATGAACTGAGGTCCATTGTCGTGAATAATTCGCTATGGAACACCGAATCTATAGATCACATGATGTTTGATGAAGTTGATGACACTGCTTTTCTTGACTTCAGCTAAGGACATAGCTTTGGCCCAATTTGAGAAGTAATCGGTTATTGCTAGGACAAACCGATGTCCTCGAGATGATGGCAGATTAATAGGACCAATGACATTCATGCCCTAAGCTTCGAAGGGCCATGATGTTGTAGTCGCATGCATAAATTATGAAGGTTGAAGAATGAAATCCGCATGGATTTGACATGCTAAGCATTTTCTTGAATATTCAATAGCTTCTGACACCATGGTTGGCCAATAATATCCTATGCGTCGAATCCGATCTTATAGCTTAGGACCAAGCTGATGTGCACCACAGACACCGTCGTGAGCTTCACATAGTATCTGCTTCGCTTCATCTCCCGTAAGACAACGTAAGAGTATACCATCATATGATCGTCGATAGAGTGTTTTAGAGGTGTGACTATAGTAGAATCAGAGTGATCGCTGATGAATTGTCGTTGCTTCTTTGGGATCTTCAGGTAGAATGTCATGTACCGCAAAGTTGATGAAAGGAGCTCTCCAGTCTTCACTTGTAGTGCAAACTTTGACTGAGTTGCTAGATTCTAGATGCAAATTATTCTCGATACAGAATAATTCCCTGTTAGTGATAACGATCATCTGTTATCTTTTCACAGGGATCGCTAATACTGCTGCTAGATTAGCAAGCGCATCAACTTTTGTATTGTATGCTCGACGTACATGTTCAATGAAGAAGCTTTTGAATGATATAGCCAGTTTGACTGCTGCTTCATGATATGGAATGAGATCCTGATGCCGAACTTCATACGTGCCTCTAACCTAATTGACAATCAGTTTAGAGCCTCCGTAGACTTCAAGGTATTTGATATCCAATTGTTTGGCTAATTGAAGACCGATGCTTAGAGCGTTGTATTCAACAACATTATTAGAACATGGCTCGTCCAAATAATAAGCTCTTTGAATGGTTAGTCCTTCTGGAGATACTAGAACGATTCCAACTCCGACGACGATAGTTCCTTTTGGTCCGATTCTGGATGCACCATCGAAGAATAGATGCCAAGCAAAGATTTCTTCTGAAGTCATGTTGGATTCCAGAGTTTCATCAGGAATTTCATCATAGAGTTTAGATGTCTCAGGAATCGGATGAGCAGCCAAAAAATTAGCTAGGCTTGACCCTTAAAGGACTTTTGTGGGACATAGACCATATCATACTGTGACAGTAATATGGCCCATGTAGCGAGTCTGGAATCGAGTGTATTGGGTTTCTTCATCAAGATTCGGAGAGGGTTGACTCTGGACATGACATGAATGGTTTGACCCATGATATAATATCGTATTATCTGAACAGCGAACATCAGTGCTAAATATTATTTTTCCACTAGGTTGTATCAATGTTCAGTACTGATCATCGTACGACTGAGATAATTGACCTTCCTTATTCTTTTGTGCTAGTAGGGCACCCATAGAATGATCCATTGCTCGAACATACATCAGGAAGGGTATTCCTGTGACTGGAGGCACTAGGACTAGAGGGTTCAGCAAGTATCACTTTATGTCTTCAAATGCTTGCTGGCATTTGTCAGTCCAAATGAAAGACATACCTTTCTTCATTAGTTGAGTGAACTGTCTGCAGCATCCAGAGAGATTTGAGATGAATCTTCTGATGTATGCAAGCCACCCCTGGAATCCTCGTAGCACTTTTAGGTTGCGTGGAGGATGCATTTCTTGAATGGCTTTAACTTTCTCGGGGTCAACGTGTATACCCTTAGAGGTAATAACGAATTCGAGGAATTTGCCACTAGAGACTCCCAGGAATGACTTGGTAGGATTCATCTTGAGTTGATGCTAGCGCATTAGATCGAAGATAGTCCTTAAGTCTTGGATGTGATCTTCCTTTAGACGACTTTTGACAATAATATCATTAACATAGCATTCAATTGTCTTCCGTAAATGTTCACAAAAAATGGTACTCATGGTCCGCTGATAGGTTGCACCAATGTTCTTGAGACCAAACGACATGAATGTGTAGCAGTAGACCCCTAAAGGAGTATAGAAAGATATATGTTTTTCATCTTCGGGGTTCATCTTGATCTGATTGTATCTGGAAAATCCGTCCAGGAAAGACATCCGCTCGAACTCGTAAGTGTTGTCAATCATGACATCAGTGATCGGAAGAGGGAACTCATCCTTGGGACAAGCTTTATTAAGTTATATAAAGTCGATGCAGACTCGAACCTTTCTTCTTTTTTTCATAACTGGGACGACATTAGCCATCCAGTCGGGATGTTGTTCTTCTCTGACAAAGCCGCAAGCGATGAGCTTCTTGACTTCAGTTTCTATAGCGTCCATCATGTCAGGTCAGAATCGACGCTGTTGTTTCTTTACTGGCCTCGCATTTAACAGAATGTTGAGCTTGTGGGTAGCGATCTGAGGATCTAATCCCGGCATATCCTCATAGCTCCAGGAGAATACGTCAATGTATTCCCGAATGAGCTAGATCAGTTATTGTTTATCCGCTTCAGGAAGACTTTTGTCGATAAAGATTGGCCTTGGAGAAGCTTCGTCTCCGACATCGACCTGGACCAACTAATCTTTGGTAGGTGGGTCACATTGCTCGAAACAAAGTTCTTATTGAGTATCCATCCTTTGTGCCCAAAGATCAGATTCAGGAGCTTCGACAAAGTCAACGTCGTCTTCTAAGAACTCAGCAATCACCATATTGGAAGATAAAGTCACTCGATGGACGTGACCTATGTTAGTGTCCGAATCCCATGAGGCAGAGTCATAAGAATTAGATCGCTCTTCTTTGTCAGACTCAGAAGCGTCTGGAATCATGATCGACGAGGTGTAGCCTAACCCATGTTTTGTTCTATTGTAATATTGTATCGACTTTCCTTTTGGAGCAGGTATACGAATTGGAGGTCGCCTTCCCCTACCACCATTGAGGCCAATTTTGAAGTTGAAGCCCATCTTTTGGATGATGTTCTTCGATTGTTGACTATAACGACATAGTTGAAGTCGTCCATTATCGTCATTTTCAACATCGCTATCGGATGCAGCCTTTTGATTCAACCCTTTGCTGAAGAGAATAGGATGTTTGTCTTTCTTCTGGATGGAAACCACAAATAACGAATCTTGCATTGATTCCAGTGATACTTCATCTTGAAGAGGTTGAACTGCTCCTAATGTAAGAGGTTCGAAGTTATCCAGGATTTCTAGATAACATCGAGTATAATAATTGACATTAGTATACTGCAAAGGAGATATTACTTTACTGATAATTACATCATCATTTACATCAGTGCTCTTGATCTTAGTCGATGGCTTGCTAAGATTGATAACAAGAGGAGGGAAAGAAGAAGGTTTGTTACGATGAAGGTCGATAATAAGAGGCTCAGAAGAGGTGAGCTCTCTATACTTTGTCTTTTCAGCAAGAGAATGCTTGACGGAAGGAGGGAGATTGATGGTTAGCGTCTGAGAAGACGAGGGACGAGAAGTGCGTCCCTTGACCGGAATAACCAGGACATCATCTCGATTCTCTTGACGTTCTTCTTCGGTGTCCATGGTAAGAACAACCTTCATGAACTCCTCTTTATACATTCTGGAGTCTATAAATTATGCTTCGATGCCTCGAAAGGGGTTAAGATCAGCCACTTTCTTTCGGACTTCTCCAATGTTATCAACTTACTTGAAGCATTGATGGAGAGTAGATGGCACGATGTTATGTTCATGCAACCACGGTCTTTCCAACAAGATGTTGTAGGAGACGTGTTGTCAATCATATAGAAAGTGACCTTCGCGTGGAGATTGCCTATTTGGACTTTTAGGCGAATCTTTTCCAATGGTTCGCTTCTCCCAGAATTGAACCCCACAATAGACGTGATTTTTGCAGAAAGATTATGGACTGGGATCTTCAGCACATCCAATAGAGTTTTTGGCATAATACAGAGTACAGATCCTGGGTCGACTAGAATGCGATCAACCTTCATGGTATCGACATATCCCGTATAGTAGAGAGGTCGGTCATATCGATTATCCTCCAAGAGCATATCATCTTGAGTGAAGGTGATGTTGGAGATCAGCTCCATCACACTATGGCGATGAGAACATGCTACCGGTTCCTCGTCCGACGTCTTAAGATGGGCCATACAAGCGTCTTCTTGCATTAAAGCTTTACTTAACGTCTCTCGGGTTTCCTTTGAGAGACGCAGTAGTTCGAAAATCAATAACGTTGTCGGAGTATTGGCTAGTTGAGCCAATATGTCAAAGTTATACAGGTTTTCAAGTCTAAGAGGTGGCATTTTCTTTAATATTTTATCGAAGCGAATTGGCTGTTTGCCTTTGTCAGCTGCTAATGGTTTGGGAGGAATTGGTTCCGTTTGAGGTGATGATGTCAAAGGATCGTTAACGATAGGTGGAGAAGATATTGAAAGGACATCAGAGACTGGAGAAGGAGTGGCTGTATTCTCTTATCCATCTAGATAGTCTCTAAGATAGAGCCTCCTAGATCGGGTACCGGTCATGGCTTCTTCTTCCGGTACTGGTGCAAAGGATACCAGGTTACGATTCTTTATCCTAGTCTTGCCTCTGGAAGACTTCTTTTGTAGACATGATGGATTCGTCCAAAATTCCAGTCCAATACGGAACTGATTGTGTTGAAGACGTAGGGAAAGGGGTATAGGAGACCCTTTCTCATCATTTAAGCCAGGGGCTTTATGTAGATCATATCACATCTTTATCATTAGTTATTGGGACTATTGACTATATAGATGGAATGCTGGCCGGTAATTAATTTTTGGCTTTGGTGTCACTGCTTCAGTAGAAGAAGGCGAAGCTGCCGCTGGGATAAAGGTAGCATCCAAAGATGGAAGATGATCACCCAGCGATGTCACATGACTTGACTTGTATTTGGTTGCTTTTCTTAACTTCGTAGGGGAAGCAAGTGTCTTTGGTTCAAAGTCAGCAACCAAATCGGGGTGAATCTACATAATCTCCCCTTTGTCGGTCGACAAGGGTACGAGACCGTCACTTCATGCTGGCGGAAGGTTGACGATCTCTAGAGTGGCTTTCGGAATGGGGATGACTCCATTCTATAAAAGTTGAGCAGAAAAGTCGCCAAATTATAGAGAGACGACAATAGCAGTCACCATTTTTTCATCTTGCTGAAGGGTAATTGCCTTGGCATTGATCAGTTCATGGACCTTCCCTTTAAGTACATAGCACGCCCTAGTTGGATGTCCCAAGAACTTGTGATAGACACAGTATTTAGGATTGTTAGTCTTACCTACTTCATCTGGCCATTTTGCTTCAAATAGTTGAAGTTTGTTGCTCTTAATGAGACAATCGAATATGCTCATGATGTCATCCTCGTCAAATGAATACTCCTCCTTAAGACGTAGTGCTGTCTGTGGGGGTGTCGTCGTGGTAGGTGTTGACTGACCCACGTTGATGGCTAAAGCTTCTTTGTCTTTCACATTAATGGCTAAAGCTTCTTTACCTTTGCGGTTGTTCTGACGACCGCCGCTGTTGGTTGCAGAATGTTCATCTTTTTCAAGATTAAGCATCTGGATGCCTTGTTGTTTAAACTTGTCAGCACTGTCTTTGGCTGCCCTGGTACTTATTATGAAGGAGGCCCAGTATTGGAATTGCGTGGGTCAAGTCCACATACTTATTATAGGTAATAAGATTGATTTACATGTATCTATAGTCAGTGCATCTGGAGTACCTCACGACGGAAGAGCTCGATGAAACGTTCAGCGATTTTATTAGGCCGTTGTTTGATTTTGATAAGGGCCGACATGTTCATGTCATTTGTTCTTTCCTAGAATCATTCCAGGAATATTTGCTTGAATCCAACAAAAGATGTTATGTAACCATCTCACAAACTACGATACCGGTCATAGGCTGCACCCGTCAAGCACCCAAAGAATACTCTAGTGAGTAGAGCATCGTTCGGTTGGAGCTGATCAGTCATTACCTCGAAGTGATTGAGATACTGACTCGGAGATAAGCTGTTGTCAAACAGCATGATAGTCGGTGGCTTGTACTTGGATGGAAACGAAACTTCCTTCCACTCTACAGGGTAAGGTTACTTGATCCCTAGCTTCTATAGGCCGTCCTTTTGCTTGAAGGCTTTAAACTGGTTATGCAAAAGCTTTACTGCCTCAAGGGGATCTTCCGAGGCTTGGGGAGCAGTAGACTGATTCGATCTGTTAGGAGGCGGAACTGCATGATAAGCACCACCCCCAGCACCAGATTGACTTGGAGTAGCCTGAGCGGGTATAGTAGCATTGTGGGGAGATTACACTCCCAGACCAGTATTGACAGGGGCAGATGTTGCTATATGTTCTTGGTTTAGAATTGGATTCACAACCGGTGGAACAGTATGTTGTGCTACGATCACAGCATGCATACTTGCAACCATTTCAGCCATGGTTTTCAAGTTAGTCTCTAATACAGCAATTCTCTATTCTTGACTGCCAGAGCTAGATGCATCTTGTTCTTCATTAGTTTCATAGGCAGTCACTTCTCTGGCTATCGATGATGAGCTGGTGGAAAAGATAGTCCGCTCAGAGCTCTCACTATCGGCGTCAAAGTCATGCAGGGAACTACCCCCAGGATGAAGAGTGGGAAGATTTTTTTGATGGAAGACTTAGTCAAAATCAGGAAGATTCCTTTGACCTTTTGTTTATTGGTCGGAAGAAAGATCCATTATTCTCTGGTTGGAAGGAAGATTCCTTTGACCGATTATTTCTTGGTCGGAAGGGAGACCGATTGTTCCCTTGTCGGAAGGAAGATTCCTTTGACCGATTGTTCCCTGGTCAACGGAAGATTCCTTTGACTAATTGTTTCTTGGTCGGAAGGAATATTCCTTTGACCGAGTAGGTCTCGGCTTCTTGATCTGGTATTTTGGTAGACTTTTTCACTGGAGTCACGGATATGATTAAGGAATTGTTGACTGGGATTGCGAGATGCATTACGTCTTGGACATTTTATATCCCCAGTACTTCGGGATGTCATGTTGACCGAAGCATATTACAACTCGTCTTCATCCACCATAATGAGTTCAGGAGTCCGAGTGTATTTCAAATGGTCGAAGACAGACCGTTTTGCTGATTAACAGCAACATTTGATCGCTACTTCATGATGATGATTACAATGATGCTCCTGGTGTGTAGTTACAGGTGGACGAGATGGTCCTGCGACCTTCTATTTTTGTACAAGAAGTTCACGGAGATCGGTTATAATGACAGGATAAGAAGAAGTCAGAGGTACATATTCCTTGATGATGTTAGGAACATGATTTCGGTTCTTGAGATGCTTTGTTCCCTGTGTGTACAGAGAAGTACTGAGCTCATTGGCAGAGGTGAGAGGATCCTTGATTAGAGAAACTCAAATTCTCTTTGTGCGCAACTTAGTAGGTGGCGCAGATTGCTTTTGATGCAGGCTTGATGTTGTTCTGTGCTGGTTAATGTAAGTGCACATATCAGGGTTCTACGCCACCTGGCTGTCTGTCTGAGACACCCTCACTTTACCCTATTTAGTTCTTGAAATGCGCAAAGTAGGAAGATCCTGGCTCTGGCTTGATTGGTGCTGGCCATGGGGAGCAGGCAGGATGCCCTGTTGTTCTGTGCATACTATTCCAGCGAGTTTGGCACGGCGAAGATGAGCAACAGGAAATGGACTTCGAGAAGAGTCTAGTTTCTTGGCATTGATTTGAATGTCTCTGCCAAGAGAAATAGACTTTCTACTCATAAGCATTCTCACATTGATTGGCACAGAGGCACAATCAGATGCATTTTCCACCAAGTCTAGGACTAGGGAAGGATAAGAAGAGGCCATAGGGCGCTTTCCTTTATTTTGTGCAGCGGCAGCGATATGTAACTTCTCTATTAAGTTTAGAATAGGGGAGGAGTAAGGATTGGCCATAAGGCATTTTCCTTTGTTCTGCGCCAGGGCAGTGGTTGGTGCATTCTCCACCAATTTTGGAACTAGGAAGGAAGAGGGAGAATCTATAGGGCTCTGTCCCTTGATTGGCGCCAGGGTCATGACTGGCGCACCCACTACCAATTTCAGAATTGGTGAGAAAAAGGAAGTAGCCATGTGGCGTTGTCACCTGATTGGCGCTAGGGTAGTTGTTGGAGCACTCTCTACCAATTTCAGAATTGGCGAGGAAGAGGAACTAGCTACAGAGATTTTCTCCAAGCTTTATGCAGAAGTTCTGTTTGGTGCACTGGAGGACATTGGAGTCCAAACAATGCACGCCCTATTCTTGGCATCAACAGTGGTGGTTCGCTTGGCACCCCCTGTGACAATCATGGCTTCGTAAGTAGTTTGGTCGACTTTCACAACCAAAGTCTTTTGTGTCGTGCTGACCGACGCAACATCGCATTGAGTTGTTACTTTCTCGTCGAAGGAGAAAGTCGTCCCCAGCAGAGTCGCCATTTTGTTTTTAAAAACAAAAGTTGTTTGATTACAAACTGAGAAGAGTGAGTACCAGAGTACAAGTTGATTTCTGGAGAAGTACAAGTATAGGAATCTAATCAGAAGACGATCATTTTATCCCCTGGACGATACGATGTCGAAGAAGAAAGCCTTTGGTGAGTGTTGCAGCAAGTGCTCGGGAGATTATGATCATTAGGGATGCTTTGAAAGTGATTTGGAACTCTATTTATAGAGTTTAGCGATAACTGTTAAGTAGTTATCCTGATTGGCGCACACTGTATTTGGTGCGCCATTCATCCAGTCGCACAAATGGTTGGTTTAACTTCTTGGACGCATAGCATTCTGTGATGGAGATGCGCTTGGTCGTAGGCAGTGTCACGTACACGTTCTTCGAGATTAGTGGCATATATGCTACGTCATCTAACTGCTTTTGGATGATTTGATCGGATAGCGCCACTATCGAACGACACCGAGCGCTATTTGCTGTTTTAATGCACCCTGCGTAATTCATTGATTACCTTGGCGCGAGGTAGCTGTCAGTCATTATAACAAATTTCACACAATCTCCTCGAGCGTCGTGCGTTCAGGATTCGAAACAGATTTTTTTCGACTAACGTGTTGTCAGTAATGATGACAATTGTTTCAGCTTCTCGAGGAAGCTTGCCACGTGTCAGTCAGTACCATTTGAAGTCCAGTGCCAATTGATGTCACGTGCCATCTGCTGTCTGGCGCCATTTGACTATTTGAGTATTTGTGCCAAGTATGAGTAGCGCATAATGATGTTCATACTTTTTGAGCTGCTACACTTGGTGATACGGATAGCCGATTTCGAGAATTGTGCTTTTCACGAGAGCAAGCGTTAACTTTCGAGTTGTGTCGTCGGTTTGGATTCACCTAGCAATTGAGCTTGCGTGAATATATCGAACTTATGTTCGATGTTGCGAGACGGACAAGTTGAAAATTTGGCTAGAAAATTTCTACTATAAAGGAATTGAACATAAGACACATCATAGAAGACCGTTGTTTCAAAGCGATCGTTGCCTTTAGGCATCGTCGACTCGAATCGAACTTTTCTGACGGATAGATGGTGGCCTTTGTGCAACGTCAATTTAAATTTGCGTCAGGAGAATTTAAGCACAGTGTCTAGGTAAGTCACCTAGCGGGCATAGTCCTGATTGTTGATTCATTTGCAAGTCAACAAAAGGAAATCGTATCGAGATGAGTTGGAAAGTGAAATTTCAGAAATAGTTGGCAACGACTTCGAATACAACGCATTGCAAAAACTTGTTGTGATCGGATGCACGACGGCTTGACGCGACACATAGAATTGATGGTCCAAACGAAACTTACGGAATGAGAAATATGATTTTGAATCGCGTCGCATGCGGTGACTTTGTTGAATGAATCACGTATGTATCGAATATATGCGATAAATTTTCGAGAACGGTCGCTAGAGATAAGTTCGATCGAGAGTACGAGATGGCAAGGAATCTAGGATTGAAAAATCTATCTGTTAGCTTTATTCTAATTTCTTACCACTGGGCTTGGCTGAAATACAAATATTTCTGGGATGCCTTGAATATGTGTATGATCCAAATCAAGTTGTATGCTAAATTCAAATCGAGCTGCAGAAAGACTACGATATGTTAACGAAAGCTTGCACGAATGTTTGAAACAAAATAGCGATAGGGGGCGAGATCGCAGACGATCTAGAGAAACACATGGATTTAGTGTTGGTTTCGGTTCGCGGACGAACCTTTTTTTGAGTGGTATATTATATAATGCCCCGCTCCGCACGGTACATTATGCCGAGTGTTGACTCGAAGAGTTGCATTGACCCAAAGAAGTATTGATGAGAATTCATACAAGAGTTGCGTTAACCCGAAGAAGTATCAATGTGAATTGATACGAGAGTTACGTTGACCCGAAGAATGCATCGAGTCGAATCGATGCAATAGTTACGTTGGCCGAAAGAGAAAACCTTGAGTAGGTTCGAAGACCCAATAGATCAACTCGATGCAAAGTATAAGTCTGATTAGGACAAGTATTGATTTTAGTTGGTTTCGTGCGCAGGCTAAGCTTTTACACTGAATTATAAGAGGTCGACATTTTGTACGGTATGATGGACTAAGGCATGGGCCTCCTTTATAAGAGGTCGACATTTATGCTGAATTATAAGAGGTCAACAGAGTCCGCAAAACCAAAGCATCGTCTTGCAATGGACTGAGGCATGGGCACGGTAGGCCGAATCAGCCGTCAACGTAGCATGAAGTGCTCGAATGGCCAAGTCAGAGGAGTTGGTCGTACAATAATGTTATGAAATCAAGCCGCATCAGCTCGACGAAACGATAACGCGTATCGGCTTAAGGTGGAAGGACTTTGACCATTCTTTCCTACTCCGTCATGCCTAAATAAAATATACCATTGTATGCTAAGTTGACCTATCGAGTCCACGGGCGTGGCTCGATTGAGATAAATTGTAGTGCGTGTCGAACACTAAGATGGAGTAATTGAATTGAAACGTACATCAAATATACGAGTCGCCATAGAACATCGAAATACCGTAAAGGCAAGCACCTCGGTGCGCAAGCCATAAGAACATAGGATAAATCTATCGACAAGTATCTCGGTGCACGAGTTGTTCGTGCCTCCGTACACGAATTTGAGGGCTAGAACATAGAAAGACTATATCGACGCGAGTGCCTTAGTACACGAGCTCTATCATATTTAATACTCTATCGAGACGTGCCTCGGTGCACGAGTCGAAGGGAATGAACATAAGTCTAGCACATTGAATGATCATTTCGGGCATGCATCAAAAGCACGAATCTCATATCATTGAATATTAAGTCATAGTATAATGCTTGAATTATTTGGGACCTTCGGATCGTTCACTTGGACATTTAATCGAGGCATTGAAACATCGAAAGAAATAAAATCATACAAAGAATGTGAGTCATAGAAAAATGTAAAAAATACGGAACGATGTCAAGTCTGATTTTTGGACACAGACTATATTTGGTTGTATGAGTATATGTGTGTTGCATGAACAAATGGACTTTGAATTAACCCGTGCATGAGTTAGTTCAAATATGTTTGCCGGGGCGCCGGAACTGTTCGGCCTAGGAGGAATAATTATCGTGGCAAAGGATCACGAGCATTATGGGGGCTTCAGTAAGGATCGTAACCTAGGCTGAAAGTGTGCATCTTAATGCATTTGAGAAACGTAAGTCCATTCTGACATAGTAAATGTCAGTGATCTTCATATAGATAGGGGCCTGTGGGCTGAATAGTGCAGGCACACAGAGATCCTACACAACGAGCATTTATAACATGACAGAGAAAGATGGTAGGCATATTCACCTTGCGTCGGTGCAAGGGTGAGTGCGTCGGTGTTGGAAAGAAGTCGCCACAAAACAACACGAGATTGATGAATGTTGCCTGCTTGCTTAAGTGAATAATGATAACATGCTTGCTATAGAATACATGCTTTACTGCTTTCGAATACGCCATGAAACTGATCCCAAGGCAAAGATAGAAAGAAACACAAGTTAAGTTGTATGATTCATATATCCACTTAATATTGGTTTAGTAAAGTGGGTATGATCAGTACGTGGAAGGATTAGTACTGATACCTCCAGATTTCTTGTAGGATGCATGGAATGGATTGCTCACGGTAGAGCTTCGCTTGAACAAGCTAAGGCAAGTAATGTCGTAGCATTTTGTGGCGTGCGACCGCATTGACTATCGGACTTGCAACAGGATGATACGGTCATGATATATAAGGCATGATGTATGGAACTATAAAATCCTTTGTGGGCAAGAGAGAACTTGAGTGTTGTAAGTCAATCTGGCATGATTCATTTGGGCTAGTGTAAGCCTTTGTAATTCCACTGCTTATTGAATAAAGATAATTGTTTCGTACACTTTGTTTCTTCCGCTGCTTATTGAATAAAGATAATTGTTTCGTACACTTTGTTTCTTCCGCTGCTAAATATTAAATAAAAAATAACCATTTTGAGAACCTGTCATCTTGCCTTGTACGAGTACAACTCCACTCATACGGCATCACGCCCCGGCGAGTACGATCGATTCAGTAAAATCAAGCGAGGATGAACAATTTTTTTGGTCAGGGCGTGACAGTGATCCAATGCGTCAAAAATCTTACAAGATAGTTTTCTCTCTCATGCTTCTTTCAAAGTATTTCAAAACTTGTTCAAGTTTTAAATTTTTTGAAAGGGGTCTTGGAGAAGCATAAAAATACAAAATGGCTCATAAACTTCATGCGCGTAAGTGTGATATCTCAAGTCTGAAGTAATTTAGTCTTTGGAGTTTATGAGTATTAGAGATTAAAAATACTAATAAAAAACATGCATAGTCGATGAAAGGTCAAAAAGATGCATAGTTAAAGTAAAAGACAGAAAGACGCCTGGTTCAATTGACGCATGATCAAAAGCCGGGTGATTTTTGTCTTCTTCTTGGATAAAGTGATGAACTTCGGGCAGTGTGTAGTATTTAGACTCCGAGGAAGACAATAGTGATTTTGTCACCATATATATTATACCTTTATAGCTATACGGGTGCAGTCCTATGCGGCTACTTTTCGGTATGAAATAGGAGATGCTATACGTCAAATACAGTTAGACGCATAGCTACTCCCCATAAAGAGATCGTGTGCTGATATGGCAGTGTTTTGTGCAGCACATATCCAGCCACGTAGTGAGTTATACGTGATTCTCGTGCACGTTCACTCTCCACTAAATTTAGGTGCCTATGCGCCTACCCATCTTCTTGCGCCTCTGAGACAGAAGACAATATATTTTCTGCCCATGCACATAGGTGTTTGAGTGAAGAAAAACTATAAATAGAGGACATATACGACTGACGCTACATAATCTATGACTTCCCAAAGAGAGCTTTCAGTGATAAAGCCCCCTTTGCTGTCAAGAATGCACTAGTAAACAAGCTTCATCAACCTTCACATCTGATCGTCAAATGGAGTAAAGATGTCAAAGTAGACTTAACTTCCACTACCCCAATTTCTAGATCTATTGTACTCAAAATTCCTGTTAAAGATTCCTATTATACTCTTTTTTTATCTCAATAGAAAAAGTTTCAGTCCTTTGGACTTTTTGTAACGAAACAATATCTGCACTCGATTTTATTTAATTACGCCCATTCTATAGTATATTTTGATTAGAATCACCCTTTTATACTCGTTTTCACCATTCTACACCCATTTTATACCATATTTTGGTTAGAATCACCTGTCTATACAAATTTTCACCATTTCACGCCTATTTTATACCATATTTTGGTTATAATTATCCATCAAATACTTGTTTTCATCATTGAGGTCTCATTCTATACAATATTTCAGTTAGAATCAATTATTTATACTCATTTTCACCATTTTACGAGCATTTGATACCTTATTTCGGTTAGAAATCATATTTATATACCCGTTTCCACTAATTATGCTACTTTCTACAATGTTTTGCTTAGAATTACGTATATATACTAATTTTATCAATCTACGTACATTCTACATCATATTTTGATTAGAATCTCCCATATTTACTCGTTTTAACCATTGTACGTTCATTTACACCATATTTCGATTAGAATCATCCATATATACTTGTTTTTCATTTCACATATGTTTTATATCATATTTTGGTTATAATACCCATATAATACTCCTTTTTAGCACTATATGCTCATTCTATATCATATTTCAATTAGAATCGCTCATTTATACTCATTTCACCATTTTACGATCATCTAATACCTTATTTCGGTTAGAAATCATATTCTTATACTCGTTTCCACCAATCTATACCACTCTTTAAAATATTTTTGTTAGAATCACACATTTATTCCTAGTTTCACCATTTTGTCCATTCTACAATATATTTAGATTATAATCACCCATCTATAGGGTTTGCACTATTTTAGGCCCATTTTTACACCATATTTTGGTTAAAATCACCATATATATTTGTTTCACCATTCCACAACTGTTTTATACTATATTTTGGTTAATTTACCATATAATACTCATTTTCGTCATTATACCCTCATTTTATACCATATTTAAGTTAGAATTACTTATTTTCACCATTCTACGAGCATTTGTTTCACGACCCATACCCGGATGTTTGGGTGCGCGTACGTGGGTAAGTCCAGCCTACACCATAACATCGGTGGTAGAATGATGTTTATATCTCTAGTTCTTCTAATGTCCAAATAGTCTCAAGTATCAACCACAGTTCTATCAACTAACTATATCAATATCTATAAAGGAATATACTGAAAAACATATGCAGAAAAGCTATGCATTACAACTACGATAGGAAAAGAAATAACTAGAGAAATTTCTAACATCAAACCCAGGCTCGAATTACATATAAGTAATCTAATACGCAACGTATCCATCTCCTAAAAAAGTTGTTATCCAGTCAGGATTAGAACAAGTACATATATGACAAACTGTTCAAGACATGATAGAAACTATAAAAAATAGTATATGTAATACATGATGAACAAATAAAACTGGAATCATGGCATGGCCAAGTAGAATAAAATGAGTAATCATGAGTAAATATGGCATATGACAACAAATATGGAGTGAAACAAGAAGATTGTACCTATCTAAGTCTGTCGAAGTACTATTATTTAATATATGGTCGTATGGGTAACTACTGCCACATGGTCTAACTGGATATAGCTCAATCATATGTGAAGTGTATGATTAGCTATCCCTATGGTCTAAATACACAATCTAATGGTCTGATCACATATCTACTTTGTACTTCTTCGCCCAACTAATACACATGGATTCGAGTCACGACATGTTGATCACAATACACCATAATACAAGTACGATGATCACGAACATGGCAAACATGAAAATACGATATCATGACTAAAAATCCATATAAGTAAACTAATCTCGTGTAACAAGTGTGTCAAAAATCAAGAAATGCATATGTATAACCTGTAATAGAGAAACTATCAGAAAATAAAAGTAACCAATGTAAGTACTTGCCTCAATTTGTGCAATCTATGCTAAAACTGCAGGTACCAAAATCTAGCCACTATCTATTCACGAACCAATGATCTATGACCATCATGAATATCTACCAAGCCCAAACAAAATACAATCAAATTGTTATACACAAATACAATTACAACAACCACTACTAACTAGGAATGTAGAACTAATCTAAGTCATCTATCACCAATGTCATCTAGTTGTTTATTAGTCATACTATGTATAATTAAGTCACACTAGTCTCTATAATAATTATTTATCTATTTATATTCTAAATTTAAAAATTAAACATAAAGATAAACTACAGTTGTAGATTTCGAGATTTATGGCACGTAAATCGAGGAGTTCTATTGACCAAAATGTCAACCGACACAACCCTAAAATTTTAGTAAATAAACCTGTAAATTTTAGCACTATAAGAACACTGGAATTGACGATTCGCATGAGTATTGAATCCTCTGTGAGATATTGTAAATACGACTTATAATTTATAGTTACGGTGGTTTACTAGTCATCCAGGACTTCTACGAACTAAACATAATAGTAAAGTAACCTAATAAATCCTAGAAAATTTATATGTTCTAGTTCTATGTCAACTTTCCAAAACATCAACAATATATCGTGAAAACGAGTTTGGCATCTCCCAGAATCTCGAAAACAGTCAACTGAAATCATGTTTCGACCAATTGATACTCAAATAATATTACAGAAATTATGGTTTCAAACTTTAAGAAATAAGTTATATATTCAGAAACCTTGCCACGATTTGGTTCTAACAAAAATAAATTAGTGCACGACTTTGATGTTTGGATTGTTTGCAATGGCACCGCAAAGTTCGAAGAATCGAAGAAATTTCCCAAGGCAACTATCTTTCACTCCCCTCTCATTATTAAGTCAACAGGAATATATATATATATATACACCCATGCACCCACGTGAAGAAACACCAAAGGCTGACATGTGGGCTCCTTCTCTGGCTGCGAGTAGCTGACACGCAGGCCCCAATTGATGACTGGAAAGATGAATGGACTATTGACTATGCATGTGACTTTGTATTCAGTTATTTTATTTTTCAAAAATTAGTTATTAATTGGTTTTTTGGCCTAATAACTCCAAATAAATTCCAAATAACTCTAGAAAAATCCTAGTAAATTATAGAAAATATATTTTGTCCTCTTAACCCAAAAACAAAAGTTTGGCACAAAAATACTTTCGTATGTCCCTACAGTAAATTCTGAAGGCCACTAAAACTTAGATTTTCTAAGTTTTCTTTACCCAAAATTTTATAATAAATTCTTAAAAATCCTAAAATAATACAAATTGGTTTCTAATGCTATATTTAAGCATGTAACAGCTATATCTAGTATAGTATTACTTATTTTTATAGCTGACGATTCCTATGTAAATATCTCAACAATCCTAATTTATAAAAATTTAAAAAAGGGATTATAATTCGATACCTTATTTTGGTTAGAATCACATTTCTATACCCATTTCCACTAATCTATAATATTATTCTTTTACCATATTTCGGTTAGAATCACACATATATACTCACTTTCATCAATCTACACCCATTATGTACCATATTTTGATTAGAAACACCCATCTATACTCATTTCACCACTCCACGTCTATTTTATACCATATTTCGATTATAATTACCCATCAAATACTCGTTTTTATCATTGTATGCTTATTAGTTTTCACCATTCAACGAGCATTTGATACCTTATTTCAGTTAGAAATCATATCTCTATACTCGTTTCCATTCTATGACACTTTAAATTTTTTTCCATATTTCGGTTAGAGTCACTCATTTTTACCATTCTACGAGCATTTGTGTCACGACCCGTAGCCGGATGTTTAGGTGCGTGTACGTGGGTATGTCCAGCCTACTCTGAAACATCGATGGTAGAACGCTGTTTATATCTCTAGTTCTTCTAATGTCAAAATAGTCTCAAGTATTCCACAGTTCCATCGACAAACTATATCAGCATCTATAAAGGAATAGACTGAAAAACATATGAAAAAAGGTATCATTACAAACTATGATAAAAAGAAATAACTAGAGAAATTTCTAACCTCAAACCACCCAGGCTCGAACTCCATGTGAGTAATCTAATATGTCAAGGTACTCATCTCCTACAAATGTTGTTATCCAGTCACGATTAGAACTAGTACAAACATGATAAACTATTCAAGGTACGATAGAAACTATAAAAAAATAGCATACATAATACATGATGAACAAGTAAAACTAGAATCTGGCATGACCAAGTAAAATAAAATAAGTAATCATGAGTAAATATTGTATATGACAACAGATGTGGAGTGAAACAAGAAGACTGTACCTATCTAAGTCTGTCGAAGTACTATTTTTAATATGTGGTCGTCTGGGTTACTACTGCTACACAGTCTAACTGGATATAGCTCAGTCATACATGAAGTATATTAATAGCTATCCCTATGGTCAAAATACACAGTCTAAATGGTCTAATCACATATCTACTTTGTACTTCCCTACCCGATTAATACACATGGATTCGATCACGACACGTAGATCACAATATACAATAATACAAGCACGATGATCATGAACAACATGTCAAACATGAAAAATATGATATCATGACTAGAAATCCATATAAGTATACTAATCTCGTGTAACAAGAATGTCAAAAATCGAGAAATGTATATCTATAACATGTAATAGAGAAACTATCAGAAAATAAAAGTAACCAATGTAAGTACTTGCTTCAGTTTGACCAACCTATGCTAAAACTACAGGTACCAAAATCTAGCCACGATATATCCATGAACAAACGATCTATGACCATGACGAATATCTACCAAACCCAAACAACATACAATCAAATTATCATACACAAATACAATTATTACAACCACTACTAACTAGGAATGTAGAACTAATGTAAGTCATCTATCACCTATGCCATCTAGTTGTTTATTAGTCATACTATGTACAATTAAGTCACACTAGTCTCTATAATAATTATTTATCTATTTATATTTTGAATTTAAAAATTAAACATAAAAAACTACAGTTGCAGATTTCAAATTTTATGGCACGAAAATCGAGTCGTTCAAGTGACCAAAAAGTAAATCGACACAACCCTAAAATTTGAGTACATAAACCTGTAAATTTTAGCACTAGAAGAACACTGGGATCGACGATTCACATGAGAATTCAATTGTTTGTGAGATAATGTAAATACGACTTACAGTTTACAGTTACGGTGGTTTACTAATCATCTAGGATTTCTATGAACTAAACAGAATAGTAAACTAACCTAATTGTAATGCTCCAGTTCCAAAATACGTAGGACTAGAAAATCGTATACATGCCAGCTACGTATTCAAGACATGATATAAACTATAAAAAATAGCATACATGCCAGCTCGAAATACGTATAGGCTGTTTAGGTGTCCAGTCTAATTATGTCTATATAACACTATAGTAACTCTATATCTCAATCCACTAAAGAATAACTCCATCGTAAGACCAAGTGCACTAATTTTGATCAGGCATTAACACATCAGATCCTACAAACAAACAAGAATTGACAATTTATAATAAAGTTGATCAGACTCTATTACAATCGTCTAAACAAGCTCATAGAGAATAATAAAGCTTGTAAAACTAGTCTATAAAACAACATGGTCAAGATAAAATAAAATATAATATTAGACGAACATGAAAAGGTATGAAATAAATATATACTTGAAATCCTGGAGAAATAATCATCAATCCTCCTTCTAATCTACAAACGAGCTCAGCCCTGGAGAGATCACCAGGTCATCAGGGGACTAGCAAAATACATATAAATATGTCTACTATAAAAGTAAACAATATGCGAGGAAAAACGGGGAACAACTGCCATAACAAGAATAAAGATCACATGGAAGGACTCTATAGATCATGACATGTCATATGGAAAATAATACTAGTATGACTACAAATAAATCGAATAATCGTAGTCCTGCGTGGAGCTCCCGGTCCTATAGAAAGTAGTCCTGCGTGGTGTTCCCAATCTATAGTAAGTCTCTATCGTAGCCCTGCGTGGGTCTTCTGGGTCGAGAATGGTCAAGTAGCCAATCCTAGTACTAGTCGAGGGTTATGACAAAGTATCATGGAACATGTGATCAAGTCAAGTCGCTCAAGTAAACAACATTATCAAGGTCATGTGTGGAAACGTATAGAAATAACTAATGATGAAAGTAAGTGATAACATGTAAGAGACATATGAATAAATCATGGCAAGATGACAAGTATATAATAGATAATAAGACACGAGCAATAAAGAATAATAAGAAGCATGCATGTAAATAAACTGTACAAAGTTGGCAAGGTATCCTTTTCTGGTGGTAGCGCGTAGAACCATAAATATCCAATCACTTCATGAGCCACAAAAGTCAAACTCCCGCAAACTTCTCTAGATGCTGACACAGACATCACCAACATTCTTGGCATAAGAAAAAAAAATCTAATATTGACTACCCATAAGCGTGCAAGAACCTATGGGCAAAACGGTAATTTTGGATCAAAATAGTATCCATTGTTGGACCAGCTTTGTACCGTAAAGCGTGCCAGAACCTATGGTCTCTAAAGTTGACAAATTATATACCTATGTGTCCAGCTTTTTGATACGAACTCAACGGTATGTCCAGTTTTGGATTCTGATGAGCCGTGCACAAAATTGCTTGTTGAATCGGATCGTAGGACCGCCAAAATGGTGATCTGATCAAATGTCTCAGATTTGGACCAAACTTGGCTCATAGGACCATAAAATAATATGAGTCCAATGGTGAAAGTTTCGTCGATATGTGACTCACATGCACAAAGTAATTGGAATTTCTACAAAGTGGTCGATAGGAAAATTTGACGGATACGCCTCGAATTCATCGCACATACGTAACCAATTTGAGTTCCGTCAAAGCCCACACATTTGTAACATCCATACGCACCTTTCGACGCTCTCGGGTTGCGACCAAATCGTCCGGTTTGTTGGGGCGGACCCCATATCGGTAAAAATTATATTTTTTTTCTATTTTGAAAAGTATTTTTGTCGGTTGTGAAAATCCGATTTCTTGACGTACAGTCGATGAAATCCATATCTACAGGGTTGTGAAGCCCTATAGGTTGCCTAAAACTATATTTAATCAGTTTTTTTAGAGTTCTAAATATCTAGCCCTAAATCTGTCTTCCAAACAAGACTCGTGGGCAGTTTCTAAACTGTTTTCGAACAAGATGACATAGGAATAAATCATGGCAAGATGACAAGTATATAATAGATAATGAGACATGAACAAGAAAGAACAATAAGAAGCATGCATATAAATAAACTGTACAAAGTTGGCAAGGTAAACTTGCCTTGCGGTAGCACGTAGAACTAACAATATCAAATCACTTCATGAGCCACAAAAGTCAAACTCCCGTAAACTTCTCTGGATGCTGAAACAGACATCACCAACGTTCTTGGCATAAGAAAAATATCTAATATTGACTACCCATAAGTCCATTTCTGGATACAGGGACAAAACGATAATTTTGGGCCAAAATAGTGTCTACTGTTGGACCCACTTTGCACCGAAAAGCTTGCCAGAACCTACGGTCTCTAAAGTCGACAAATTATATACCTATGAGTTCAGTTTTTTGATAAGAACTCAATAGTATGTCTAGTATTGGATTTTGATGATCCGTGCACAAAACTGTTCGTTGAATCGGATCGTGGGCCTGCCAAAACGGCAATCCGGTCAACTGTCTCAGATTCGGACCGAACTTGGCTCACAGGACCAATGATACGAGTCTATTGGTTCAAGTTTCGTCGATATGTAATGCACATGCAAAAAGTAACTAGTGTTTTTGTAAAGTGGTCGATACGAGAAAATTTAACGGATATGTCTCGAATTCGTCACGCAAACGAAACCAATTCGAGTTCCATCAAAGCCCACAACTCTGCAACTTTCATACGCACCTTTCGATGCTCTCAGGTTGCAACCAAATTGTCCAGTTTGTTGGGGCGGACCCCGTATCGGTAAAAATTCTAATTTTTTTTCTATTTTGAAAATTGTTTTTGTCGGTTGTAGAAATCCGATTTCTCAACGTACAGTCGATGAAATCCAAATCTACAGGGTTGTGAAGCCCTATAGGTTGCCTAAAACTATCTTTAATTAGATTTTTGGAATTCTAAATATTTAGTCCTAAATATGTCTTCTAAATAGGACTCATAGGCAGTTTCCAAACTATTTTCGAAGCAGTTTTTCGATGATCTTTGTAGGGATTTTCTAGAAAACCTAGGGCATTTAGATTAAAACTAACAGAATGGTTTACAAGTCGTATAGGTTGCCTTTCCAAAGAAAGAATTGGTTCGAGAATCGGCGATGAGGTGAGAGAAAAAGATACCTGTGAAAACCCTTGTATACGCTGCTGCTATTGTCTACTTTACTGCTCTGTACAGCTTCTGTCACACGTTTAGCCAGCCACCGGAGTTTCGGGGCGGCGCTGCGGTGGCCGGAGAGGTCGCCAAGGGTAAGGGTCGTGCGTGAGGGGGGTGTCGGGCTAGCAAGGGTTAGGTTTTTATAGATTTCTCTCCTCCTCTTCATCGTTCTATATATATACAGGGGTCTGCTTGGGATTTGGAGAGGATCGGGTATGCCGTAAGTTCGTATCTCGCGAGAAATTAGACTTCTCGCGAGATTTTGTTTTTAGGTTTTTCTTTTTGTTTTTTCTTTTCTTTATATATATTTTTTTACTTTTTTCTTTATATATATATATATTTTATATATATATATATATATATATATATATATATATATATATATATATATATATATATATATATATATATCAAGATTCTAAATTTTTTAAAAAACTATGGTCTCTGTCCCTCACCTCCCCCGAGGGAGCTCCCAGGCCCCAGCCGAGTGCCCTCGGTAGCCCTCTCCGCTGGCCTCTCGTGGGGTTCCCTCGTCCGGCATCGTATGCCAGATCTGCAGACCCACCGGCGCCCGCCCAGGCGATCTCCTCTTTCGGCCGTTCTCTCCTCAGCTCCTCAGTTTCCCTCCTTCTCTGGCAGCATGGATCGACCTCCTCTTGGCTCTTCGAAGCCGGCACCCTGGCCTCCAGACCTCGTGGCCTTGCTGGAGCTGTCGCCCGATCCCCCTCCGCTCGATCCCTCCTTCATTTTGGTTTCCGGTCAGCCCCGCCTTGACTACTCCCCGCCGCCGCTCTTCTCTGTAGCCCCCGCTCCTTCTCCGAGAAGCTTACGCGAGGTGTTGGCGCTAGACCCCAGGCTGCAGACCTTCCCCCTCGGGGAGTATACCTGGTGCCTTGGGTTCCCCAGTCCCGATCTTTGATGAGGACTTTTGACCTGTCTTCTCTTATTTCAATTTTGAATCCCTGCGCACATGAGCTTCATTCGCTGGTAGGCCATGTTTGTCCCGGTTGTCGCAAAGGCCCCCCTCCCCAGCTGGCTGGCGCCGTTTAGGGTGCCAGGTCCCTATTTGGCGCTCACCTCTCCACGTACCATATGGGTGATGCGCTATCCGCTTCTCCTCTAGGTAGCGCATCTGGCGCTTACATCCCTGCGCACCCTGTTGATGGTGCACACTCCTTCACTCCTCCAGGTGGCGCCCTTTTGGGGGACCACCTCCCCGTTCTCGTACATTCCGTTCTTGGCACACACCCCAGCTTGGCCTCAGTTGGTGCACGTCTAATTCTTCTGGGTGCGTAGACCGCTCAGCTGTCCCTCTTGGCACGGTTCTGCAGTGCGCTACAGACGGGTGACCATGCCGCTGAGGACGGTGCCTACCCCCCTTCCTCCTTGGTTACACACCCCGTGCCCCACCAGGACCTTCCTGACAACCTTCTGGAGCTGGCGCCATTGATATTATCCGCGGACTCCACTGGGGTTGGACCCCCTGGACCCTCCACCTATCCCTCTCCGCAATCTCTGACCAGCGCACCCTCTTTCAAGCCTCCTACTGAGCTGGCAGTGGCACATTCATCCGCAGCATCTCTAACAGCGTCCGTAGCAGTTCAGAATGTCTCCAACCTTGCCTCCGCAACACACTTGTTTAACAACCCCAACACCTTATCTTATGCTGATGAGCTCAAGCCGGATCATTCAGCTACCCACTTTTCTCCTTCAGCAGAAACCGCTCTACAAGACATTGAATACCCCAGGCCTACAAAGATCCAGGAGATTAATATTCCTTTCACCCCTACCGAAATATCATCCTTATATGCCTCATTCCCTCTCTCTTTCGTCCTTAAATTCTCGAGTGGCTGTCCAAAGCAGACACGGGTACAGGAAGTCATTGTTGGCTGGGGCCTCACCTTTGGGTACAAGGTGGCGCCCATGGACCCTAAGCACATGTTCCTTTACCTTTCCTCTGACAGCGATCACAAGAACGTATGGAGAAGAGGCACCACCAAAATTGACTCGTATATCATAAAAATCATCAAATAGACACTGGAATTCAACCCTAAGGTTGACTCTGAGATCGCCTCGACGAAGGTCACACTACCGAACCTCCCCCTCGTATGTTTCGCCTCTGCGGCTCTAAGAAAGATCGCCAACTCTTTCGAAACTTTTGTGGCCATTGTCGACGAGACGAGAAACCTTACCAAAGGAAACTACGCTAAAATCTGCATAGAACTTGATCTATCGAAGGACCTCCCCAACCATTTCCAAATATCGTTCGGCCACACCACCATATTCAACAGATCACTTACGACAACAATATCATTTACTGCAAACATTGTCATATGCGAGGCCACTTTACAGAACACTTCTTCCGTGCGCACCCAGAACTCAAGAAGAAATTTATCCGAAAGAACAGTCCACCAAAATCGAGCAGGTCCCTGCAATAGTCAAACCAATCCCCCCTCCTTCCCTTACCCAATTCTCACATTCAGTTTGAAGCCAGCTCCGAAAATTTTCAATCATACCCACAAAAACAAACATCCACTGAGAAATCTATCGTACCATTCACTTCACCAGCCCTCAAGCTTACCAACAAATTCGATATCCTAGCACCTCTCCTCCTGGACGAACCGTAGGATATAGACACCGTCGAAACTCACAACTAGGAAGGGAATCTGGAGAGTAGAAATGATCAGGGAGGGGATGTTGTCCCAGTCTTAGGCCACCATCTACGCAGAGGCTCTGGCCAACATTGGCAGCCAAGCCCCTGTGGCTAGGATGCAACAAGCCATAGAACCGGGCCTTATCAATTTGGACAACTACTTTGGAGCCCTGGCTGAAATAGTAGGAGAGGTCTACCTACATCCATCTGAGGACACTAAAGATGTAACCCAGGGCAGAAACTCTAAGCTGACAAGGCCTGTGCCTCCTCCAAAAAATCCAAGAAAATATGCTCGACAGAGGGAACGTCCATGACCACTAGGTCTGACACAAAACTTGTAACGTCAGTCCCAAAATACGTAGGACTAGGAACGTAGACATGCCAGCTGTATTCATACAAAGTACATAGGCCTCGTATGGATACATAAGCTGTAAAATGCAGTAAACCACAACTAACTAATCTCATCCACAAAATGTAAGAAAAAAATATTATATAATCAACTATGAATTGTCATTGGTATATGTAGTTGGACGGAGACAAATCCACTACCTACTATGAAAAGGAATACATGATATACAAAAGAATGATTTTGGCGAGCGAAGCGAAGACGATCCAAGTGCAATCATCCTCGAAGAAATAGAGATGATCATGGCCACGGATAGAACACCTGGGAAAGACAAGAGTACACACCTGGCGAGATCACCAGGTCCTCAGAGGGACATAAGAAGACACATAATATCATGCCAATATAACTGAATATAAATTGCTCAAATAAATAAGTCAATTGAATTATAATATGGTCCAATACACACCTATTGAACTAGTGTACCATCTCTCCAACCAAACAAGGACAGGAGATGGTAAACTAATTCACGATGACGTATCTTTCCATGCTATGAATCCAATATGGTATCCGGACCCCAAAAAGGTCTAATACCTTCTTATCGAAGTAGTAAGTCACATCTACAACCAAATAAGGACAAGATGTGACGAACTAATCCACGACAAGTTATTGTTCCAAGCCACGGTCAGATACAAGTACCCAAACCAAAAGTACTCATACCTAACGGATAAAGGAGCCTAAACAAATCTAAGTGAATGCAGTTTTAAGAACAGTTCATGGTCGCTTGACTACCGGGTCAAGTCAAGAAAAATACAGTACCTCAGTAGCGAGTCACAACACCATACTATTCCTCCGTATCGAGCGAGTCTATAGCATATAGTCTTTCTATCGTTCCTCAGTAGTGAGCGAGTCTACATTAGATAGGGTGGTAGTCAACTTCCAATCATGTTCTCCCCGCCCAAGGCCAACTCATAACTGCTATGTCTTTAAGCATGCAATTCTATTAGCAGTTATTTCCTAACGCACGGCTTATATGTACTGGTGGCCAGCCAATCACGCATGTCCGAGTCCTATATGTGACTCACAACAACGTAGTATAAATGTGTCAAGGCCTATGAATGCAACACACAAGGTGGTCCCTTAAATCTAGGTTTAATGTGTAAGAAAAATAATACATGGCAGAAAATATAAATGAACAGTATGTTCTAACAGGTTATGCCATGTATCACAGTTTATTTTGCATAAAAAAATAATAAATAATGCATGAAATATGAGCTAAATAAATAAACAGCAAATGGCAAGGTGTCTTGCCTGGTAGGACGCCTGGTGTACTGCAATGATCAAGGTGGCACGAACTACAATTTTGGTGTAACAACTATACAAGGTGACCTCTGATGGTGGCACAGATAGTTCCATCGGGTCCAGAAGGGTCAAATTAGTTAGGGTAGACATAAGGTAGTATAGAATTGGTAAAGAAATAAGAAAGATAGGCTGGATCACAAGATGGAGACAAATTATAGGTAGTCAAATAATATATTTAGTTTTAGAAAATATTTTATAATACTTGAAATATAAATTTTTAGTCAAAATATGTTTTCAAACAAATACCCGAAAATTGAAAGTCATTTTAGGGCGAACTTTGAGTTTGGTCAAAGTAGTGTTTTAGGCAAAAAGCTCTAGATTTGTAAAATAGGATATTTAGTTAAAAAGTTATATTTTTATTAATTAAATATTGAAATCTAGAAAACATAATATATTTTAGGCTAAAATCTAGTTTGAAGCCAATGTAGGCCAAAAACCCTATTTTTATAAATTTTGCAAAATATTACATATCTTTTTTTAATAGCAATAGATATTTAAGTAACATAGCTTTATTAGTTAAAATAATTAAGTTAACTACTTAAAAATCCCAACAATTATTTTTAGTGCAAAATAATATTTTTAACTTTGATATCAAAATACTTTAGGTAAATACTTCAAAAATTCACGAAAATCGTATTTAGCTAACTATAAGCTTGTAAAAATATACTATATAGATGAAGAAACTATATTTTATTATTTAGATAATATTCAAAAATACTAGAAATTATTTTATAATAAGAAGCTATATTTGAAATTAGCTAGTAGATATATATATTTATAACTTTCCAAAATAATAAAATCAAATTATTAATAATACCAGTAACCATATACCAAAAATCTTGATTAAAAATTATTATGTTAATAAAACATATACACATGAACTCAAAGGAAGTGGAGCAAACAAAAGAAAGATTAAAGAAAAAGAAACAAATACAGCAAAGAAAACATAATAATAAAAGACAAACAACAACAACAAAAATCAAAAAATAAAACCCAAGCAGCTGTTCCACCCAAAGAATAAAAATGAGAGCTAGGGACGAGCTCTAGAGAGAGAAAGTGTGAGAAGCTGAGAGAGGAAGAGAAGATGAGGAGAGAGGAGCGGTCGGGAGAAGAAGAGGGAAGAAGGTGAGTAGAGAGGAGCGGTCGGGAGAAGAAGAGGAAAGAAGGGGGCGTGGGAGCTCTTGCGGTGAGATGGATCAAGGAGGGGTGCACGGAGGGAGCGACCGGAGCTGCGGAAGAGCTCGACGGAGGAGGGGAAGAGTTCGACTCCGGGCTGGGCGCAAATGCGTGGTCGTCGACCACGGGGCTCGTCGCGACGGAGGAAAGAGGAAGAGCGGAGGAAGGAGAGGCGGTGAGGGGTTTCGACGACACAGCTGTGCGCGTATGATGGGGTAGCCTCCGGCGGTCCGACGGTGCTCGCCGAGGTGGGGCGATGTGCGGCCGCCGCTGATGGCCGCGCGGGGAGTTCGTCGGCGGATGGCCAGAGGTGAGGGGCGTGTGTTTTTATTTATTTATTTTTTTTCTCTGGGGACTTTGGTGGCTGTCGGTGATGGAGGTTCTGGTGGGCATGGCCGGGATCCATGGTAAGGTTTTTTGGGGGGGTCGCCGGCGATGGGCACCGTCAATGGTGGTGGTGGTGCTATTTTGTGGTGGTGTTGATGTCAGTTGAGGGATTTGGCCGGGAAGTGGCCGGGACTGTCGGGTGACTGGTGGTGTACTGCGGTATTGACAGCGATGGTGGTGGTGTACTGTGATGTTGATGGCGAAGGTGGTGGTGTACGTTGGTGATGACGGCGATGGTGGTTTGGTGATGCTGGATTAGGGGAAGGCTGGTGGTATCCGGGGGGGTTTTGGCGGCAGCGGTGGTAACGATGACGGTGACTGGGAATGGCCGGATGACGGTGGGGTGCTGTGGTCAGTGAGGTGGTGGCTGTGATGGTCGACAGGAGTTGGAGAATGGTGATGAGGACGTGCAGACGGGGTCAGTGGACTTGGTCGTCTACAAGATTGGTAGAAGGTGGTGAGTTAGGGGTGAGAGGAGGTCGGGAAGGCTAGCCAGGGAGTCGGGGGTGCTACGGTGGCCGATGGCGGCGTCCGGGATAGGGCAGTTAGGGTTTAAGTCAGGGTTAGGGATTGATTGTGTCGGGGGTATGTCCGACACGAAGAATAATGATGTATCTGTATAGTATGGAATAAGAATTGGACACGTACACGGACACGATGCACGAGTGGTTGGGAATTATTTGTGGAGTAATTTGGCTTGTGGAATTAATGGAAGAGGTGCAAGGAGTCTCTCCTTATATAGGAGGTGGACTCGTAGTTTGATAAAGATTAGGAAGAATTTAAAACCTGTTAGATAATTCACTCTTAGTTTAAATCAATTTAGGAAATCAAAAATCAAATTTAAATTTATATAAAGCTTATCTATAAGTTTAAACTAATTTAAAAATATTTCCATAAAAACAAATTTAAATTTAAATTGGCAAAAATGTTAGGCATTAAATTCACGAATTTCAAAATATCTTTATGATAAATAATAAAAATAATTAATTTCAAAAATTAGTATAAATATTTTAAATAGTAATAGGAAATATCTTTAAAATATATTTTTAATAATTTAGATAAAACAATTTCAAAAATGAACATTCAAATATTTAAAATACCTTCTTGCTAAATAGTTTATTATAAATAATAAAAATAAAATTTGCAAATATACATGAAATAATTTTTATGTGCTTTACACGAGTAGAATATTCACATAAATCTAGTTTTCTAAATTACCACTATTAAAATAAGATGGCATATTATAAATAAATAAAATAATAAGTTTTGCCAACCTCGATAGATACTTTTTACAACTTTAAGTAAAATACAAATACAAATAATTATTATATATATGTATTATTTTGAACTATAAAAATAGAAAAATATTTTTCTAAAAATATGTACGCTCGTACATATTCGCACCCGTCGAGCATTTATGAAAAACAAAATTTCGTGCACGACGTACAATGCAACTATGCGACGTACAAATGCAAAAAAAATAATCGGTACCAAATTTATAAAAATATAGTAGAAATTTAGGGGTTTTACATCCTACCCAACTTAAAAGAATTTCGTCCTCGAAATTAAGAATTTGTAGGGGTGAGAAGGCACAAGGGGGTATTGGTGAGGAACAATCATTCACAACGTTCAACAAAACATGCATTAGGAAATCGCGATTTCAATGATGGCGAGGATAATCATGGATTAGCGCAAGAAGGAAAACGACTAAGGGTTAAGGTTAACACAAGATAACAGGCGATAAAGAATATTATGGTAACAAGAGAAAATAAATTAGAGACCTTAAAGTTATGGTTTCTTGAGAGTAGGTTGAGGGCACGATTAAGAGAACGAATTAGATTCACTCCCAAATTAAGCGATTAGAAGGTCATGATAGGGCTGAAAAAAGGACGAGTTGTTTAGGATGAAGATATAGCAACATCGAGTGATAATGGTCATTATTGATAGGAAGGCTAGAGGAAGTTCTAGTATATGCCTTCGTCCTTCTAAAATAGGTGAAGGCGAAAGCAATAGGGAGTTCAATAGACGATATTATCAAATACAATACGTGGTGCAAAGACGACTGAATAATTCAAAAGGAGTTGCCAATGCAAGCTCGGATGGGACTCTAGAGGACAAGTTTAGCTATGTCCCCATCCACGTAGAACGATAGATAAAAGCGAACCAAAGTGCACTCGGTTGATCAGACCATCATGCACCGGTTCTGAGTAGACAATACATTAGTGGAGGCCTCCAATAACATGTGTCATGAACAAGCTTGATAAAGAATTTAGCTTGCAAAAACTAGGCTATATTAGCATCATTAGTCTAGATAGTAAAAAAACATAGGAACGTGAGATTAATATTGATAGAAAGCAGAATTAGTTTAAACTCCTTACGATTCTAAGGTATATCCTATGTTGGTCTCTATACAGTCGTCCTATAGTCTTTTTGTCCAAGTCCTTGGTTGGCTAGATGGGTTAGGGTCCTCTAAATTCTAGAATCTAAGTAAACTTGTGAATATAGGTCACAAGGACAAAGGGATTGCTAGGTCACAAGACATTCTACCCAACTTAAAAATTAAACTAATAGTGTTTTGGGACAAAAGTAACATGTCTAACTAGTAGGGGTCACCTGTCTAACCTCTAGCACGCACGAAGGGAAGATAAGAATTTATGATAGGAGGAATCAAGCAAGATGCAATCGATGAGTCAAACAGTAGTTCGAATATGGAATCGAGGAAAGAGGTCAAGTATGTGGATGAGATCCTAGACTTCTAATCATATTCGCAGGCTTTCTTGGTACGATAAAGTAACCAAATAATTTATCTAGACCTGTATGGGCCACCACAAAAATATGTAACGTCCCAGTCCCAAAATACGTAGGACTAGGAACGTAGACATGCCAGCTGATCATACGAAGTACATAGGCCTCGGTATGGATACATAAGCTGTAAAATGCAGTAAACTACAACTAACTAATCTCATCCACAAAATTTAAGAATAAAAGATATCATATACTCAACTATGAATTGTCATAGGTATATGTAGTTGGGCGGAGACAAATCCACTACCAACTATGAAAAGGAATACATGATATACAAAAGAATGATTTTGGCGAGTGAAACGAAGACGATCCAAGTACAATCATCCTCGAAGAAATAGAGATGATCATGGCCACGGCTAGAATACCTGCGAAAGACAAGAGTACACACCTGGTGAGATAACCAGATCCTCAGAGGGACGTAACAAGACACATAATATCATGCCAATATAACTGAATATAAATTGCTCAAAGAAATAAGTCAATTGAATTATAACATGGTCCAATACACGCCTATTGAACTAGTGTACCATCCCCCCAACCAAACAAGGACAGGAGATGGTAAACTAATTTACGATGACGTATCTTTCCATGCTATGAATCCAATATGGTATCCGGACCCCAACAAGGTTCAATACCTTCTCATCGAAGTAGTAAGTCACACCTACAACCAAATAAGGACAAGATGTGATGAACTAATCCGCGACAAGTTATTGTTCCAAGCTACGGTCAGATACAAGTACCCAAACCAAAAGTACTCATACCTAACGGATAAAGGAGCCTAACCAAATCTAAGTGAATACAGTTTTAAGAACAGTTCATGGTCGCATGACTACCGGGTCAAGTCAAGAAAAATATAGTACCTCAGTAGCGAGTCACAACACCATATAGTATTCCTCAGTATCGAGCAAGTCTATAGCATATAGTCTACCTATCGTTCCTCAGTAGCGAGCGAGTCTACGATAGATAGGGTGGTAGTCAACTTCCAATCATGTTCTCCCCGCCCAATGCCAACTCATAACTGCTAAGTCTTCTAGCATGCAATTCTATTAGCAGTTATTTCCTAACGCACGGCTTATACGTACTGGTGGCCAGCCATTCACGCATGTCCGAGTCCTATATGTGACTCACAACAACGTGGTATAAATGTGTCAAGGCCTATGAATGCAACACACAAGGTGGTCCCTTAAATCTAGGTTTAATGTGTAAGAAAAATAATATATAGCAGGAAATATAAATGAACAGTATGTTCTAACAGGTTATGCCATGTATCACAGTTTATTTTACATAAAAAAAATAATGAATAATGTATGAAATATGAGCTAAATAAATAAACAGCAAATGGTAAGGTGTCTTGCCTGGTAGGACGCCTGGTGTACTGCAATGATCAAGGTGGCCCGAACTGCGACTTTGGTGTAACAACTATGCAAGGTGACCTCTGATGGTGGCACAGACAGTTCCATTGGGTCCAGAAGGGTCAAATTAGTTAGGGTAGACATAAGGTAGTATGGAATTGGTAAAGGAATAGAAAAGATGGGCTGAATCACGAGATGGAGAAAAATCGTAGGAAGTCAAATAATATATTTAGTTTTAGAAAATATTTTATAATACTTGAAATATAAATTTTTAGTCAAAATATGTTTTCAAACAAATACTCGAAAATCAAATGTCATTTTAGAGCGAACTCTGAGTTTGGTCAAAGTAGTGTTTTAGGCAAAAAGCTCTAGATTTGTAAAATAGGATATTTAGTTAAAAAGTTATATTTTTATTAATTAAATATTGAAATCTAGAAAACATAATATATTTTAGGCTAAAATCTAGTTTGAAGCCAATGCAGGCCAAAAACCCTATTTTTATAAATTTTGCAAAATATTACATATCTCTTTTTTTTTAATAGCAATAGATATTTAAGTTACATAGCTTTATTAGTTAAAATAATTAAGTTAACTACTTAAAAATCCCAAAAATTATTTTTAGTTCAAAATAATTTTTTTAACTTTGATATAAAAATACTTTAGCTAAATACTTCGAAAAGTCACAAAAATCGTATTTAGCTAACTATAAGCTTGTAAAAATATACTATATAGATGGAGAAACTATATTTTATTATTTAGATAATATTCAAAAATACTAGAAATTATTTATAATAAGAAGCTATATTTGAAATTAGCTAGTAGATATATATATTTATAACTTTCCAAAATAATAAAATCAAATTATTAATAATACCAGTAACCATATACCAAAAATCCTGATTAAAAATTATTATGTTAATAAAACATATACACACGAACTCAAAGGAAGTGGAGCAAACAAAAGAAAGATTAAAGACAAAGAAACAAATACAGCAAAGAAAACATAATAATAAAAGACAAACAACAACAAAAAAAATCAAAAAAACAAAACCCAAGCAGTTGTTCCACCCAAAGAATAAAAAGGAGAGCTAGGGACGAGCTCTAGATAGAGAAAAAGTGTGAGAAGCCGAGAGAAGGAGAGAAGGTGAGGAGAGAGGAGCGGTCGGGAGAAGAAGAGGGAAGAAGGTAAGGAGAGAGGAGCGGTCGGGAGAAGAAGAGGAAAGAAGGGGGCGTGGGAGCTTTTGCGGCGAGATGGATCGAGGAGGAGGTGCATGGAGGGAGCGACTGGAGCTGTGGAAGAGCTCGACGGAGGAGGGGAAGAGTTCGACTCCGGGCTGGACGCCAATAGGTGGTCGTCGACCATGGGGCTCGTCGCGGCGGAGGAAAGAGGAAGAGCGGAAGAAGGAGAGGCGGTGAGGGGTTTCGACGACACAGCTGTGCGCGCACGATGGGGTAGGCGCCGACGGTCTGACGGCGCTCGCCGAGGTGGGGCGATGTGCGGCCGCCGCTGATGGCCGCACGGAGAGTTCGTCGGCGGATGGCCGGAGGTGAGGGGCGTGTGTATTTATTTTTTTAATTTTTTTCTCTGGGGATTTTGGTGGCTGTCGGTGATGGGGGTTCTAGTAGGCATGGCCGGGATCCGTGGTGAGGTTTATTGGAGGGTCGTCGATGATGGGCGCCGTCGATGGTGGTGGTGGTGCTATTTTATGGTGGTATTGATGGCAGTTGGGGGATTTGGCTGGGAAGTGGTCGGGACTGTCGGGTGACCGATGGTGTACTATGGTATTGACGGCTATGGTGGTGGTGTACTGTGATGTTGACGGCGATGGTGGTTTGCTGATGCTGGATTAGGGGAAGGCTGGTGGTGTCCGGGGGGTTTTGGTGGCAGCGGTGGTGACGATGACGGTGACTGTAAATGGCCGGATGACGGTGGGGTGCTGTGGTCTATAAGGTGGTGGCTGTAATGGTCGACAGGAGTTGGGGAATGGTGATAAGGACGAGCAGACGGGGTCAGTGGACTTGGTCGTCGACAAGATCGGTAGAGGGTGGTGAGTCAGGGGTGAGAGGAGGTCGGAAAGGCTAGCCAGGGAGTCGGGGGTGCTACGGTCGCCGATGGCGACGGTCGGGACATGGCAGTTAGGGTTTAGGTTAGGGTTAGGGATTGATTGTGTCGGGGGTGTGTCCGACACGAAGAATAATGATGTATCTGTATAATATGGAATAAGAATTGGACAAGTACACGGACACGATGCACGAGTGGTTGGGAATTATTTGTGGAGTAATTTGCTTGTGGAATTAATGGAAGAGGTGCAAGGAGTCTCTTCTTATATAGGAGGTGGACTCCTAGTTTGATAAAGATTAGGAAGAATTTAAAACCCGCTAGATAATTCACTCTTAGTTTAAATCAAGTTTAAATCAATTTGAGAAATCAAAAATCAAATTTAAATCAAATTTATATTTATATAAAGCTTATCTATAAGTTTAAACTAACTTAAAAATATTTCCATAAAAACAAATTTAAATTTAAATTGCCAAAAATGTTAACCATTAAATTCACGAATTTCAAAATATCTTTATGATAAATAATAAAAATAATTAATTTCAAAAATTAGTATAAATATTTTAAATAGCAATAAAAAATATCTTTAAAATACATTTTTAATAATTTAGATAAAACAATTTCGAAAATAAACATAAATATTCAAATATTTAAAATACCTTCTTGCTAAATATTTTATTATAAATAATAAAAATAAAATTTGCAAATATACATGAAATAATTTTTATGTGCTTTACACAAGTAGAATATTCACATAAATCTAGTTTTCTAAATTACCACTATTAAAATAAGATTGCATATTATAAATAAATAAAATAATAAGTTTTGCCAACTTCGATAGATACTTTTCACAACTTTAAGTAAAATACAAATACAAATAATTATTATATATTTTATTTTGAGCTATAAAAATAGAAAAATGTTTTTCTAAAAATATATACGCTCCCACAAATTCGCACTCGTCGAGCAATTATGAAAAATAAAATTTTGCGCACAACGTACAATACAACTACGCGACGTATAAATACACAAAAAAATAATCAGTACCAAATTTATAAAAATATAGTAGAAATTTAGGGGTTTATAAAACTCACCAAAACCCCCTCCCTAGTTATTTAAATGCTTGACATCATCTCCTAGAATGTTAGGGGCCTCGCGAACAAACCCACCTTGAGAAGATTAACTAGTCTTAAGAAAATTCACAAAATCGACATTCTCGTGATCATTGAACCCAAAATTCCCTCGAACGAACTCATATCCATCTAGTCGCAGCTTGTCTTCTCATCAGCTATCGCCGGAAACCATGATATTTGGATCCTTTTTAGGGCCGATGTTAAGAACAGCATCATCCACGACTATAATCAGGCCCTCTCATGTTGGACGGAACATCCCATTCTTCATTCCCGCTCCCTCTTGTCCGTCGTGTACGGCAGCTACGACATTCTTGAACGAAGTCAGATGTTGAAAGACCTTATGCAAACCCACCTTAACCATAACAATCTTCATTGGCTCTGTGTTAGAGACTTCAGCGCTATTACCTGCAGAGAAGAGAAGTCGGAAGGTCGTCCCCCTCCTCCGTCGGCCATACAAGATTTTACGAGCTTCATTTTTTAGGCTCACATGTCATCCATTCAATATACCGACAACGCATTTACCTAGTGCAACATGCAAGAAGGTACCAAGATAGTACTCCCATCTTGACCGTGCCCTCATCAACTCGAAATAGCAGGATCTGGAGATCATCTCCAATCTCTCGCACCTCAACACTACAGAGTCAGACCACTCCCCTCTCCTTATAGAGATTAGCAGCAAATTGAATCAGATCAAGAAAAGCTTTCGCCTCCTAGACTTCTGCATCTACCACCCCTAGTTCGAGAACATTGTTGCCACAGCCTGAAAAATGTGGACACCCTTGAACCACTTTTCTGCGTCGTAAACAAACTCAAAGATACCAAGAAAGCCCTCACCGGGTGGAGTCAGGAAGCGTTTGGGGACATCTTCTAAGCAGTGCGTACGGCCGAGGATGACGTTACCCGTGCAGAAGCTCTCTTCACAATCGACGGGTCCCCAGCATCTCGTGCCTCCCTGACCTCACCAGAGCGTTGTTGAAGTTTCGTCTTAAAGTCGAGACAGAATTCTAGAAACAAAATGCTAGACAGACGTGGGACAGCGAAGGAGACAGGAATACTAGCTATTTCCACTCTTGCTCAAGGGGCACAGACGCAAGATCAACCTCCAACAGATCACTAATGAGAACGGGGACATTATCAAATATCAACGTGGTATCCAATTGGCCGTCGCGAGTTTTTATTCCCACTTGTTTACCAAAGAGGGCATCACCAAGGACGAGGATTCCTAGCGGCGATCCCCCGCTTGATCGATAATAGAGACAACATCCAGATGGAGCTCCTCCCTTCTAAACAGGAAGTAAAAGATGTAGTATGGGCTATTAATGAGCACAGCACCCCTCGACCCGACGGGTTTTCTGGTGTGTACTTCCGATCGTGCTGGGACATCATCAGGGCAGATATTCACGAGGTGGTCATCACCTTTTTCCAAGGAGCCACGTACCCCAGATCGATTTCCTGTGCTAACCTGATTCTTATTCCCAAACAGAAAAACCTGGAGACCTTCAAAGACTTTCGCCCTATAAGCTTGTGCAACTTCACTAACAAAATCATCTCCAAGATCATTGCCAACAGCAAGACCAGATCCTCCCCAGAATTATTTCTGAAAAGCAGACTGGATTTGTTCGCAGTTGGAACAATTTAGACAACATTCTGACACTTCAAGTGATGATCTCATGCATGAAATTCCCAGCTAGGGGTAATAACATTGCTTTCAAGCTAGACATGAAAAGGCTTACGACAGGCTGGACTGGCAATTCATGATTTGCATTTTCAGGGCCTTCGAGTTTTCGGAATCCTTGACCAACATTGTTTGGAGATCGATCAGTAATTCGTGGTTCTCTACGATCATCAACGGCCAAGCATTAGGCTTTTTCAAATCTAGTCGCGATGTCTGACAAGGCGACCCACTATCCTCCACTATTTTCATCATCGCCGCGAAAGCGCTGAGCAGAAATCTGATCAAAATGGGGAGTTCCCCGAATTTCAAACATTTCCATACCGCCAGCGGTTGTCCGATCATCACCCACCTGGCGTACGCTGACGATATCCTTATTTTCTCCTCGGGGGACGTCGGGTCAGTGGTGGTGGTTAACAAAATACTACAAAGATACACCAAATGCTCTGGCCAGCGCGTCAATCCCAGCAAGAGCGTCATCTACGTTAACCATAAGACCAACAGAGCCCACTCCTCTACCCTCACCAACATAACTTCCTTCTCTGTTACGTACCCACCTTTCTACTACCTGGGATGCCTATTGATGTATGGCAGAGCCAACGCAGGTATCTTTGATGGGATGCTGGTTAAGATTAGGAACAAACTAGAGGGGTGGCACAACGCCACACTATCCCTATCCCCTGGCGGGAAGATGATTCTGATTCAATATGTGCTCTCCTATATCCCCATATACACCCTAGCCGCTTGCTCCCCCTAAGAAGGTGCTCACATCCCTTGAAAACCTTTTCTCCAACTTTTTTTGGGCTCACTGCGACGGTAAAGACAAACATCATTGGGCAAACTTGGATATCATGACCAGACCTACAGGTAAGGGAGGACTTGGGTTTTGTAGGCTGTCAAATATTGTTGACGCCTTTTCGATAAAGCTGTGGTGGAACCTTCGTGTGAGCCGGAACATCTGAGCACAGTTCATGAAGACTAGATATTTTAAGCATATTCATCCGTCCGAAGCTAATTTCAACTGCAGATCCTCTGCGTCATGGCGGCGCATTCTTAAGGGACGGAACCTCGCTGAACCTCTGATCTGTCTTAAGCTGGGATCGGAAGAATCGTCCTTATTCTCAGAATGCTGGTCCAGTAACGATCTACTCCCCCAGTTACCGACGACTCCTTCCCACTGTACCATTAGTGATATATGGGACCCCTCGGGCGACTGGAACTGGGATAGGGTTCGCGAATGGAGTGGAGAGGAGACCGCTGCTTTGCTACTCATTGCTGGGCTTAAGATCAGTACGGAACCTAACGCTCTGCAGTGGTCGATTACAACCAACAGATCCTTCTCGGTTGCTTCGGCCAGAAGCGTAGCTAGGGGCATTGGGGTGCCTTTTCCTAGCATCGGGGCTTTCTGGCAATCTTGCATCCCTAAAAAAATGGTCCTTTCTGATGTGGAAAGCATTTCGCAAGAAGCTCCCCATTGACGATATCGTCTGTACCATCGTATTTAGTTTAGCATCTGTGTGTTATTGCTGTGAAGTGAGACAATCCGAAATGGTCGAACACATTCTGTACTCTGGAGACTTACCCGTGAGGGTATGGATCGCTCTTTCTCAACGTTACAGACAGGACCTTGAAGGTGGGAACTTCAACGATCTTCTAACCACCTGGAGTTCCGCCTCTCACGATCACCAGATCGTTGCTACTGGCATCACGTGGGTCCTTTGGAAAAACTGCAACAAATTCAGATACAAGGGACACCAATATTCGTCCAACCAATTTATTAGGGAAGTTCTTCGACAAACTCACAAAGTCAGCAGGCATTGCAAGCACGGCCTTAATGACTTCTAGCAGTCTTTATTCGTTTGACGGTTGTGGGTGGATTACTGATCGCTTTCTTTTTGGTCTTTTCTGTCTTGTGTCTTGCGCTTACTTGTAAAGGCTTCGGCATTTTGCGCCTTGATATGAATAAAGTGGTGGTTTTCATAATATATATATATATAAATCAAGCTCCAAGTCTCCAGAGGCTCCCCGAGGGGGCTCTCCCTCCCCGCTTAGATCTCTCTTCTGTCCGACGGGCCAACCGCTCTCGGGCATCCCACCCCCTCTCCCTTCCGTCCTTCTCACTTGCGTTGGCTCCATGTCTCCGCCCCCCCCCCCCGGGCCCGTCCACGGATGCTTCCGTGGCCTCCGGACCTCCTCGCCCTGCGGCCACCTCCCACCTTCACTCTGGCCACCCCTTCCCCGGCTGTCAACCCCACCCTCTCCTCCGTTGTTCCGATCTCGCTCCCCTGTCGGACGGAGGAGAAGTAGTTTTAAGTTTTGAACATGGAATTTATGTCCAGTTTTTTTTCTTCAAATTATCATCTTATACCAAAAAAGTTTGAGGTATGAAGTTAAAAAATTGATATAGTTGAGGGTATTAAGTTATAAGTCTTTAAAAAATATGTTCAAGTATTTCACTGTTGGCATGCATTTACATGCTTTCACTATTATATTTTTATGAATTCTAGAGTGTTATGGAAGTGGAAATCTCCAACTTAATGGATGAGTAGATCGCTCTTTTTTCTTCGTATTATGTTATAATTTTCTTCCACATGTGGCTTTTGCTTGAAAAGCTGATGAAGACATTTGTAGGATTAAGTAACTACATTCCTTCCCTATTGAATGATTGCGCTTTGACTCTAACATACTAGCTTATCTCCGCTTTGCTCAGTCCCATCAGCCTGGTGGCCCTGGCTTCTTTTCTAGAGATCTACCTTTCTGGCTACCGCGTTGAGGATCATGAAGTATGCCACTACTTCAATCTTGCAGGCACATATGATGGTTCAGATCTTCTGGTGAGCCTGCTCACACTTCTTGTGGTGATGACGATGTTGTTGATCAGGACGTAGGCGAGGATTGATGATATTTAGATGTCATTGTCTTTAGCCTAGATATTATGTTTAGTAGATTTTCTATCTATTGTCATCATCGCTTATAAATGTCTTACATTTTAAAAAAATGTAGTATCATTTATGTAGTTTTCTTTTACTAGTTGCTTGTATAGATTAAAACACTTTCAGTTTCATCTGTACTAAGTGGTTATCTTCTTTATGAAAGCTAGTAGTTGTTTATTTCTATCTTTTGGCAATATGCACGTATCTCATACTCAGTAGTTTAGCTTCAATACAGCTTCTTACATATAATTGATCTGTGACATATCTGCTTTGTTGTTATTATCTCTTCAAGTTTGTCTTTTTGTACGCATAAATTATGGGAGAGCATTTTGGTAAATGACAACGGAGGAGAAAATACAACACTTGTCAAAGAGAAGAGGGTACAACTACAACAACATGGATTTTTTTAATCAAGGTGTTATATCAGTCCAGGCTTGTCAATTTCAAAATGGGGGAGATTGTTGGCCCATTGGTCATGGTCGAACCGATTTTGATAATCATCTAAACTCGTACTCGATATAAGGGCTACTCACAACGGGCTACGACAACCAGTACTGCTACCGTTTGAGATTTGCTCAGTTGTCGCGTTTGTATTTATGTTTCATTTTTTATAATTTTATTGAGTCTAGGAAAAATGTAAACTATATCGTACTGGAAAATAGGCTTTACTCAAAACATTTTTCAAACTACCAGCTTGTTTAAACAAACCCAAAAACCCGTATTTGAAAAATAGTCCCAAAAAGCCCAACAGTTCCAAAAAGCCCAAAACTAGTTTTAGAACCTGGATTCTGGCCTAATTTAGACTACCAGAGTTCGGACAGAGTTCGGCCCAAACTCGGGTACCCTAATTTGGTAAACCCTGTAAACCTGTTCTTCATGCACACTCGACTGCAATGGTCAAATTTGTGAACATTTGGCATCTGAATTCGGCCAAAACTCAATTTTTAGATATCCTATAAATAGAGAAGAGTTTTTTATTCTAAATCACTTATTCACTTTCTATCTTCTCTTCTCTTAACCTTCTAAGCTATTCAAAACTTTCATTTCCAAATTCCAAGCCTGTTTTATAACCTCTAGTCTACTTACCAGTACGGTACGGTCTAGAAGTTTTAGAGAGTTGTAATCAGAGGCTTGATCAAGAAGTTCACACTTCACAATTGAAGTCGGTCAAGCACTTCAGATTTAAGCTCGATCTTGTAAAGTGCTGCAAGTACTCGATTGAAAGCCTGTGTTTCTCATAGTGGATTTTAATTTGGAGCAAGAGTCCTCCGGCCTGGAATAGTCCTCACAAGAGGGAGACCAGGATATATCGCTCTGTTTGCATTTTCTCTTTGCCCCTCTTATTTACTGTTTTTTATATATATAAGTGACGTAGCCATTGTGACACTATAGTGATATAGTAGTGTTTGTATTTTTTTAATTATTAATATTCAGCTACACACTCTATTCATCCCCTTCTAGAGTATATATTGCTTAACATATCAGTCCTACGTCATCCATAAATAGGATCGGACTCTTAAGGATCACCTCCACATGCTTTGATACGTTATTGATCTTTGTCTTTAACTTCAATCTATTTCTTGACTTGCATCCTACTTGAAAGTGCTCGATTGAAAGCCTGTGTTTCTCATAGTGGATTTTAATTTGGAGCAAGAGTCCTCCGGCCTGGAATAGTCCTCACAAGAGGGAGACCAGGATATATCCCTCTGTTTGTGTTTGCTCTCTGCCCCTCTTATTTACTGTTTCTATATATATGTGACGTAGCCATTGTGACACTATAGTGATATAGTAGTGTTTGCATTTTTTAATTACTAATATTCAGCTACACACTCTATTCATCTCCCTCTAGAGTATATATTGCTTAACATATCGGTCCTACGTCATCCACAAATAGGATCAGACTCTTAAGGATCACCTCCGCATGCTTTGATACGTTATTGATCTTTGTCTTTGAATTCAATCTATTTCTTGACTTGTATCCTGCTTGAATCCTTCCATCGTCTAATGATTTTCTTTTTATGCAGGTATAGGTAAAGTAATTAGGTTTCCTTGAAGCCTTCCATAGTTATAGTTATTAAATGGTGCATGCCTAGTTACTTGATAGTATGCTTGATTTAGTTATCCTTGGATTTCTTTTCTCTCCATGATCTAGTCTAGGAATTATTTTTAGATTGCATGTATAGGTTATATATGTATATTATGATGTTTGATTTTTTAGGACAAAAATATTTTAAGTGAGATAGTATGTAGCACCTACTTTTTTTTAATTTATTTAGGATTTGTTTTGGAATCACAAGGATGTCGTACCTAAGTCCATAAGGACGTATGGTACTATAGGGTTACTTAGGGTCACTATGGCCTCCAAATAATCCTAGATATGTTATTTATCTATTCTATATTTTTTGAGAATTTTTGGATATTTTTAGGTATTTAATATTTAAGGGTTTATTATATTTAAAGACTTTAGAATTTATTATAAAGTCATTAGGGGTATTTTGAGACCAAATATTTCTATTTGGGCTCTAAATGACTAGAAATATTTTCTAGAATATTCTAGAATTGTTTTGGATTTTTGAAAAATTTTGGAGATTTATAGATAATTAAAACCTATAGAATTTATTTTTCGTAGACTTTTAGAATTTACTGTAGGGTCACACGATGATATTTTGAGATAAAATATTTTTAATTAGGTTCTAAACACTTAGAAATGTTTTTTAGAATTTTTTAGAATTATTTTGGATTTTTTTGCAATTTATTTGGATTTATTTCGAGTTGAATTTTAAATGAATTTCTGTAATTAAATCATCATTTATCCAGTCAGCAATAGCTGGCCCACCGGTCAGCCACACAGGAAGCCCAGCAGTCAGCATACTCAGCGTTGACTATGCTGAGGGTTCCCATATATGGAGCCGTGGCTACAACTCAGCAATAGCTAAGCCGGCTGGAGCCACAGCAGTTAGATTCTGGTGGAGTCAACAGGATGTTGACACGTGTCCTAATTCAAAGTCGCGGCTCGAGCGACTGTCTCAACCATTCCTATATATATATATATATATATATGATATATTTTCCGGAACCCTAATTACGAGTCAATTTTCTGAGTTTTTCTTCTTGGTGATCCTTCGACTTCGCGGAGCGATTGCGATCAACTCCGACATTCTTTTTGCTTGCCCTTTTTTAAACCGTATTGCTGTTAGCTTCCCAGAAATATATTTTACTTTTGTCATTATTTACATGTATTTCTGGAGATTTATTTGAGTACCAGTTGTCCAAAAATTAACACATCGCACGGTTTTCAAGATTCCGGGTGATCCCAAACTTTATTTTACGATCCGTGTGATGTTTTGGAAAGATGACATGAATTTGTACAACATATAATTTTTCCAGAAGTTTATATGATCATTTATTATTTTATTTAATTCGTTGAACTCAGTTTGGTCGGTGATTTATCGATTTGGAAGGTTAGCCATAACGGCGATAACTTTTGACCAAATCGTGATTTTGTGCCACCGTCAATTCCAGTGCACTCGTGGCACCAAAATCTACTAGGATGCATACTCAAATTGTTGAGTTCATAACGTTTGACTAGTTAGACAACGGGACGTCTTGATTTACGTGCCACGGATTTTGAAATTGGAACTGTGACTTTCTATAGCCAAAATCCTTTATTTAGATTACATTTCATATTATTATTAGGTTAAATTAGAGATTTTGAGTAATTTATTTCAGAATTAAATAATATAAATTAGATTAACCCATTAGCCACCTTTCCATAATTTTTAGAGTAGGAATCTTAGAACTAACTTGTGGTTTCCATGCACAGTTTGTTATGCGATGGTGTGATATGGGTTGGTAGTTTGTAGGCCGGAGTTCCTCTTCTTTTTGACTTGTGAAAATGGTTCGCCCAAGTCATCAGGCAAGTTTCACTATGATACCATATTACTATTATTTTGTACTGCATGTATCTTTATATCGTCTTTTCATGGTTACTTCTCCATATATCCTATTGTCATTGTTCTTGTTTCACAATGATTGATTTCTTGTGCACGATCATAGTTCTTCTCCAATTACTTGTTTATGTTCATAGTGAAACTTGCTTGATTTCTTGAACTATGCTCTTGGCGAACCGGCTCAAACGAGAGAACTCGGTATCATAGTCATCAACTGACAAGCTCCCCTGAACCAAATCGAGAAACTGGCTCTCCAGGGCACCCAAACCAACGTCTGGAAAGAACTTCTCCTTGAAGAGACTTTTGAATGCATCCCAAGTCAACCCTGTCAGTGCAAGTTTAGGCTCTGTACGATACCACGTGAGGGCGATATCGAACAGCTGGCTAGGGGCCTCCGTCTTATCTCTCCAGAATTTATGCCAGACGCAAGATTCGCTCAATGTCCACTAGCCAGTCGTCAACATAAAGGATCCCATCGGTACCCTTGAACTCTCGAGGAGACATATTCTTGAAGTCTACGATAGTACCAAGCCTCGTCTGCTGTTGTTGGTCCTAATTGCCCCGAGGCTGAGCTGTAGCCACTTTCTCCACTGCGGCAAGTGCCAACTGGTGGACACTCTCGTTGCTTTGACGCATCATATCAGCTTGTCACTATTGTGCCTCGGCCTGAGCCCAAATATTTCTATTTGGGCTCTAAATGACTAAAAATATTTTCTAGAATATTCTAGAATTGTTTTAGATTTTCTAAAATTTTTGGAGATTTATAGATAATTAAAACCTATGGAATTTATTTTTCGTAGACTTTTAGAATTTACTGTAGGGTCACACGATGATATTTTGAGATAAAATATTTTTAATTTGGTTCTAGACACTTAGAAATGTTTTTTAGAATTTTTTTGAATTATTTTGGATTTTTTTGCAATTTATTTGGATTTATTTCGCGTTGAATTTTAAATGAATTTCTGTAATTAAATCATCATTTATCCAGTCAGCAACAGCTGGCCCATCGGTCAGCCACACAGGAAGCCCAGCAGTCAGCATATGCAGCGTTCACTATACTGAGGGTTCCCATATATGGAGCCGTGGCTACAATTCAGCATTAGCTAAGCCGGTTGGAGCCACAGTAGTTAGATTCTGGTGGAGTCAACAGGATGTTGACACGTGTCCTAATTCAAAGTCGCGGCTCGAGCCACTATCTCAGCCATTCCTATATATATATATATATGATAAATTTTCCGGAACCCTAATTACGAGTTGATTTTCTGAGTTTTTCTTCTTGGTGGTCCTTCGACTTCGCGGAGCGATTGCGATCAACTCCGATATTCTTTTTGCTTGCCCTTTTTTAGACCGTATTGCTGTTAGCTTTCGAGAAATATATTTTACTTTTGTCATTATTTACATGTATTTCTGGAGATTTATTTGAGTACCAGTTGTCCAAAAATTAACACATCGCACGGTTTTCAAGATTCCGGGTGATCCCAAACTTCATTTTACGATCCGTGTGATGTTTTGGAAAGATGACATGAATTTGTACAACATATAATTTTTCCAGAAGTTTATATGATCATTTATTATTTTATTTAATTCGTTGAACTCAGTTTGGTCGGTGATTTATCGATTTGGAAGGTTAGCCATAACGGCGATAACTTTTGACCAAATCGTGATTTTGTGCCACCGTCAATTCCCGTGCACTCGTGGCACCAAAATCTACTAGGATGCATACTCAAATTGTTGAGTTCATAACGTTTGACTAGTTAGTCAACGGTACGTCTCGATTTACATGCCACGGATTTTGAAATTGGAACTGTGACTTTCTATAGCCAAAATCCTATATTTAGATTACATTTCATATTATTATTAGGTTAAATTAGTGTTTTTGAGTAATTTATTTCAGAATTAAATAATATAAATTAGATTAACCCATTAGCCACCTTTCCATAATTTTTAGAGTAGGAATCTTAGAACTAACTTGTGGTTTCCTTGCACAGTTTGTTGTGCGATGGTGTGATATGGGTTGGCAGTTTGTAGGCCGGAGTTCCTCTTCTTCTCGACTTGTGAAAATGGTTTGCCCAAGTCATCAGACAAGTTTCACTATGATACCATATTACTATTATTTTGTACTGCATGTATCTTTATATCGTCTTTTCATGGTTACTTCTCCATATATCCTATTGTCATTGTTCTTGTTTCACAATGATTTATTTCTTGTGCACGATCATAGTTCTTCTCCAATTACTTGTTTATGTTCATAGTGAAACTTGCTTGATTTTTTGAACTATGCTCTTGGCGAACCGGCTCAAACGAGAGAACTCGGCATCATAGTCATCAACTGACAAGCTCCCCTGAACCAAACCGAGAAACTGGCTTTCCAGGGCACCCAAACGCGTCTTCAACATCTGGGGAATAGCACGAACATAAGCACTGTGTCAGCCGATGGCGGAGGTGGTGAAAGGATCACCTCTGGCTGCACTGGAACGGTCCTCTGAACAGGTGGAGGAGCACCTCCAAATGTAGCTGTTACTCCCACATAGACGGAAGAAACAGTAGGAGCGTCTGCCATAACTGCAGCTTCCTCAACTGGAGCAGGAGGTCGTGAAGTAGCAGACCTATTAGAATGTGTTACGAGTCCCGCTGGTCTAGAGCACTGTGACCTGGTCTTCGGCGGCATCCTGAAGACAGATCAAACAAACGAAATTAATACGTCACAGATAAGTCATTATCAAGGAAGGACAATCGTTTGAGAAAGATAGTAATTAAACAAATGGAATATAATATAGCAATTTCAATCCCTAAGAGCCTAGCATGTCCTATGCTAAATGCAAACAATCAATCAATTAAGGATATTAGAGGTGATAAGCAACGAACCAATCTAGAATAGAATCTGATAATCATACTGTTGTACCCAAAAATCATGTTATCCAGAATCCTCGCCTCGCTAGTCAGCATAGCTATGATAACCCCGGTCCCCCTATTCATGGTATATAGATCTAAAATTATGTTGTTCGAAATAACCGCCTTTCCAGCTAGCATGGCTGTGAGAAATCCCAAACTCCATAACTAAGATACGTATATCCATAAACATGTGATCAAGAATTTTGCCTCGCCAGTGCGGTAAACTTTAGACTCCACAACCAAGATAGACGGCTGCAATCTTTACTGCCTCGCCTAGTATGTACTAACAGAATATATCCTTGATATAGTCCATAAACTCGTTTTGATACAATCAAAGTCAATAATCTAGCACCAAGGATTAATTTCAACAACGAACAAGTAAGAGTAGACGAAAACAAGTAGAATCAAATTTTAGGATAAAGTTTATAATGAGATTCTTAGGGTTCATCCTAGGAATCTCTCAAGAAGTCCTAATTGTGATTCAGTACTCTCTCGTCCTAATATCCTATTTCCTATATCTTATTACAGGCTCACAGTAGTACAACTAAGTCATTACAGTACCACGACATTGCTCTATTACGTTGTTGGACCTACATGGGCCACCACAAAAATGTGTCACGACCTGCACCCGGTTTAGGAGCACGAGCACGTGGGTGCGTCCAGCCTACGTCGCAGTATCGGCAATAGAACGCTGTATAGATCAACAATAGTATCTAACAATCTAATAGATATGAATAATAATCTGTCAATAGTATATCTCATCTCTGTATTGAGGAATAATATATCATCTAGAACATATACTCAATCACAGATATCTAAGGAAGATGATAGCACGAACAGATAGAAGATAAAATGATGAAATAGAGTTTAATATCATATGTCAAATACAAGAGAGTCTAAAAGTCTATAAATAAGTACATATCCCAAATAATATAACATGTCCCAAAAAATATCAAAACTAGAGACAAATCTAGCAATAGCGATAATATCTATCTAGCACCCATCTAGGAAGGCTAAGCTACTCAGCCGGAGGATCCATTCCTTGGGTCTCTGGAGCACCGTAATAGGTAGGGCATGCATCCTCGAGCTCGTCAACTGAAAAATATATCCAGTCAGGATTGGATCGAAGCACACCTCTAATAGCAGTTCCAACTAAATGATAAAAACTATAAAGCAATTGTAGCAAGTAGTACAGGATGAGCAAGAAATAAAATAAGGACAAGGAATATAAAGAGCAGCTACCAACTAGAGAATAATGACAAGATGAGCATAGTAAATCAAGAAATATGGTAAATAAGGATGGTAAAGTATAAGAGAACTAACTGAGATACATAGTATGTCCAACAAGAAAATATAAGAGAGTCCAGCCGGAATATATATAGTGAGTCCAGTCAAGAGGTATAAAGTGAGTCCATCAAGACTATAACTATACTAGTGTTTTGAAATACCCTTTTTGACATGTAAATGGCTAGGGGATAATACAACTCATCGCACGTGAGGTGTACGACTGCTATCATTCCAGATTAGACCAGTTAGGGGTGATTCCAGCATGTTTAGTAATATTTACATGTCTACTCAAGTATTTCCCCGTATGACTAGTATAGTGAATCTATATCCCGACACTTAAATCAAGTACAAGGCCAGCCAGAAAGTAAGTGTTGCCAGTAAGTATTTCTAAAAATAGAGGCCACACAAGTTAGATGCACGTGTCGCAAAAAAATGAATCCAGAAATACCAATTCGTGTTTCCATCTTGTAAGGGAATCAAGTAATACTAGAACCAGAATTATAATAATCAGCAAATAATAAAAACTATGAGAGAATGTACTTGCCTTTGGTCCTGAGCAACAAATGTGAATCAAGGCCCAAGATAGAATCACAAAAACCTAAATATGAGATATCAATGTTAATTTGTGTTTTGGTGCGTCAAACATGGATATCTAAGATGCCATATACATACTAAGTCAATTTTAGGTCAATACTAGGTCTCTGGGGTCAAAGTAGGCCAATTGACTCAAGGGTTGAATTTTAGGGTCAAACTGGTCAACCTTGTTCAAATTGGGTCGAACCTGGTTTTCTAGATCATTACCTTGTCATTCCAAGGTAAATCAACCGATACTGGGCTTTCCTAGTCTCTACCATGGTAATTTACCTATTATAGGGTATCTTGAGACAGCTTACCCATTTATCCTTACCTCATTTCCTTCTGCCTATGCTAATACCCATAGGTAAAGCCCTATACTATATATTACCTTCCTTTCACTTTACAGGTTATGTAGTGCCCCGTTTCGCTCAGTCAATCGGAGGAATCGAAACGCCGATGGTGTTCGGACTTAGCCTTGCAACGGTTGCATGAAGACATCGCCCGGTCGAGGCGACTACTCGCCCAGGTGGGGTAGTTTCGGTGAACTTGCCTCATCTTAGCCTTCACATAATAAATCGCATATTTTCAACTTGCACAAGTAGGCTTGATAATAAAAGAGACAAATCCACATAGCTAAAGGGAGTAATCCTGAAGGGTCGAATTGAGTTAGAATATGGAAAGGTCCAACGGTCACTTAGAGTTGGTGCACGGCGTGCTTTGAAAATGACACTCGATCCTTCGTCCCGTGGCTTGGGAGAAGGAAAGTTGGTTGAGTAGGCGAAGTTATGAACGTAGCCTAAGTCATAGGCGTCGCCCGCGTAAATGCTCGATAAAGCATGCACGCTTCCATGATGCAAGGCTTGCATAGCCTTTGCTCGTCCCTAGGGTTAAGTTGTAGGCTTGATTAAGTTAGGCAAAGTGATGGTGGTCGACCTAAGACATTCCAAGCACGGTCCTATGAGTTCTGCGGCTGAGTATAGCCACGAAATCCTACGGTTTCAAAGCTAGTCGTATGGAGTATGAGTTGGGCGATAGCGTCGCGTAGAACCCTAAGGCACGATGTACGAACTTAGTGTTTAAGGCATGAACCACAGTTGATCTAATGAGTTTTGGAGAAAGGACTATCGAATAGGCATTGAGTTGAATGAAATGATATGGTAACATGGAAAGAATGCTCGCGACCGTGGGTCGTCGAGGGGTCTACGCAACAAAGCACGTCTAGTGGCCCAAGTTTATAATAATAAAAAAAGGTATTGATTATGACGAGACATATACTCCTGTTGCTAGACTAGAAGCTATCCGCATGTTTTGTGCATATGCATGTTTAATGATTTTAAATTATTTCAAATGGACGTGAAAAGTGTATTTTTAAACGGATTTTTGAAAGAAGAAGTTTTTGTGAAACTACCCCCTGGTTTTGAAGATTTTAAAAAACCTGATCACGTCTTCAAACTTAAGAAAGGACTCTATGGACTCAAACAAGCACCTCGTTCTTGGTATGAACGCTTAAGTGCCTTCTTACTTGAAAATGGTTTTTCAAAAGGAAGACTTGATACTACTTTATTTATCAAGTCTTTAGATGATGATATTCTTCTTGTGCAAATATATGTTGATGACATCATATTCGGATCTACTAATGAAAAACTTTATCAAGAGTTTGCTAAGTATATGCAGAGTGAATTTGACATGAGTATGATGGGAGAGCTGAACTTCTTCCTAGGACTTCAGATCAAACAACACTCAAAAGGAACATTCATCAATCAAGCTAAATATACAAAGGATATACTGAAAAAGTACGACTTCGACAATATAAAGCCAATTGGAACTCCAATGGCTACATCAACAAATTTTGACACTGATGAAAGTGGTAAACCTGTCTACCAGCGTAAGTATCGAGATATGATTGGTAGTTTATTGTACTTAACTCCTAGTCGTCCTGATATTATGCTTAGTATCTGCATTTGTGCACGATATCAGACAAATCCTAAGGAATCACACTTATATGCCGTTAAGCGTATCTTCTGATACCTTAAGGGAAATTCAACAGTCGGTTTATAGTATCCTAAAACCAAATCCTTTAACCTGATAGGTTACTCGGATGCGGATTTTGTAGGATGTAAAGTAGCTCGTAAAAGTACCCGTGGTATGTGTCATTTTCTAGGAAAAGCCTTAGTCTCATGGTTTAGCAAGAAACAAATTTTTGTAGCACTATCAACTACTAAGGCTGAATATATCGCCGCAGGACGATGTTGTTCTTAAATTTTGTGGATAAAGCAAACCTTGGAAGACTAAAATCTGCACTATACTAAAATTCCTATTTATTGTGACAACACTAGCACTATTAACCTGACTAAGAATCTTGTATGTCATTCACGCACAAAGCACATAGAGATTCGTCATCACATTTTACGTGATCACCAACAACACAAAGATATTTGCTTAGAATTTTTTGACACAGATCATCAACTAGCAGACATTTTTACAAAACCATTAGCTGAAAACCGCTTTAACAATCTGCGTCGAGAGCTCGGCATACTTGAATTTTCAGACTCATAATGTAATATGATTAGTAAATCAATTTATAACTCAAAACTTTGACCTTTATTAATGGACGTTATTTTGGGTACAAGGCGAAAGGGTCCTTCTATCATACAAGCATAAATAGCCTGAAGCGACACGGTGTACTAGTCTTCGGACTACCACTAGCTGGGTTCCGGCCCCTACAGCTAACCCAAAGTAATAAAAATTATTAAATGAAAAAGTGTGCATGTTATACATTGAAGTTTATTAATTATACAGCATTAATGACATTGGAAATACAAGCAGTCGAATTCGGGCAGAACTCGGACCGAGTTCGGATAATAACTGTGCGGATTTCCAGAACAGAACAGCCGGCCCTAGTCTTTATAAACCCCACTTTTCCTACTTATATTCTCATCTTCCCACCGAGAATCCTCTCTAAAACCCTAAGTGAAGGTTCTTCTCCTCCTCCTTTTCAAGTTTTGTGGAGTTTTGAAGTGATCCCCTTCATCTTCTTCTTCCTTCCTACAAAGGTAATTATCTATCCTCTCTCTTTGCTTTCTATGGCACCCAAAGCCCAAAAGAGAAGGTTTGATACCTCCCAAGTAGGATCATCTTCTTCTGACTATTTACCAACCAATATTTTTAGTCCAGCTCGTCCTTCTGACGATGACGACTATGACTTCGGTCTATTTTCTGACAAGGAATTTTTTGATCTTTGGTTTACTTCCTTCTTTGGTCGTAAAATCTGTAATGGAGCTTGTGTCAATTTTATAATTTTTTCTGAATATGCTCCTACTTTTAACCAACTTGGAATTCGGGACTTCTTTGAAATTTTTGATAACATTTATGATAATGCCGTTAGAATGTTTTACTGCAACTTGCAAGTAAAAGATAATGGTAATTTCTATTCTTGTGTTGCTGGACAAGAACTTGAGTTCAATGCCACTGATATCAGTGAATATTTTCACGTTCTTGATATTGGTGAAGCTTTGGTGGATATTAACCATGTAGAGTTTCCAGAAGGTGTCACCCTTGACTCCTTCAAAGCATTGATGTGTCACCCTCATCCTGTCCCACGTAGGGTGTATTCAAAACACTTGAATCAGCACTTCTATGAATTGCATCGCTTTATCTTCTCCGCTTTACTTCTGAAAAGAGGATCTTCTGACGAGATCACCTTCATGGAATTATCTGCGATGTATCATATTCACTTTAGCATACCTTTCTCCGTCCCCAAGACTGTTATGGCCTGGATGCTCAATTACAGAAGTGCGGGACGTAACCTTGTTTACCCAATGCACCTGGCATCTATCTTCAGGAGATTTAAAATTGATCTTCAAATTTGTCCTTTCTCTTCGCCTGCTACTGAGCTTAGTAGAGCTAGGTCGTATCCCAACCCTCCTCCTCCACCCGGTGCTGAACCTGTTACTCCAGTTGATGATGATGACCCTCAGGCTCCTGCTTCAGCCCCTGCTCTTGGCTTTGACCCAGGCTTTTATCAGCGCCTTGATGACTTTGTTGCCCTCTCAGCTCAACGTTATCAGAGTTACATTGACTCTGAGTTCCTCCATATCACCCAGGTATAGGTGTTGCAGAACAGCATTGCTGATATACACTGGAGTCTATCTCATGATCCCACTCATCCTGTTCCGGTGATCCATCACCCCAGATTCGCTGGTCCGAGGTTCGATGATGAGGCTACCTTTGCTTATTTCGATCCTACTGCAGCTTACTTTCCACCGGATGCTCCTGGAGGAGATGATACGCCGCTGTGGTGTGGGACTTCAGTTGGTTTTTGGTTGACGATGTTAGATGATGATCGACGTAGTTTTTATTTCTTTTGTGTGATGATGTATTAGTCTAAACTTATGAGTTACACTTTTTAGATTTTTTTGATAGTCGTAAACTGTTGAGTAATAACTTATGTTGGTTGTGTTACTTGCATTTTAGTTTCATTCTGCTATCAGATTTCAGTTATTTACTGCTACTTCTAGTTTACTTTTTTATGTGATTTGTTATATATGGATATTCCTCTGTCTTTTCTTTGTCTTCTGGTGAACATTGATGGTTTCACACGTTACGGAGGAGCCATAATATTTTGATCATGACAAAGGGGGAGAAATAGCAATATCAAACCACATTCATTTTTTTAAGTTATTAGATATATTTTGGTATAGCCTAAAGTTTGTCAATTATCAAAATAGGGGAGATTGTTGGCCCATTTCCTAATGGTCACACCCGATTTTGATAAATTAACAAACAACTTGTCAATACACAAAATATACAAATTGTTGTTAATATTTCAGGTCAAGGGAAATCAATATCAAAATAGCATACTACAACATCCGCAAGCATGTAAATCATCATCCCGAAGCTTTTATGCATTGGAAACAGTCTGAGTGATTTTACAGTTTATTATGTATTTTTACCTTTATTGAGTCTAGAATACAAATTATAAAATCAATCGAGTATTACTGGCTTAGGTTATTCACAGTCCACAAACAAAAATAAGCCTACCTACTTATCCCAAAAGTCTACAATTCCAAAAAGCCCAAAACCTATGCAAATTTGGTACATTTCTTACTGTTCTGACTAAACAGAACTATGACAGAACTCTGACCGAGTTCAGTATAGGTTGTTTGAAATTCAGTTCCCACCAAATCTGCATCCAACGTTCGTATGCGAAATCCTAGCATCCGAACTCTGCCCGAACTCTACCCATTCTCAAAAACACCTATAAATAGAAGAGAAATTTTCTTCTTCAAATCACTCATCATTCCTTCTCTCTATCTGTTCCTAAAGTGTTATTTCAGTGTGTTAAAAACTTTCATACTCCACCTATACATCTCTTACCCAAAGCCAGTAATATCGATTCGATTTAGAGTTCTTTGGTTCTCAGAGTTGTAAAGAGGTCGTTCAAGTTCAGAAATCATCTCTGTTCTAGGAGCTGGTCGTGCGCTCGTCACCAAGCACGGTGTTGTAAAGTCGGCCGTGCATTTTTTACCAAGCACATTGTTGTAAAGAGACTGCAAGCTCTCAATTAGCTTATGAATAGTTGATTAACAGCAGGCAAGAGTACCTGCAACTAGATTAGTCCTCTAAGAGGAAAACCAGTATATATCGCGGTGTCCACTGTTTCATTCTCTGATCTCTTGCTACATTCATTTACTGTCTCTTTATTTACTGCCATAGTTATCTTCTTTTAATTTTTAATTGGTGATTATTTTTTGCTGCACTCGCACTCACTCTATTCACCCCCCTCTAGAGGTTCTTAACGGTCCTACAGAAAATGTCCAAGACGTAATGCATTCCGCAATCCTAGTCAATAATACCTTGATCGTATCCGTGACTCCAACGACGGAGTCTACCAAATACCAGATCAAGAATCCGAGACCTACTCGGTCAAAGGAATCTTCCTTCCGACCAAGAAATAATCGATCAAAGGAATCTTCCTTTCGACCAGGGAACAATCGGTCTTCCTTTCGACCAAGAAACAATCGGTCAAAGGAATCTTCCTTTCGACCAGGGAACAATCGGTCTTCCTTCCTACCAAGAAACAATCGGTCAAAGGAATCTTCCTTCCGACCAAGGAACAATCGGCCTTCCTTCCGACCAAGAAACAAAGGAATCTTCTTGATTCTGACCAAGATTTCTTCGATCAAAGGAATCTTCCCACTCTTCATCCTAGGGTAGTTTCTTGCATGACTTTAACGCCGATAGTGAGAAATCTGAGCGGTCTATATTTTCCACCAGCTCATCATCGATAGCCAGAGAAGTGACTACTTATGTCACTAATGAAGAACAAGATGCGTCTAGCTCCTGCAGTCAAGAATAGAGGATTGCTGCATTAGAGACTAACTTGAAAACCATGGCTGAAATAGATGCAAGTATGCATGCTGTGATCATAGCACAACATACTGTTCCACCGGTTGCAAATCCAATACCAACCCAAGAATATGTAGCAGTATCTGTCCCTGTTAACGCTGGTCTGGGAGTGCAATCTCCCCACAATGCTTCTATACGCGCTCAGGCAACTCCAAGTCAATCTGGTGCTAGGGGTGGTGCTTATCATGCAGTTCTGCCTCCTAAAACATCGAATCAATCTACTACTCCACAAGCCTTGCGAGATCACCTGGAGGCAGTAAAGCTTTTGTGTAACCAGTTCGAAGCCTTCAAGCAGAAGAACGGCCTGCAGAAGCTAGGGATCAAGCAACCTTATCCTGTAGAGTAGAAGGAAGTTCCGTTTCCACCCAAGTACAAGCCACCAACCATTATGCTGTTTGACGACAGCTCATCTCCGACTCAGTATCTTAATCACTTTGAGGTAATGAATGATCAGTCCAACCGAACGATGCTCTACTCACTAGAGTATTCGTCGAGTGCTTGGCGGGTGCGACCTATGACTGGTATCGTAGTTTGTCAGATGGTTGCATAACATCTTTTGTAGGATTCAAGCAAATATTTCTGGAACGATTCTATGAGGGAATAAATGACATAACCATGTCGTCCCTCATCAAAATGAAACAACGGCCTAATGAAACTGCTGAACGTTTCATCGAGCGTTTCCATCGTGAGGCACTAAAAATGCCTCTGGGTACTCCAGATGCATTGACTATAGATACATGCAAATCAAACTTGTTACCTATAATCAGCATGTGGACTGGACCCATACAATTCCAAGACTGGGCCTCCTTCATAATAAGTGCCAGGGAAGCCGAAGACAGTGCTACCAAGTTTAAACAACTAGGCATCCTGATGCCTAATCTTCAAAAAGATGAACATTCTGCAACCAACAGCAGTGGTCGTCAGAACCACCACAAAGGCAAAGAAGCTTTAGCCATTAATGTGAAAGGCAAAGAAGCTTTAGCCATCAATATGGGTCAGTCAACACCTACCACGACGGCACCCCCACAGAGAGCACCACGTCTTAAGGAGGAGTATTCCTTTGATGAGGATGACATCATGAGCATATTCGATTGTCTCATCAAGAGCAACAAATTTTAACTGCCCGAAGCAAAATGGCCAGATGAAGTAGGTAAGACTGACAATCCTAAATACTGTGTCTATTACAGGTTCTTGGGCATCGGACTAGGGCGTACTATGTACTTAAAGGGAAGATCCAGGAAATTATCAATGCTAATGCAATTACCCTTCAGCAAGATGAAAAAATAGTGACTGTCAATGTCGTCTCTCTACAATTTGGCGACTTTCCTGCTCAACTTGTGTAGGATGGAGTCGTTCCCATTCCAAAAGCAACTCTGGAGATCGTCAACCTTCCACCGGCACGAAGTGACAGTCTCGTACCCTTGTCGACCGACAAAGGGGAGATCATGTGGGTTCACTCCGATTTCGTTGCTGATTTTGAACCAAAGACATCTGCTTTCCCTACGAAGTTAAGAAAAGCGACCAAATACAAGTCGTGTTATATGACATCAATGGGTGATCATCTTCCACCTTTGGATGCTACCTTCATCCCAGTGACAGCTTCGCCTTCTTCTGCTAAAGTAGTGACACCAAAGCCAGAAATCAATTACTGGCCAGCATTCCATCTATATAGTCAACAGTCCCAAGACCTAATGACAAATATGGGCTATGATCTACAGAAAGCCCATGGCTTAAATGATGGTAAAGGGTCTCCTATACCCCTGGCTTAAATCAATTACCGGCCAGTATTCCATCTTAGAGACTGTCCTGATGGACAAGAGAATGCAGCCACTCCTTCTCCAGTCTCTGACGTCCTTTCAACATCTTCTCCACTTGTCGTCAACGATCCTTCGACGTCATCGCCTCAAAAGGAACTAGTTCTTCCCAAACCAATAGCAGCTGACAAAGGCAAACAGCCAGTTCGCTTTGATAAAATATTGAAGAAAACTCTACCTCTTGGACTTAAAAAGCCGTATAACTTTGATATATTGGCTCAACTAGACAATACTCTGACATGGTTATCGATTTTTGAACTCCTGTGTCTTTCAAGAGAAACCCGGGAGACGTTAAGTGAAGCTTTAATGCAAGCAAACGCTTGCAAGAAACCAGACGAAGAACCATGGCATGTTCTCATTGCCATAGTGTGATGGAGTTGATCCCCAATATCACCTTCACTCAAGATGATATGCTACTGGAGGACAATCGACATGACCGACCTCTCTACTATACGGGATATGTCGATACCATGAAGGTCGATCGCATTTTAGTCGACCCAGGATCTGCACTCAGCATTATGCCAAAGAATCTATTGGATGCGCTGAAGATCCCAGTCCATAATCTCTCGGCAACAATCACGACTATTATAGGGTTCAATTCTGGAAGAAGTGAACCATTGGGAAAGATTCGCCTAAAAGTCAAAATAGGCAATCTCCGTACGAAGGTCACTTTCTATGTGATTGACAATCACGCCTCCTACAACGTCTTGTTGGGAAGACCATGGTTGCATGAACATAATATCGTGCCATCTACTCTCCATCAATCCTTCAAGTATATTGATGACAATGGAGAAGTCCGAAAGTGGCTGATCTTAACCCCTTTCGAGGCATCGAAGCATATTTTACAGACTCCAGAATGTATAAAGAGGAGTTCATGAAGGTTGTACTAGCCGTGTACACCGAATAAGAACGTCAAGTGAATCCAGATGATGTCCTGGTTATTCTGGTCAAAGGACGCACTTCTCATCCCTCGTATTCTCAGACGCTAACCATCAACCTCTCTCCTTCTGTCAAGCATTCTCTTGCTGAAAAGACGAAGAATAGGGAGCTCACCTCTTCTGAGCCTATTGTTATCGACCTTCGTCGTAACAAACCTTCTCCTTCCCTCATTTAGTTATCAATCTTAGCAAGCCATCGGCTAAGATCAAGAGCACTGTTGTAAATGATGATATAATTATCAATAAAGTAGCATCTCCTTTACAGTATACCGATGTCAATTACTATACTCGATGTTATCTAGAAATTCTGGATAACTTTGAACCTCTTACATTCGGAAGTATCACTGGAATCAATACAAGATTCGTTCTTTCTGGTTCCCTCCCGGAAGATAGATGAACATCCTATTCTCTTCAGCAAAGGACTGAATCAAAAGACTACTTCCGATAGCGATGCTGAAAATGACGATAATGGGCGACTTCAACTATGTCGTTATAGTAAACAATCGAAGAACATCATCCAAAAGATGGGATACCACTTCAAAACCGAACTCAACGGTGGTAGAGGAAGGCAAACTCATATTCATATACCTTCTCCAAAAGGAAAGTCGGTACAATATTACAACAGAACAAAACATGGATTATGCTACACCTCGTCGATCACAACCTCAGACGCTTCTGAGTCTGACAAAGAAGAGCGATCCAATTCTTCTGACTCTGCATCATGGGATTCGGATACCCGCATAGGTCACAACCATCGAGTGACTTAACCTTCTAATATGGTGACTGCCGAGTTCTCAGAAGACGATGACAACTTTGCTGAAGTCCATCAATCTGATCCTTGGGCATAAAGGATGGATACTCAACGGGAACTTTGCTTCAAGCAACGCGAACCACCTACCGAAGATTAGTTGGTCCAGGTCGATGTGGGAGACGAAGCTTCTCCAAGGCCAATCTTCATCAGCAAAAGTCTTCCTGAAGCGGATAAACAAGAACTGATTCAGCTCATTCGGGAATACATTAACGTATTCGTCTGGAGCTACGAAGATATGCCAGGATTAGATCATCAAATTGCTACCCACAAGCTCAACATCCTGCCAAATGCTAGGCCAGTCAAACAACAATAGCATCGATTTTGACCTGACATGATGGACGCTATAGAAGCTGAAATCAAGAAGCTCATCGCTTGCGACTTTGTCAGAGAAGAACAACATCCTGACTGGGTGGCTAATGTCGTCCCAGTTATGAAGAAAATAGGAAAGGTTCGAGTCTGCATCGAATTTAGAGACCTTAATAAAGCTTGTCCCAAGGATGAGTATCCTCTTTCGATCATCGATATCATGATCGACAACACTTACGAGTTCGAACGGATGTTTTTCATGGATGGGTTTTTTGGATACAATCAAATCAGGATGAACCCCGAAGATGAAAAAATATACATCTTTTCGTACTCCTTTAGGGGTCTTCTGCTACACAGTCATGCCGTTTGGTCTCAAGAACGCTGGTGCAACCTGTCAATCGACCATGAGTACCATTTTCCATGAACATTTACGAAAGATAATCGACTGCTATGTCAACGATATTGCTGTCAAAAGTCGTCTAAAGGAAGATCACATCCAAGACTTAAGAACTATCTTCGATCTAATGCTCCAGCATCAACTCAAGATGAATTCCACTAAGTCATTCCTGGGAGTCTCTAGTAGCAAATTCTTCGAATTCATTATTACCACTAAGGGTATACACGTTGACTCCGAGAAAGTCAAAGCATTCAAGAGATGCATCCTCCACGCAACCTAAATGAGCTATGAGGATTCCAGGGACGGCTTGCGTATATCAGGAGATTTATCTCAAATCTCTCTGGACGCTGCAGACCATTCACTCAACTAATAAAGAAAGATGTTTCTTTCGTTTAGACTGATGAATGCCAGCAAGCATTTGAAGACATAAAGCGATACTTGATGAACCCTCCAGTCCTAGTGCCTCTAGTCACAGGAATACCCTTCTTGATGTATGTTCGAGCAATGGATCATTCTCTGGGTGCCCTACTAGCACAAAAGAATAAGGAAGGTCATGAGCAAGCCATCTATTATCTCAGTCGCACGATAATCGGTACTGAATATCGATACAACCCAGTAGAAAAAGAATATTTAGCCCTAATATTCGCTATTCAGAAAATATGACAATATATCACGGGTCAAACCATTCATGTCATCTCCAGAGTCAACCCTCTCCGAATCTTGATAAAGAAACTCAGTACACTCAATTCTAGAATCGCTACATGGGCCATATTACTGGCATAGTATGATATGGTCTATGTCCCACAAAAGTCTGTTAAGGGTCAAGTCCTAGCTGATTTTCTGGTTGCTCATCCGATCCCTGAGAAATCTAAACTCTATGACGAAATTCCTGATGAATCCCTAGAATCCAACATGACTTCAGAAGGAATCTTTGCTTGGCGTCTATTCTTTGATGGTGCATCCAGAATTGGACCCAAAGGCACTATCGTCGTCGGAGTTGGAATCGTTCTGCTATCTCCAGAAGGACTAACCATTCAGAAAGCTTATTCTTTGGATGAGCCGTGTTATAATAATGTTGCTTAATACAATGCTCTACTCATCGGTCTTCAATTAGCGAAACAATCGGATATCAAATTCCTTGAAGTTTACGGCGATACTAAACTGATTGTCAATCAGGATAGAGGCACGTATGAAATTCGGCATCAAGATCTCGTTCCATATCATGAAGCAGCAGTCAAATTGGCTACATCATTCAAAGGCTTCTTCATTGAACATGTACGTCGAGCATGCAATACAGAAGCTAATGCGCTTGCTAATCTAGCAGCAGTATTAGCGATCCTTGTGAAAAGACAACAAATGATTGTCATCACTAACAGGGAATTATTCTGAATCGAGAATAAATTGCATCTGAAATCTAGCAATTCAGTCGAAGTTTGCACTACAAGTGAAGATTGGAGAGCTCCTTTCATCGACTTCGTGGTACATGATATTCTATATGAAGATCCCAAAGAAGCAACAATAATTTTTCGACGGTCGCTCCAATTCTACTACAATCACACCTCTAAGACACTCTATCGACGACCATATGATGGTATGCTCTTACGCTGTCTTACGGGTGTAGAGACATAAAAAATATGGGGTTCATGCGAATTACAAATTGCCGCATAGGTACTCTGGGCCAAACAGGTCTGCATAAAGGAAAGCCGCATGTCTGTTCAAAGACATATGTGGCCCGTCGACAAACAGCTGTAGAAGGAAGATATGCGGCCAAGAGGAGCAGTTCGACTGATAAAGCTGACAAGTCCTGGCAAAACATGACAGTTCTGACACTTCGACAAGAAAGATAAGACGTGAGACATCGTCCAAACGCTGGGTTCGTACGCCTCTATGCGGCCAGAAGAATGTCGTCTAAGCCGCATGAACCTTATGCGGCTCAGACTTATGCGGCCCCAAAGTTTTCAAACTTCATGCAGCCAGAAGTAACTATGATCCAGCCGTATGAGTCTCATGCGACCCCACATGATCGAAGACTGAGAAAACTATACGCGACAGTGTCATGCCCCGCCCCCATAGGAGCGATCGTCCTCGCTAAGGCGTGATGCCGCACGAGCCTAGATTTGCGCTCGTGTAAGGCGGGTTCCATAATCGCCGATTACAGCGGCTGCGACGGGGTCGTCGCACAGAAGTCCCAAGCAGAGACATTGAATAAGCCAGCAGAAATTTAGAACAAAACACAAGTCATTCAAAAGAAGGTCTTTATTGATTATTGAAACAAAGATTACAAAGAGCGCAAGGCCAAGATTACAAGTCACTCAAGCCCACACTTTTCACATTACAAGTCACTCAGCTCTCTTTCATCTCTTAGTTATAATTCTTGAGCCAGCGGATGCTTCAGAAGGCGACGTCCATACATTATGTCCCGTATAAGTCTTGACTTCATGCGACCGTGCGCTTCGAATCGCTAAGGAACTCCGTGCCTCGACGTATCCAAGCGAGCTCCGCGCCACGAGCTTCTACATGTGCCTGTACATGAAAACTATGTGGGTGTCAGTACTCAACTGTACTGATGGAATTAGCTCCTCGCCTACCCATACAAAACCAACACGTTTGATTTACTTTGTGCAACATAGTCCATTCTTATCAATTGTCTTTCTAGTCTTATCTTAGGATCAGTTTTATGACCGACGCCTTGGCCTATTTTGTGTCTCTAGATCATCCCGTACTTACAACATCAATGTTAACTCATACTTTGCCTCTAGACCCTTCTCGTGCCAACAATGTTAACCTATCAAGTCGTGTTTGCCTTACGGCCCAAAATCAGAGACGTACTACATGATAGACTCCCTTTCCCGTATGACCGTGCTACAAACCCTCGCTACGGCCGTGCCTCGCAACTCAGTGAGACTTAACCATATCGCCACCTTGCGGCCCTTGCCGCCAAGCGGCCCTTGCTAGTTTAATCACCAACTGACCCAATCGAGACTTGTAAACTTAGTGTCACTTAACCCACTTTACCTTACGGCGGTTTCCTGACTTAAACTCCAATGACTCAAACCAACTTGTGCAACTCTATACCGGCAACTCAAGACTCGACACCACAACTCATGTCGAAGCACGTCGCCTATGTTGAAGCCAAATCGTAGGCCCAAATATTGTCGTCTAACTGTACACACATTCAATTCGACTCAATCCAAAGGCACACACGTGGATTGCTGTAGTGCCCCGTCCCGCAAAGTCAATCGGAGGAATCGAAACGCCGACGGCGTTCGGACTTGGCCTTACAACGGCGACTCGAAGACATCGCTCAGGTGGGGGAGTTTCGGTGAACTTGCCTCATCTCTGCCTTCACTTAATAATTCGTGTGGTTTCAACTTGCACAAGTAGGCTAATATAAAAGCTACGAACGCACATAGCTAAGGGAGTAATCTCGACCCGTCGGAAGGTCTTAGAACATGAAAAGTGGTCCCACGGTCTCAATAGAAGTCGGCTCAGCGTGCTTTAAAATGACACTCGATCCTTCGTCCCGTGGCTTGGTAGAAGGAAAGTTGGTATTCGACACAAACGATGAATTAGCCTAAGTCATAGGCGTCGCCCGCGTGAATGTTCGATAAAGCATGCACGTTTCCACTGTGCAAGGCTTGGCATAGCCTTGGCTCGTCCCTCAGGTTAAGTTGTTAGGCTTGAGTAAGTTAGGCGAAGTTAAGCCGATCGACCTAAGTCATTCTAAGTACCGTCCCGCTCGTTCTGCGGTTGTCAAGTTAAATAGTCCCACGATCTCAAGGGCCGTCATATAACGTATGACTTGGATGATAACGTCGCATAAGACGGAAGTCAGTTACAGGCACGAGCCACGGTTGGCACGAAGTTAAGTTAGCCACGACCCATGGCACTTAAGGAACACGTTTTGTTCAAGTTAAGTTGGAAGGCTACGTAGTAGTCGTTCCCTCGAGTTCGAAGAAGTTCGAGGCGGTCCCTCGGTTGGGAGTCTTGCGTTCCTATCCACGTTAAGTATTCGAGGCGGTCCCTCGGTTGGGAGTCTCGCGTTCCTATCCACGTTAAGTATTCGAGGCGGTCCCTCGGTTGGGAGTCTCGCGTTCCTATCCACGTTGAGTTTCGAGGCGGTCCCTCGGTTGGGAGTCTCGCGTTCCTATCCACGTTAAGAAGTTCGAGGCGATCCCTCGGTTGGGAGTCTCGCGGTCCTGAGGTACGTTATGCCAAGTGTGATTCGGAGCACGAGTTGCTAAGTATAGTTCCGGTCGTACCAACAAGTAGGCCATGCATTTACGTGAGTCTAGATGTTCCGTAGGTGCGTGGTCATTGGACACCTTGTCGACAAGGATTTCTACCTAGACTGGTTATACGCCGGGGCACCGGGCCCAGTCATCCTAGGGGGTAGACGTTATAGCGCGCATGCTTTTATTGCGTGGGTAGTCGGGGGCTTTCCATGGGGCTAGCTACCTTGCATCGAAGGACCCGCCGCCTGCCCGAGCTACGTCCGCGATGGCTTGTCATGCCAGTGGCCTTTCATATAGATAATTGGCGTGCTAAGCGGCGAATCCGCATGCACGGTGTCGGTCATAATAAAGGAAGTGTAAGCACGGTATGCGTCAAATGGTAAAATGTGTGCTCGGTTGCACCCAAAGTATTATAAAGTCTACGATTCGGTTATACGTAAAGACACGTGCTTCGGCACAAGATACGTTATCGTACTTGAGTTCTCAACATCGGTTCCACAAGTTGGGTTATACGTTTCGAGTTAAGACGAGAAGGGCCGTAGGGCAAGTATTTGACACGACCTAGTCGTTACGTCCTAGAGTATGGTACGAAAGACAAGTATGAGTCGGTACGTTGACAATGTGAACACGAGAAAGGTCTAGAGGCAAAGTATGGGTACGTTATTAGTGCAAGGCACGAAGATGGAAAAAGACACTAAATAGGCCGAGCGTCGGTCCTAAAATCGATCCTAAGGCAAGATTAGAAAGACAATCGTAAAGGGGTTTATGTTGCACAAAGTAAATAAAATGTGTCGGTTTTGTATGGGTGGGCGAGGAGCTCACTCCACCAGTACAGTGGTACTGACACCCACACAGTGTTTATGTGCAGGCACAGGTAGAAGCTCGTGGCGCGGAGCTCGCTTGGATGCGTCGAGGCACGGAGTTCCTTGGCGATTCGAAGCATGCGGCCGCGTGAAGACCAGACTTATACGGGACATAATGTATGGACATCGCCTTCCGAAGCTTCCGCTGGATCGACAATATGTATTGAGAGATGAGAGAGAGCTGAGCGATTTGTAATGCGAGACGAGTGAATTTGAGCGATTGTAATCTTGGCCTTGCGCCCCAATGTAACCGTTGTTTCGATATCAATAAAAGAGCTTCTTTGAATAACTTGTGTTCGTTCTAAATTTCCGCTGCGTGTTCAATGTCTCTGCTTGGGACTTCTGTGCGACGACCCCGTCGCAGCCGCTGTAATCGGCCGTTATGGAACCCGCCTTGCACGAGCGCAATCTAGGCTCGTGCGGCATCACGCCTTAGCGAGGACGATCGCTCCCACAGGAGCGGGGCGTGACATAATGGTATCAGAGCACGGCTTTACGTCCTTGGATTATCGATTGAATTCTTTAACTCCGTTGTTCCGCAAACTCTGAATTGTGCTTCCGCAACGTGATATCGTTGGTGCGCTCTCTCTCAAATGTCCCTCGGCATGTCCATACAATAAGTCTAATATTTTCGAAAGCTCGTACAAGCGTTCAATCGAACGCATCGATAGGTGATGGCCTTTGGGTCGAACGGTACCGACCTTGAATTGATAGAAAATGCGTGCTAATGTTAGCAAGTCGCGTGCGTGCCTAACGAGTCCTACATCGACATTAGCAAGTAAGCGTGCAAAGTCGGAGTATAGTCCGTACGGGATGGTTATGCACACGGCCTTTTGGCTAAGTTGTGTTTCGTATCGCGCACCTCGGCCTTTTGGTGCAAACGAGTCGTGAGCAATATTAAGTACCGCTTGGTCAGGAACGGGGATACACTTGGAGTGTATATCGATAGGAACGTTATTAGACTAACGCTTAGGCGTACACGAAAGATTGTTCTAGATTTTGAGGATTGTGCGAACGACTTAGTGCGTCGATACGAACGTGATTGAGAACTAAATCGGATGGCTCGAACCCGAGTGGTGTATGGACGTTATAGAAATTATTCGAGCGAAACTAGAGGATTTACGAATAGTACGAGTGTATCGGCAAGCGATGATATCGCAAGGCCTTAGAACGAGTAGCGCTTAGTTGGTCATGATTTGAAAATCGCAAACGAGATAATCGTCCGAACGATTTGTAAACGATAGTGCGAGTTACGAAATGGTTGAATGGAGATTCTAAACGATGAAATAAATAGACGACTTGATTGAAGAAATTGATACGATAGTATATGAAAAGTTAGCACGACGGAAAGATAGCGTGCACGAAAGGTTCGATTTTGAAGTTACGCAAACGACTCTGAGGATTGAAATCGATGTGCTCGATGGTTTATGTTAGCAAGGAATGATACAAATTGAGGAAATACGTAGTCGATGACGTAAGATAAACGGATAAACGATACGTAAATTTGGGTTGAAGAAATTGATGTTGTAAACGATTCTAGGAGATTATCCGGTCGGACGATAGCATCATTCGCACGATTTGAAATTCGTTGCAAAGGAAGATCGTCAAGTTACGTATGTCATCGATGGTATTGAGGCGTATCATCGATATACGATAACTCGGGGGTACTCTAATTCGAGGAATGACGATCGTGCTTGTGTTATTATTCGGTTGGATGCAATACTTAGGATTTTGATTGAAGGAATGTTGGATGAAAATGATTGTGTCTTGATGGTTACGCGGATAACCACAGCGTCGACGATCTTGTCTTGTGCGAGTGCGACTCCAGCCTCGCACATGCGTTGCGTCGGACGTGGGGCGATCATTCCGCGTGAGTGTCGACATGGTGATTCATGTCGCGGGAATGATCAAACTCGGAAAATCAGGATGCAGCAACTTTGATTGTCCCGACTTGTTGGTTTGATGCGAAGGATTAATGAATGAATGAAACTTGAGGATTGTGTAGGTCCAATCTGCGCATCGAGAATGAACGAGTCTAGACAAGAAACAAGTGTTACGTCCCGATGAGAATGATTATCTCGCGGGAGCGTGCATGGTGATTCGTGCCCACCGTGGATAATCTGACTCGCGTGAGATCGGGGCGCAACATGTTGTTAAGTCAGACGACCTTGTGATCGAATACGTGAATTGGAATAGATGATTTCGGAAAATGTGAAATATGAATTACGGTTTAGCGATGAATTGTGTTGTAGCGTGCTTGTGAAATCGGTTGAAACGTGAGTTATCGGATGATGGTTTTACTAAACGACTCGGACCCCATGCGACGAACATTGGGATGTGTGTAGGAAATCGATGCTTGATGTTTAGAAATCAGAGTGATGCGAGCTTGGGTAGAAAATCCCGTACCAACGATTTGGTTTGACCTTAGGATGGGGACAGTGTTGATATCGTTGTTTGGGAACTATGATTCCAGTACTGACGAAAAGACAAAGCCTAGCGGTTATACAGGCATTCGAACGCGAAGCGATAGGAGTTACGGAGGCACCACTTGCGAGTCTCGGCTGACATGCACGTATATCAGGGACGCCCGAATATGTGCACGATCCGACTCGAGTGGTGATGGCGGATTCTCTATCACGAGGCTTGGCTGAAATGAATGTATTTTGGGGACGCCTGGAATATGTGCACGATCCAACTAAGTGATACGTTGAATCAAGTGAGACTTGAGGAACGGGAAAGTGTCGAGGATTTTGGAATCGTGAGTTTCGAAGAGATGTTGGTGATAATACGATCATTGATTTGAAATGAATTCGAATGTTGGTTGATCGATTAGTGTGCCTCACGACTAAGTTAGCGATAACATGAGCGTGGCTCGAAATCGAAGAAACGCGTAGGTGAAATGTGTACGAATGAGTCTTGGCCATAGAAATGTAGGATGGCTTGCCTTCAGGAAAGTCTCGAGGACGAGACTTGTTCTGAGTGGTGTATGTTGTAGTGCCCCGTCCCGCAAAGTCAATCGGAGGAATCGAAACGCCGACGGCGTTCGGACTTGGCCTTACAACGGCGACTCGAAGACATCGCTCAGGTGGGGGAGTTTCGGTGAACTTGCCTCATCTCTGCCTTCACTTAATAATTCGTGTGGTTTCAACTTGCACAAGTAGGCTAATATAAAAGCTACGAACGCACATAGCTAAGGGAGTAATCTCGACCCGTCGGAAGGTCTTAGAACATGAAAAGTGGTCCCACGGTCTCAATAGAAGTCGGCTCAGCGTGCTTTTAAATGACACTCGATCCTTCGTCCCGTGGCTTGGTAGAAGGAAAGTTGGTATTCGACACAAACGATGAATTAGCCTAAGTCATAGGCGTCGCCCGCGTGAATGTTCGATAAAGCATGCACGTTTCCACTGCGCAAGGCTTGGCATAGCCTTGGCTCGTCCCTCAGGTTAAGTTGTTAGGCTTGAGTAAGTTAGGCGAAGTTAAGCCGATCGACCTAAGTCATTCTAAGTACCGTCCCGCTCGTTCTGCGGTTGTCAAGTTAAATAGTCCCACGATCTCAAGGGCCGTCATATAACGTATGACTTGGATGATAACGTCGCATAAGACGGAAGTCAGTTACAGGCACGAGCCACGGTTGGCACGAAGTTAAGTTAGCCACGACCCATGGCACTTAAGGAACACGTTTTGTTCAAGTTAAGTTGGAAGGCTACGTAGTAGTCGTTCCCTCGAGTTCGAAGAAGTTCGAGGCGGTCCCTCGGTTGGGAGTCTCGCGTTCCTATCCACGTTAAGTATTCGAGGCGGTCCCTCGGTTGGGAGTCTCGCGTTCCTATCCACGTTAAGTATTCGAGGCGGTCCCTCGGTTGGGAGTCTCGCGTTCCTATCCACGTTGAGTTTCGAGGCGGTCCCTCGGTTGGGAGTCTCGCGTTCCTATCCACGTTAAGAAGTTCGAGGCGATCCCTCGGTTGGGAGTCTCGTGGTCCCGAGGTACGTTATGCCAAGTGTGATTCGGAGCACGAGTTGCTAAGTATAGTTCCGGTCGTACCAACAAGTAGGCCATGCATTTACGTGAGTCTAGATGTTCCGTAGGTGCGTGGTCATTGGACACCTTGTCGACAAGGATTTCTGCCTAGACTGGTTATACGCCGGGGCACCGGGCCCAGTCATCCTAGGGGGTAGACGTTATAGCGCGCATGCTTTTATTGCGTGGGTAGTCGGGGGCTCTCCATGGGGCTAGCTACCTTGCATCGAAGGACCCGCCGCCTGCCCGAGCTATGTCCGCGATGGCTTGTCATGCCAGTGGCCTTTCATATAGATAATTGGCGTGCTAAGCGGCGAATCCGCATGCACGGTGTCGGTCATAATAAAGGAAGTGTAAGCACGGTATGCGTCAAATGGTGAAATGTGTGCTCGGTTGCACCCAAAGTATTATAAAGTCTACGATTCGGTTATACGTAAAGACACGTGCTTCGGCACGAGATACGTTGTCGTACTTGAGTTCTCAACATCGGTTCCACAAGTTGGGTTATACGTTTCGAGTTAAGACGAGAAGGGCCGTAAGGCAAGTATTTGACACGACCTAGTCGTTACGTCCTAGAGTATGGTACGAAAGACAAGTATGAGTCGGTACGTTGACAATGTGAACACGAGAAAGGTCTAGAGGCAAAGTATGGGTACGTTATTAGTGCAAGGCACGAAGATGGAAAAAGACACTAAATAGGCCGAGCGTCGGTCCTAAAATCGATCCTAAGGCAAGATTAGAAAGACAATCGTAAAGGGATTTATGTTGCACAAAGTAAATAAAACGTGTCGATTTTGTATGGGTGGGCGAGGAGCTCACTCCACCAGTACAGTGGTACTGACACCCACACAGTATTTATGTGCAGGCACAGGTAGAAGCTCGTGGCACGGAGCTCGCTTGGATGCGTCGAGGCACGGAGTTCCTTGGCGATTCGAAGCATGCGGCCGCGTGAAGACCAGACTTATACGGGACATAATGTATGGACATCGCCTTCCGAAGCTTCCGCTGGATCGACAATAAGTATTGAGAGATGAGAGAGAGCTGAGCGATTTGTAATACGAGACGAGTGAATTTGAGCGATTGTAATCTTGGCCTTGCGCCCCAATGTAACCGTTGTTTCGATATCAATAAAAGAGCTTCTTTGAATAACTTGTGTTCGTTCTAAATTTCCGCTGCGTGTTCAATGTCTCTGCTTGGGACTTCTGTGCGACGACCCCGTCGCAGCCGCTGTAATCGGCCGTTATGGAACCCGCCTTGCACGAGCGCAATCTAGGCTCGTGCGGCATCACGCCTTAGCGAGGACGATCGCTCCCACGGGAGCGGGGCGTGACAATTGCCGCCCATACCGACTCATCTATTTGATTTGGTCACTGACTCCCAGAGCCATCGTGGACACCTCCAGCTTTTGTTAGATGGATGCCCTTTCAGCACAAGTAGCTAGCCCCGCTGCAAGTCTCCTTCTAACCCGTGCCCAGCACAACTAATTACTCGTTTCCAATCGCGGTCGCAACGGTCCTGTGGCCGTCGGGTTGCCGTACAGGGAAACGACCCACCTTGTCGACAAGTTGTCCATGACCATGCAAGACTCGACTCAAACTGACGTCTCACACAGTCATGCTATCTCTAGTGTTACCATTTCTTTCAGGGACAAGTTCAATACTTCTTTCTTCTGAGACCGCCTCGACGACCTATAGCCGCAAGCATACTTCTTTCTTCTGAGACCGCCTCGACGACCTATAGCCGCGAGCATACTTCTTTCTTACCCTTTTTCCAAACTCAATGAATCAAACGTAACCCGTGCCTTAAAACACTAAGTCCGTGCATCGTGCCTTAAGCCAATCGTGTTCTACGCAACACTACCGTCCGAATCATACTTTATATGACGGGTCTTGGGATCGTGGGACTATTCAACTCATGAACGCCTATTTGATAGTCCTTGTCTCACTTAACTTTGCAACAACTTGACGAGCCAAGACTGCGTCAAGCCTTGCATCGTGGGAACGTGCCGTGCATGCATTCGACTTCGAACAACTAAGTCATTTGGGTGCCTAGACTTATGTCACAATCCGTTCAACGCAACTTAACTCATGGGCAAACTAAGGCTATGCCAAGCCTTAGACGATGGGACTGGGCACGCTTTATGAAGCATTCATACGGGCGACGCCTATGACTTGGGCTACGTTCATAACTTCGCCTACTCAATCAACTTTCCTTCTCCTAAGCCAGGGGACGAAGGATCGAGTGTCATTTTCAAAGCACGTCGTGCACTAACTCTAAGCCGACCGTTGGACCTTTCCATATTCTAACTCAATTCGACCCGTCGGGATTATTCCCTAATCTATGTTGATTCGTCTCTTTCATTATCAAGCCTATTTGCGCAAGTTGAAATCATGCGATTTATTATGTGAAGGCTAAGATGAGGCAAGTTCACCGAAACTACCCCACCTGAGCGAGCGGTCGTCTCGACCGAGTGATGTCTTCGAGAAGCCGTTGCAAGGCTAAGTCCGAACGTCGTTGGTGTTCCGATTCCTCCGATTGACTGAGCGGGACGGGGCACTACATCATACACCACTCAGAAAAAGTTTCATCCTCGAAACTAACTGAGTATACTTATCGTCTTATCGCTTTACTCAACATTCAAGGACTCTCGCATATACTACTCCTACGCGTTTCCTCAATCCGAGCTACGCTCGTGCTATGGTTACCTTTCTCCTCGAACAACTATATCTCCACATAGGTAACTTACTCTCGTCACACAAACACGGACAACTCTGTTCTAGGCAATCCATCCGATCAACCAACATTCAAGTTTGTCTCAATCTATTAATCATACTACCACTAAGCTTTTTTTTGAAACACGACTTCAAAATCTTCGACACTTCCCCGTTCCTCAAATCTCACTTGATTCAACGTATCACTTTGTTGGATCGTGCACATATTCCAGGCGTCCCCAAAATACATGCATTTTAGCCAAGCCTCGTGATGTAGAATCCGCCATCACCACTCGAGTCAGATCGTACACATATTCGGGAGTCCCTGATATACGTGTATGTCAACCGAGCCTCGTGAGTGGTGCCTCCAAAATTCATATCGCTCCACACCAGCACGTCTGCCTAACCGCTAGGCTATGTTTTCAGTCCAAGGTCGATCGTCAGTATTAGAATCATAGTTCCCAAACAACAATATCAACACTAACCCCATCCTATGGTCAAACCAAGTTGATAGTACGGGATTTTCTACCCAAGCTCGCATTACTCCGATTTCTAGACATCGAGCATCGATTCCCTACATACATCCCAACGTTCGCCGCACGGGGTCCGAGTCATTCCGCAAAGCCATCCTACGATAACTCACGTTTCAACAAATTCTTTGACATATCAATATCACTTCGTTCATCAAGCCATTTCACATAGTCTATCTCTTCGAACACGTTCGACGTAATTCGCCTATCAATCCTTCCAAGTCAAGCATGCTACGACACAATTCATCGCTAAACCATAATTCACATTTCATACAACGCTCCCGCGATCTCACGCGAGTCAGATTATCAATATGTTGTGCCTCGATCTCACGCGAGTCAGATTATCCACGGTGGGCATGAAATCACCAAACAACGCTCCCGCGAAATAATTATTCTCATCGGGACGTAACTCTTGTTATGTGTCTAGACTAATTCATTCTCAATGCGCGAATTGGACCTACTCCATCCTCAAGTTTATTCAATCATCAATCACAAGTCCTAACATCCTTGAATTTTCCTTCGTATCAAATCAACAAGTCAAGATTAGCAAAGTTGCCGCGTCCTGATTTTTCGATTTTGATCATTCCTGTGACATGAATCACCATGTCAGTGCTCACGTGGAACGATCACCCCAAATCCGACGCAATGCATGTGCGAGGCTAGAGTTGTGCTCGCGCAAGACAAGATCGTCGACGTTGTGATCATCAACGTAACCATCAAGACACTTCTGTTTTCATCCACATTCATCTCAATCAAAATCCTAAGTATAGCATCCAACCGAACAATAACACTTGCACGATCGTCATTCGCCGAGTCAGAGTACCCCTGAGTTATCGCATATCGATCTTTGATACGCCTCAATACCATCGACGATATATGTAACCTGACGATCTTCCTTTGTAACCAATTTTGAGTCGTGGGAATGGTGCTATCATCTGACTGGATAATCTCCTCGACATTCAAATTCAAGTTCAATCATTATCCCTCGAATCATTCACAACATCAATTTCCTCAAACCCAAATTCATATATTGTTCATCCGTCCATCTTAAATCATCAACCAATGTATTTCCTCAATTAGCAACATTCCATGCTAATTCAAACCATCGAGCAACATCGACTTCAATCCTTAGTCATTTTAAAACTTCAAACTCAAACTTTTCATGTACGCTATCTCCCGATCGTGCTAACTTTCGTATATGATTCTCCACGATTTCCTCGATTAAATCATCCTTTTGCTATGCCTTAACTTTTCCTCGATTGATTTTCCTACTCTATCGTTTCTATATTTCATACTTGCACAATCTCAATCCCGTGCACATTCCGTGCGCATAAATTCTAAGTTGTTCGAATCAACTCATCGAAATCTTCAAGAATACAACTTGTTCAACGACACTCAATCTAAGGCTTTGCATAACGCGACGCTAGCTGATAGACTCACCGATACCCCGTATCCTCAATCGATCGATCGACATCCCTGAGGCTATCGCATACACCACTGAGGGATGAAGTCATTTAACAAATCCTCAACTATCATTCGAATCAAAATCGACTTCTCCAAATTCTCCGTTCGACCCATTCCTCTAATTCCAAGCACGCTCATCTATATCACATCGACGTTATCGTCGCTCGATAGCACCCCAATCGATAATCATCTCACTCTGCTCAATCGAGTTCAACTCATTCTTGTTCGACACTATTCAATTTTCGCACTCGACTTTTCTAAGGTCGACGCAAATCCTAGGTGTATATGCCCAGCCCGACTTAGCCAACCGTGCTTACACAAATCATCTTTTTGTTTTGTCAAAAATTGTTCTCCTATGTTTTGCAAAATAGATAGACTTATTGTATGGACATCACGTGGGACATTTGAGAGAGAGCGCACCAACGATATCAACACGCCGAAGCAACATTTCAGAGTTTGAGGAAACAACAGAGTTAAAGTATTCAATCGATAGTCCAACAACGTAAACCCAAGCTTTGATACCATTATATCACGTCCCGTTCCTATAGGAGCGATCGTCCTCGCTAAGGCGTGATGCCGCATGAGCCTAGATTTGTGCTCGTGCAAGGCGGGTTCCATAACGGCCGATTACAGCGACTGCGATGGGGTCGTCGCACAGAAGTCCCAAGCAGAGACATTGAATAAGCCAGCAAAAATTTAGAATAAAACACAAGTCATTCAAAAGAAGCTCTTTATTGATTATTGAAACAAAGATTACAAAGGACGCAAGGCCAAGATTACAAGTCACTTAAGATAATTCTTCTTACATTATAAGTCACTCAGCTCTCTCTCATCTCTCAGTTACAATTCTTGAGCCAGCGGATGCTTCGGAAGGCGACGTCCATACATTATGTCCCGTATAAGTCTTGACTTCATGCGGCCGCATGCTTCGAATCGCCAAGAAACTCCGTGCCTCGACGCATCCAAGTGAGCTTCGTGCCACGAGCTTCTACCTGTGCCTGCACATGAAAGCTATGTGGGTGTCAGTACTCAACTGTACTGGTGGAATGATCTCCTCGCCCACCCATAGAAAACCAACACGTTTGATTTACTTTGTGCAACATAGTCCATTCTTATCAATTGTCTTTCTAGTCTTATCTTAGGATCAGTTTTATGACCGACGACTTGGCCTATTTTGTGTCTCTAGACCATCTCGTGCTTGCAACATCAACGTTAACTCATATTTTGCCTCTAGACCCTTCTCGTTCCAACAACGTTAACCTATCAAGTCGTGTTTGCCTTACGGCCCAAAATCAGAGACGTACTACAGGATAGACTCCTTTTTCTGTGTGACCGTGCTACAAACCCTCGCTGAGGCCGTGCCTCGCAACTTAGTGAGACTTAACCATATCGTCGCCTCGCGGCCCTTGCTGCCAAGCGGCCCATGCCGCCAAGCGGCCCTTGCTACTTTGATCACCAACTGACCCAATCGAGACTTGTGAACTTAGTGTCACTTAACACACTTTGTCTTACGGCGGTTTCCTGACTTAAACTCCAACGACTCAAACCAACTTGTGCAACTCTATGCCGGCAACTCAAGACTCGACACAATAACTCATGCCGAAGCACGTCGCCTATGTTGAAGCCAAATCTTAGGCCCAAATGTTGTCTTATAACTGTACACACATTCAACTCGACTCAATCCAAAGGCACACACGCAGATTGTCGCCCATGCCGACTCATCTATATGATTTGGTCACTGACTTCCAGAGCCATCGTAGACTCCTCTAGCTTTTGTTAGACGGGTGTCCTTTCAGCACGAGTATCTAGCCCCACTGCAAGTCCCCGTCTAACCCGTACCCAGCAAAGCTAATTATTCGTTTCCAATCGCGGCCGCAACGGTCCCGTGGCCGCCGGGTTGCCGTGCAGGGAAATGACCCACCTTGTCGACAAGTTGTCCATGACCATGCAAGACTCGACTCAAACTGACGTCTCGCACAGTCATGCTATCTCTAGTGTTACCATTTCTTTCAGGGCCAAGTTCAATACTTCTTTCTTCTGAGACCGCCTCGACGACCTATAGCTGCGAGCATACTTCTTTCTTCTGAGACCGCCTCGACGACCTATAGCCGCGAGCATACTTCTTTCTTTCCCTTTTTCCAAACTCAATGAATCAAACGTAGCCCGTGACTTAAAACACTAAGTTCGTGCATCGTGTCTTACGCCAATCGTGTTCTACGCAATACTACCGCCCAAATCATACTTTATACGACGGGCCTTGGGATCGTGGGACTATTCAACTCATAAACGCCTATTTGATAGTCCTTGCCTCACTTAACTTTGCAACAACTTGACGAGCCAAGACTGCGTTAAGCCTTGCATCGTGGGAACGTGCCGTGCACGCATTCGACTTCGAACGACAAAGTCATTTGGATGCCTAGACTTATGTCACAATCCGTTCAACGCAACTTAACTCATGGGCAAAGCAAGGCTATGCCAAGCCTCGGACGATGGGACCGTGCACGCTTTATGAAGCATTCATGAGGGCGACGCCTATGACTTAGGCTATGTTCATAACTTCGCCTACTCAATCAACTTTCCTTCTCCCAAGCCACGGGACGAAGGATCGAGTGTCATTTTTAAAGCATACCGTGTACCAACTCTAAGCCGACCGTTGGACCTTTCCATATTCTAACTCAATTCGACCCGTCGGGATTATTCCCTTATCTATGTTGATTCGTCTCTTTTATTATCAAGCCTACTTATACAAGTTGAAATCATGCGATTTATTATGTGAATGCTAAGATGAGGCAAGTTCATCGAAACTACCCCACCTGAGCGAGCGGTCGCCTCGACCGAGCGATGTCTTCAAGAAGCCGTTGTAAGGCCAAGTCCGAATGCCGTCGGCATTCTGATTCCTCCGATTGACTCAGCGGGACGGGACACTACAGACAAGACACGTGGCAATCTGGCCAAGTCCTTAACTACCCAGATTTGCTGTAACAAAAACCCAACAAATTGACAGATGGCAGCCAAAGAGCGGATCTTCGCGTGCTAATCAGCCACGTGGCCGCAAGCCGTCTATGTGGATCAAAATACATCCTATTATAAATAGCAGGGTGCCACACCCCTGTAAAAGGCTGGCAACCTTCAAGAGAAAAGCAATTTCTTTACGAGCTAGATTGTTTCCCAAGCCTCCACCGTCACCCCCAAATCAAAACTAAACAATTGTACTTAGATTGTTTCCTATGATTTCTTTCTAGACTTTCCTTTGTACAAGCGAGTTTACAATCAATTTCAGTGTTCTATAATACCTGTATTTAATTTTTTATGGCAAACATGATGGCGACTCTGATGGGGACATCCTTCTCTTCCGATGAGAAGTTGGTGACGCAATCTGACGCGTCCAAGCTCGGCACTACATAGCAGATGCTTGTGGTTCGTTTTGACCAACAAGCCATCGAAGAATTGCTCTCTGAAGGGAGAGCCAGCCCGTCTCAGAAGCGAGCCAATGTAAAGAGGACTCACAAGGCGTCGGTGCGCAAAACTGTTGCCCTCGACCAAGTTCTCGAAGAAGCTCCTTCTGCAACCCAAGACGGTGACTAGAACTCTTCTGCGACTTTGTTTCCGACCGCGGAGGACCCTACTGTCCCCAAATCCAGAAGAGAAAAATACTACGATGCTGAGGTTTTAGGGGCACAAGGGAAATCTATACGGACGATGAAGGAGCCGCATAGAGGAGATCGACAGTCTGTCCATGCGGCAGCCAACTCTGGCCGCAGGCAGCCAACTCATGCGGCAGCCAACTCTAGCCGCAGGAAGATGATCCATGCGGCAGCCAGTTCTAGCCACAAGAAGATGGTCTATACGACGACCAATCCTGGCTTCAAATATGATGTCTCATGCGGCCCTGTCAGAAGCTCTGTGTTCGACCGCCTCTCATTTGGGCCCGACGCCATGTGGCTCACTAAAGATACGGGATGTATCAATCTGGACTCCTTTTAATATGCACCTTCGGGTGCTAAGTCAAAAAAGTCTAGGGCAGTACGGGCCCAACTAGCCCAGTCAACTGTCCAGGTTGCTGACTGTCAGTGGGCCGAGCTGACTGTTACACAGGCTCCAAATGGAAAGTTGTACAGAACCACCCGCATCCAGTCCCCCAGGGCTAACGGACAGGGTGGGTCTTTAAAGTCTCCCTCTGAAGATCCAGAGCAAGTGCTTTTACTAGCTACGGACCAGGGAGCAAACATGATGCCTAAGCACCCGTGCGCTCGGATTCCCGAGTTCACAAGTTTGGTGCAAAGGTAGAGAAGTTTCCTACCGACTTACGTGCCGTGATTACTCACAAATGTAAGATGGCATCGTCAGCATATAATGTGTCCCTCTGGGGGCGTCGTTGCACCCTAGTCATCATCAACTGCTACTGCGACAAATCAGCAGCACCTGAAGATCGACAGTCAGTTTTCCAGTGACTGCAGCAGCCAGCACCTGTCCAAATTCCAGGGGACGAGGAGTTTCCTTTCGTCTCCTGTAATTCAACATAAAAAGTTCCTCCTGGTAAGGGAGAAAAGAAGACAGGCTCTTCCAGCCCGGCAATCTCGGCCAGTATTGCAAGGAGACCCTCATCTAAGGGGTTCCCATCAACCACAAGGGGTGTCTATTTAGGCACTCGATCCAAAAAAAAGCTTTCGGCACCCGGGGGTGCACCTTCGGCCTCCTTGAGAGTAGATAAAGCTAGGGGCAGCAGCCCCCTCAATGTATGCGATAATCCAGTGTACTAAGAGCACACACAGCGGGTAGAGATCCCCCAGAACTCTGCAACAGAATCGGATTTCCCTGAGTGCCACCACCCTTACAAAAACGTTGTGGCTTCCTGCACAGGGGGTAGCACCCCTTCCGAGTCTGACGAAGATGATATTCCGACATCCCCTGATGATTTCTCTATACAAGGGTACGGTACCGAGAGTACCTCTGCCACAATCCCTTCCACCTCTACCTACGTCAGGACAGTCTTTATGGCTGACGATGATCATGAAACACCTTCTGACCGACAACGGCTAGAAGTGCTGGAAGCCATGCTCCTGTCCTTGGTCAAGTCCGTGGACGAGATCAAAGTCGCCTTGCCAGCTCAACCAGCAAGGACGCCCGGGCAAACAAGCTTGGGACCCACAGTTAACGCAGACTCCAATACGACTGCCCCTCCTTTGGGTGATGATCCTTTAGCGGCATCCGTTCCTTCAGCTGCAGATGAAGCCAAGGAGGCAAGAAGGGAAGTCCAGGAGCTTCGGGCAATATTCAATGCCCGAGACTCCTCTTGGGATCTCAGAATACGGCAGCCATATCCCGTTGCATGGAGAGATGTTCTTTTTCTACCGCGGTACAAGCCGTTCCATATCGATTCTTATGATGGAAAGACCTCTGCTAGTCGGTACATGACTTACTTTGAAGTCACAACCAACCACTTGCACCATAGTGATGTCATCCTCACGCGACTATTCATCGAAGCATTGGAGGGGATCGCGTTCGACTGGTATCGCAACCTTTCCGACAACTGCATTCACTCTTTTGACGACTTCAAACACATGTTCCTGGAAAGATTTTACGAGGTGGGGCATGACGTAACGATATCGTCTCTCATAGACGTCGTTCAGGGAGAGAGGGAGCTAACGAGGAACTACATCAAGCGGTTTCGCTAAACCGTAATGAGATTGCCCCAAGGCAATCCCGAGAGCTGCTTGATTGAAAACTGCCAGAAGAAGTTGCTTCCCACAATTAGCCTCTGGATGGGCGACGATCAGTTCAGGGATTGGACAACCTTCATCATAAGTGCTACTAACGCAGAGGCAAAATTGAAGAAGGCTCGCCAGTTGGGATTACACATCCCAGATGGAGAAGATAAAGGCAGACGTCCTGGGTCCACCTCCAGTAACAGCAACAGTGGTGCCACCACTAACCGAGACAACAAGGGAAAACAGGCCATGGTCACTGATGCGACTCAGAAGCTCGAACAAAAACTGGCGGAAGGTCCGTCGCCCAAGGTCAATTACTTATTTGAAGATAGTCATGTCAAACCTATCTTCGATATGCTCTTACAAGGGGGTAGGATCTAGCTCCCTCTACCAAGGCGCAAGCCCCGAGCAGCAGAAATGGAAGACCCAAAGTATTGTCACTTCCACCGCTATGTCCATCATGCCACTCATAATTGCTTCCAATTGAAACGGTACATTCAGAATCTTATCGACTCCAAAGCTCTGTTGATAGACTTTGAAGAGGTTACCGTGGCGGCAAACATGATATCTATTCAGTTCGGCGACTTCCCTCCGACAAACACTCCAGATGGGGTTATACCTATCCCTCGGACAACGATGGAGGTTACTAATCTTCCACCCGTCCGGAGCCAAACATCTGGATTGGTACCTCTTACCATATCGCAAGGAGAGATCATGTGGGTGCATCCAGACTTGGTGCCCGAAGTTACCCAAGGGGTGTCATCCCCTACCAATAAGAAGAAGGGCAAGAAGTCTAGAGCCTGCCACACAATTTCAGCCGAAGATGAAGAAGCTGCAGATGTTGTTACCCGGTCTGGAGGACAAGTCCAGCCTGCACGGGATAGTCCAGCCGAAGATCCACAGCCGGCAACGTTGCCTCCCTCTGATATTCCAAGGCCATCCCAGCCTCCACTAGCGGACAAATCCAAGACAAAGGAAACCCGCTTTGATAGGCCACTCCGCAATGACGTACCTCAGGGACTGGAGAGACCTTACAACTTCGACATATTAGCACAATTGGCTAATACGCCAGCAAAGTTGTCGCTATATGAGCTCCTAAGGCTCTCCCAGGATCTTTGTGTCGCATTAAGCGAAGCACTCCAGAATGCTGATGCCTACTTAGCTCAGGTCAAGCCTTTAGGGGAAGACCCGCCAGTAGATCTACAGGGCGGCAATAGCACAAATACAATGCCCAACATCATATTTACCCCCATAGGACATGTTGATCAAGTCCAATTTGCATGATCTTCCCTTGTACTACACTGGATACATAGGCGACATCAAGGTGGATCGGATGCATATCGACCCTGGCTCGTTAATAAGCATCATCCCGAAAAGCTTACTCCAACTTCTTGGCATCCGTATGCATCGGCTAGCATCAACCAACACTGCCATTAGCGGTTTTAACTCAGGGAGAAGCTATCCCGTAGGGAAGATCCGGTTAAAGTGCCAGATTGGTGACCTGAAGACGAAAGTTACCTGCTACGTCATAGTTACAGACACCTCCTACAACATCCTCCTAGGACGTCCGTAGATACATGACTATATGATCGTGCCATCCACCCTTCACCGGTGTTTCAAATATGTCAGTAAGATCGGTTCCGTGAAGACCGAATTCGTCGACATTGATCCCTTCAAAGGGGTTGAATCTTATTATTCTTCGGAGGCTTGTCTATATGACGAATCCCGAAAACATATAGCTGACGAACTGGAGGTCATCACAGGGCCAGAAGAACCCTTGAGAATCCGTCTCCAGGCTCGTAAACCGGGCAAGGTCGTACCCCTCGTCGCAACCTTGCACAAAGAGGTGCTCGGTTCTCCTTTCTCACCTACGCAGTTGGAACCAATGGTCATCCGTCACCCGAGATCCAGTCAAAAGCCAAAACATGTCATAGGACCAATGGTGATCCGGTTGCTAAAGTCTAATCAAAGGCAACAGGAAGATGTAAGGCCCTCCGCAATACCGATGGTAATCCGATTACCAAAATCTACTCCAAGGCCACCGGAAGACACAGTCCCTTCCTTAGCCCATTGTCATCTGTCTTCCCAAGACGAGTCAGCAGCCAAGAGTCAATCCAACACTCTCAGGCAAATTAATACCTCAAACAGAACCCCTGGTGGTCAAGCTGCCCAAGACAGCATCCCGACCTCTAAGCTCGCAGGGGGTAGCCAAGGAGGACAAAGAACTCGCCAAATACGTAGTTACACAGGTGGATAGCCTCTCTCCTGATGATGTAATCCCTATCGATAAAATCCCTTATTTTATCAATAAGAGGCTATCGTTAGACTATTCTGAGTATGATAAGCCTAATCTAATGTATGCCACACGGAACTGTCTAAATGTTAGCCTGCACACACAGGTGACAACCGTCCATACTCCAAATTGACTTACTCCCATAAAAGGCGCTTACTTCTTGGTCCCAGACAGAAGAGGATGGGATCACACAATCATCTTTAGCCGAAAAGAAGGTCCTCAATCTTTCACGCCACAAGAGTCCGGCCTCGGACCCGACGCTGGAAGACTACCGCTCTACTTGTATAGTCCTCAAGCCAAGTACTTCAAGCAAAAGCAGGGGTACGACATGGAGGCTACCCCGGGTCTAAATTATGGCAGTGGTCGACGATTGCCTCCACAGCCACCGGCACCGGCAGGGAAGCCTCGGGATCATTATCACAAATCCAGACGCGGCCTCGGGTATGTTACTCCACCAACAACGCCCGAAAATTCTGACAAAGAGTGTGAGTGGCACTTCCATTCGTCCGAGTCACCCATTTACGACTCTGATAACAGTATTAGAGATATATTCAGACAGACATTATCTGCCAATATGACATCCGCTGACATCAAAGAAGAAGACGAGGACCTACTTGAACGACTTGAGTTGGAGCCGTGGGTCCAGCAACTAGATGCACAATGGGAGAAACTCTTTGAACTTCGTGATCCTCCCACTGAAGATTAGGTTATACAAGTTAACCTCGGCGATGAATCCTCTCTAAAGCCAATCTTCGTCAGTAAAAGTCTGACATATGATGAGAGGGAGTTGTTGTTACAACTCATCACAAAATACATTGACGTCTTCGTCTGGAGCTATGAAGACATGCCAGGACTAAACCTCGAGATTGCACTCCATAAGCTCAATATTTAACCAGATGCAAAACCAGTCAAGCAACAGCAGTAGCGATTTCGTCCAGACATCATGAATTCTATCGAAAGGGAAGTAAACAAGCTTATAGCTAGCAGTTTCATCCGTGAAGAGCAGTACCTAGACTGGGTAGCCAACATAGTGCCAATCATCAAGAAGAATGGGAAAATCTGAATCTGCATCGATTTCGGCAATCTGAATACGGCATGTCCTAAGGATGAATTCCCTCTTCCGATCACCGACATAATGATCGATAATACGTGTGGCTTCGAGCGCATGTCCTTTATGGATGGCTTTTCAGGATACAATCAAATCAAGATGGCTCCTGATGATGAGAAGCATACATCGTTCCGAACGTCGATCGGCGTATATAATACGGTCATGCCCTTTGGCCTGAAGAATGTCGGTGCTACATATCAACGGACTATGAGTGTCATCTTCAGAGATCATTTGCTTAAGACGGTGGAGTGTTATGTAGACGACATCGCCATCAAGAGCCGCACCAAAAATGATCATTTACATGATTTGAGAATTGTGTTCAACCTCATGCGGGCACACAACCTGAAGATGAATCCCACCAAGTCTTTTATGGGGGTGTCCAGCAGAAAGTTCTTGGGCTTTATCACTACTTTCCGGGGCATTCACATAGATCCCGACAAAATAAAAGCAATCCTGGAGATGAATCCACCAAAGAACCTCCGCGAACTCCGCGGCCTTCAGGGAAGACTAGCCTATATCAGGAGGTTTATATCTAACCTCTCATGGCGATGCCAACCCTTCACTCAACTCATGAGGAAAGGTGTCTCTTTTTTATGGAACGAGGAATGTCAGCGTGTCTTTGATGATATTAAGGAGTACCTGATGAATCCGCCAGTTCTGATAGCCCCGGTTGCCAAAAAGCCCTTCCTTCTCTATGTACGGGCGATGGAACACTCCCTCGGTGCTCTGCTAGCACAGAATAATGACACGGAACATGAACAAGCCATTTACTATCTCAGTCGGATGATGGTAGGACCAGAACATAGGTACACTGCCGTAGAGAATGACTGCCTTACCCTAGTGTTCGCCATTCAGAAAACACGACACTATGTGACAGGGCAGACCATATATGTTGTTTCACGAGTTAATCCCCTTAGATTTCTCATGACCAAGCTAGGCGCACTCAATTCTCGTCTAGCCACCTGGGCGATACTATTATCCCCATACGACATGGTCTTTGTTCCGCAGAAGGATATCAAAGGTCAAGCCTTGGCTGACTTCTTAGCAGCCCACTCAGGCTCAAAAACAGCCAGAATTTATGAAAAAATTCCTGATGAAGTCGTTGCCTCGAACATGACTTGGTACGACGCCATTTGGCGAATATTCTTCGACGGTGCTTCAAGAACGGGACCACAAGTTGATATTGTTGCTGGAGTCGGGGTAGTATTAATTTCTCCTTCCGGACTAGTAGTCAATCGGGCGTATTCTCTTACAGAACCTTGTTCGGACAACGTAGTCGAATATAACGCTCTAGTCATTGGGCTCCAACTCGCAAAAGAAGTGGGGATCAGATACCTGGAAGCTTATGGTGACTCGCAGTTGGTTGTTAACCAGATCCGAGGTTCATACGAGGTTCACAATGAGGACCAGATTCCCTATTATCAGACAGCAATTGCCATCATTACAACCTTGGAGGGGTTCTTTATAGAGCACGTTCCTAGGCTTCGAAATATCGAAGCCGATGCCCTGGCTGGTCTCGCCGCTTCCTTGGCACTCACAAATAACACTCATCATCTAGTCGACATAATAGGCCATGAACTGGTCTACCCCAGGAATAATCTTCAACTGGGTATGAGTTACTCCACCTAGATAACCAACGACATACAAGACTGGAGACACCTGCTCATAGACTTTACGGTCTATAGAATCCTACCAGAGAATGTGAAGGAAGCTACCTTAATCAAAAGACGCTCCCTTAGATTTTTCTACGATACGGAGACGAAAATGCTATATCGACGATCCTACGATGGGCTACTACTTTGATTTCTGTCAAATGCAGAAGCCAAAGAAGCCCTACGTGAAGCTCATGACGGTACTTGTGGGGTTCACCAACCTGGCCCGAAATTACAAGATCGTCTTCACCGTATGGGTTATTACTGGCTCACAATCGTCGCAGATGCAGTTGATCATGCAAAGAAGTGTAAGGCTTGCCAGATCTATACAGATTTCATACATCTGCCATCTAAATTCTTGCACCCGACAGTGGCCTCCTGGCCATTCGAAGCATGGGGAATGGACATCATTGGGCCAATCACCCCGCCGTCGTCTAGAGGGCATCGGTTCATACTTGTAATCACCGATTACTTCTCCAAATGGGCAAAAGCTGTTCCGTTGGCAGAGGTTAAGACATCGAACGTGATTAGCTTCATAAAATATCACATCATATACCATTTTGGACGGCCCCGGAGGATTATCCACGACAATGGTCCACAGTTTGCAAGCCACACTTTCTATTAATTTTGTGATAAGAATCGAATTCAGACATGGCCTCGACAGCATATAACCCCTCGGCCAATGGTCTGGCTGAAGCATTCAACAAAACCATAATCAAGCTCCTCAAAAAGCTCGTATCTGCAAACAAACGCGACTGGAATAAAAAGCTAGGTGAGTGCTTATGGGCGTATCGGACGACAATTCGGACGGCTACAGAAAATACATCGTTCTCCTTGGTTTACGAGAGCAAGGTAGTCCTCCCATTAGAAACTCAGATCCCCTCACTTCGAGTGGCCCTCACCTACCGGTTAACGGCGGATGATAACTACCGTCGACGGCTACAAGAGTTAGAAGCATTAGATGAGAAGCGTTTATAAGCTCAACAAAGCATAGTGCTCTACCAAGCGCGCATCACTCGTGCTTTCAACAAGAAAGTCAAATAGAGAATATTCCAAGTTGGCGATCTTGTCTTGGCCATTCGCAGACCAATGGTCATGACTCATAAGGCCCTCGGCAAATTCCAGCCTAAGTGGGAGGGTCCGTTTGTCATCGAGACCGTATTCTCCAATGGCGTGTATCATCTTGCAAAATAAAATGGAGACTTGCTCATGATGCCCATCAACGGCAAGTTCCTTAAGAAATTTTATGTCTAAACGACACCTTCCAACTATCTCTTGGATTGTGAGTTATATACCCTCAGGTATCGCTGAACTTACACTCTGACTTCAAATCTCCTAGATTGTTGAGTTACGTACCCTCAGGTACCACTGAACTTACTCTCTGACTACTCTGAATGAATTTATATCTCATCTCTTGCTCATATCTATGAACTTCCTAGTCATAGCTTCTCTCCACCATGAGTTTGTCTCAAAATCTATTACCCGCACCACCAGTACGTAGAAGGGTAATAGGTCCATAAAACTTATCCTAATCTATTGCTCGTACTGCCAGTGCACAAAAGGGGTAATAGGTCCACAAAATGTCTCGACGAGAAAAACAACCACGTCCATATTACCTCTGAGTTGTTTTCCTATCCATCACAAACAAATCACCCAATGCATAGAACTTCCACGTTGATAGCACCTCTGAGTTGTTCTGTGTACCCCTATTATGCCTACCCCTACCATGTCCTCATTACCTCTGAGTAGGAAGGCTTTGTTTTGACCCGTATTTACCACGTCCTCATTACCTCTGAGTAAATATGTTGGTTTCCTCTCCACTTATTATCAATACTCGCATCCCCAGTACACAAAAATAGTAATAAGTCCACAAAAGTTATCCTAATCTATTACTCGCACCATCGGTGTACCAGAGAGTAGTAGGTCCACAAAATATTATTCAAATCTATTTGCTCGCATTTTCAGATGCACAAAAGGGCAATAGGTCCACAAAAATCCCCAAGTGGGATGTCCTTTACAAATGTTGTATTAGGCCCCCTAGTACAAGCACCACAAAATACCATAAATAAAGAATGGAGTGAACATACTCTGCCTATTCAAGTTACATTCATAGGACTACATCGACAACAAAGAAAGAAAAATTCGGCAATACATAGTTTGGTTTGACAGCACTTCGTCTTCAAACAGTTTCGTGGCCCTCGAAGGAAGTCATGTTTTACTGCTGAGAAGCAAACAAAGCTGTTGAATCTCTAAGGAGCTGCCGGAAGGATGGTAAATATAGCATGCTATCCTTTCCTCCATATTGTGGATGCCTTAGCCCCGCTCCTCCGAGGGACCATACCTTCAAAACATGGTCCCTGATGGTGGTTTCGCCTACTTGGAGAGCTGTGAAGGCATGACGTTCATAACGACGCCTGACCACCGTCCAACTCTCCGAGGTATAAAGGCTCTTCCTACCACTTGGGGAAAACTCTTCCGAAGCATGAAGAGTCCAGAGTTGTTTAATGAGTATGCCAAAAAGGCGTGGAGAAAACTCTTCCAAAGCATGAGGAGTTTCGAGCTGTCTGATGTAGGCGCCAGAATGTTGTATCTTTACTCCATCGTCGACACCGGTCCTGAAGAAGTTTGCTAGCCAGATCCCTACAAAAATAAGGAAAAAAGGGATTTACCACCAAGGAAACAAAGAACTCTGTTATGCGGCCTAGCCAGTTATGCGGCCCAGCCAAAATAGAACTCATACAACCCAAAATTATGAGGTCGGCTTCATGAAGTACTCATGTAGCATTTGTACGGCCCAGTCATTATCATACGGCTTAATGCGGCTCAGTCATGAAAAACTCATGCGGCCCGATACTCGTGCGGATCAGCCACGAGGCAATCATACGGCCCAGCCATACAGTATTCATGCGGCCCGATCATAAAGTGCTCATGCGGCACCTATGCGACTTAGTCAGGGAAAGTTCATACAGATCCATCTTGAGGCACTCAAGCGGTTCAAGTTCGAATGAGCAGCGGTTATGCGGCTCAGTCCATGCGGCCCTATCGTACAGAACACATGTGGTCCAGACGAGATAGGACATACATCGACTAGGCTTATAGCAGAGGCAGTATATGACAAACCCGCATATGAAAATATGCACTATGGCCATTTAAAATTCCAGTCATCATCTGCTCACCATCCTTACTCTTGAGAGAAGGTTGCACGTCAGAACGAATGGAAGGTGTGTCTGCCGTTCTCGACGAAAAAGCAAGTCTCTTCCCTTTGGCCGCCGCACCAATCGACTTAGAAGCTTTTGGAGCCATAGCAGAAAGTATGATGAAGTCGAAGGAGGAGAGGGTGAAAGAGAAAAAACTCTCTCTCTGAGTGACTCCTATTTATAGAGTTGCTGAAAAGCGGCTCTTCGATTCTCGAGATCATTAAGGATAGGGACGACGTTTGGGGACTTTATCCCTAATAACGACGAGCGTCCCTTCGGGTTTTGAGATCATTAAAGATAAAGTCGACGTTTGGGAACTCTATTCCCAATAACCGTCGTCTTCATCTCGAAAATAGATCCACAACCGAATCAGGAAAATTAAATACAGCAGTGACAGCTGGCAGGCTCTCTGCGGCCCGAAGTGTCCCTGCGACTCAAGATTTGTTTTGCGACTAAGGATCTCCCTGCGACTCAAGATCTCTCTGCAGTTCGAAAAGCTTCCTGGGAATTGAAGACTCCATACGACTTGACATATTTTCATGCTTCTTATTCAAAGCATTCCAAATTTGCAATTTGAAAACTTTGAAGGGGGTCTTGTAGAAGCATCAAAAATATGGGGTTCATGCGGATTACAAATTGCCACATAGGTACTCTAGGCCAAACAGGTCCGTATAAAGGAAAGTTGTATGACTATTCAAAGACATATGCGGCCGTCGACAAACAGCTATAGAAGGAAGATATGCGGCCAAGAGGAGCAGTTCGACTGGTAAAGCTGACAAGTCCTGGCAAAACATGACAGTTTTGACACTTCGACAAAAAAGATAAGATGTGAGACGTCGCCGAAAAGTAGAGTTTGTATGCCTCCATGCTGCCAGAAGAATGTCGTCTAAGCCGCATGAACCTTATGCGGCTCAGACTTATGCGGCCCCAAAGTTTCCAAACTTTATGCAGCCAGGAGTAACTATGATCCAAGCCGCATTAGTCACATGCGACGCCACATGATCGAAGACTGAGAAAACTATACGCGACAGGACACGTGGCAATCTGACCTAGTCATTAACTACCCAGATTTGCTGCAACAAAATTCTAACAAATCGACAGATGGCAGCCAAAGAGCGGGTCTTCACGTGCTAATCAGCCACGTGGCTGCAAGCCGTCTATGCGGCTCAAAATATATCATATTATAAATAGCAGGGTGCCACACCCCTGCAAAAGGCTGGCAACCTTTAAGAGAAAAGCAATTTCTTCACGAGCTAGAGACTGCATCAGATAGTCCACGGAGTAAGGCAGAGTTGATAGCACTTTCCCGAGCCTCCACCGTCACCCTCCAGAATCAAAATTAAATAATTGTACTTAGATTGTTTTCTAGGATTTCTTTCTAGGCTTTCCTTTGTACAAGCGAGTTTACAATCAATTTCAGTGTTCTGTAATACCTGTCTTTGAATTTTTTATGGCAAACAGCGGGAGATGAAGTGAAGCAGATACTATATAAAGCTCACAATAGTGTCTGTGGTGCACATCAACCTGGTCTAAAGCTACAAGATCTGATTCAAAGTATAGGATATTATTGGCCAACCATAGTGTTAGATGCCATTGAATATTCAAGAAAATTTCAACCATGTCAAATCTATACAGATTTTATTCATCAACATTCAAAATTTCTACATCCGACTGCAGCATCATAGCCTTTCTAAGCTTGGGGCATGGATGTCATTGGTCCTATTAATCTGCCATCATCTCGAGGACGTCGATTTATCCTAGCTATAACCGATTACTTCTCAAAATAGGCCGAAGCTATACCTCTACCTGAAGTCAAGAAAAGCAGTGTCATCAACTTCATCAAACATCATGTGATTTACAGATTCGGCGTTCCTCGACGAATCATCCATGATAATGGATAGTAGTTCATCAGTCAAAAGTTCACTCGATTCTGTGATGACAATCGGATAAACAATCTTACTTCTACACCCTACAATCCTGTTGCTAACGGTTTGGCTGAAGCATTCAACAAAACGATCATCAAGCTTCTCAAGAAGTTTATTTTCACCAATAAACAGAATTGGAGCAAAAATCTTAGAGAGTGTTTATGGGCCTACCGTACTACCGTATGTACTCCGACTGGCTATCAACCTTTCTCTTTGGTGTATGGATGTGAAGCTGTCATACCGCTGGAGATTCAAATCCCATCATTGAGAATTGCTATTGCCAACGAACTCACAATAGAAAACAATGATCGTCTTCGACTTCAAGAGCTTGAAGCACTTGACGAGAAGCGGCTAATAGCTCAACAACACATTGAGCTATATCATGCCCGTATCTCAAAAGCCTTCAACCAAAAAGTCAAAGTACGAACATTTCAAAAAGGCGAGCTAGTCCTTACTGTCAGACGTCCTATTACTATGATACACATGAGCAAAGGCAAGTTCAAACCAAAATGGGAGGGTCCATACGTTATAAGCAAAGTTTTCTCTAACGGAGCTTATCAACTGTCTGGAATGGATAGCCGAATCGCTATGATGCCTATCAACGGCAAATTCCTGAAAAAGTACCATATTTGAAAGTATGTACAGTATTTTCTAGCAAATATTGTACATACTTTAAATCTTTGAATCCCCAGTGGAGTCTATCCAGATCTTATCATCATTGACAACTTCTACTACATCGTTACAAACATCATCTTTTGAAACCCAATTGTTTTAAAAGATATCTTATTATTGAGTCCCAGTTGTCATGCTCCACTCCCATAGGAGCGATCGTCCTCGCTAAGGCGTGATGCCGTACGAGCCTAGATTGCGCTCGTGCAAGGCGGGTTCCCTAACGGTCGATTTTAGCGACTGCGACGGGGTCGTCGCACAGAAGTCCCGTGCAGAGACATTGAATAATAGCAGTAACTTGCCTTTGCTCAAATGGCCGAGCGAGGTCAAGCAGATCCTTGTGGTGGTAGAGGGATGTCTTAGCTTCGTAAGTAACCCTCATGGATCATAGCGAGATGTCGGGAACAGGTCCAAATAGCAGTAACTTGCAGCAGTAGCAGTAGCAATGGCAGCCAGAAAAAGGGCTGCTAGGGATTCGGTTTGGGAGATGTGGTGGCCGGCCCTAGTAGGTTTATATACGGGAATATATAGGGAAAGGGAGAGATGAAAATTTTAGGCTTTTTAAGGAGAGATTTTGGTTGTTTATGGTAGGTTTATGCACTCCACCATAAAGATTTGATTGAGGGACTATTGAGAGAGATTGACTGGTTGCTAATATGGAAACACTTTTTAATATGTGCCACCTTTGCTCAAAATCTTGTTGGCTGAATAAAATTGATTAAAAATCAATTAAGTATGGTCAAACAAAGCTTAGGCAACCTAGATTAGGATCTACCACATCTAGTTGGGTTGGTATCAAGTCGGTTTGGGCTACTTGGGTACTGTAAGTCTAATAAATGGGTCTTTTATGACTTTTGTGTATAAGTAGCACATGGAGACCCAATTGAGTAGACACAAGCGGCATGTGTTGTAGGCTTCGAGTATATCATAACCATATATTGGGTCAAAAGATTTGGGTCGAAATTGAATCTCCAATTTAAATTGGAATGGTCAACGGTTGCACGGTAGGTTCTAAAAGTGAGATTTTTAACCCGAATGTTGTGCATTAAAAATAAAGCACAAGTAGATATTTTTTTAGTAGGATATGATATTCATAGATGAAGGTAGACTAATCTAGATCATGCATATGAGATTTTTTGGAGAAATGGCTAATGTTGTGCTCCTAAAATCAAAGCTACGCTAAAGGGTACTTAGTGGTCTTAATTGAAAGTAAAATTATATTTAATAACAAATAACCCTATTATATACCAAAAAATAATCCTAAAATTATAGAGGGCTTACAACCTATCCACCTTAGAAAATTTTGTCCTTGAAATTAGACACGATATATAAAATCAATCAAAATAAATAATTAAGGCAATATACCTAATCCTATAAAGAGATAGGAAAACGCTCACGATCACATCATCACGTTCCCAAGTTGACTTGCCTAGTGTATGATGCCTCCATGCGACACGAACTAAAGGAATTGTCTATCCCGAAAGGATTTCTCTCTTCGCTTTAGAATCTCCACTGGTTGTTCCTCGTATAATAGACTCGGTTCGATAGTAATCTCAGAATATCAAGAACGTGGATGGGATCTAACAAATACTTCCTCAACTGAGATACATGGAATACGTCGTAAATACCCTTTAATGACAACGATAATGCAAGTCTGTAGGCGACCTCTCTAATTCTCTACAACACATCGAATGATCTAATATACCTCGAACTAAGCTTCTCTCTTCCTCCAAATCGGATAGTCACTCTGGTTGGTGACATTCTCAGAAAGATATGATCTCCTTGCTTGAACTCGAAGAGTTGACGGTGATTGTCTTTCCAGTGCTTCTGCCTGTCTTTTGCTGCCCGTGGATGTCCTTGGATCTGATTTACCGTCTTTACCGTACTAACCACCAGTTCTGGTCCAAGTATCTGTTACTCGCCAACATCACTCCAAAATACTGGAGGACGACACTTTTTCCATGTAATGCTTCGAAAGGTTCCATCTGAATGCTAGCTTGATAGTTGTTATTATAGAAAAACTCGACAAAATACAAATGGTCCTCCCATAATACTCCAAAATAAAGCATGCATGCTCTTAGCATATCTTCCAAGGTTTGTATGGTACGCTCTGATTACCCATCTGTCTGCGGCCGATAAGATGTACTGAACTTCAATCAAGTACCAAGGCTCTCCTGCTTGCTCCTTCAAAAATAAGATGTGAACCTCGAATATTGATCTTGATGCTGAATGGAATTTCGTATAGCCGCACGATCAACTTCATATACATCTCGGCTAGAACCTTCGTAGATTGACCAACTCTAAAGGGCAAAAAATGTGCTGCCTTGGTGAGTCGATCCACGATCACCCAAACTGCCTCTCTCCCACTCGGACTTCTCACATAATCCTATTACGAAGTCCATAGTGATATGCTCTCATTTCCACTCCAGTATGGAAAGCGGCTGAAGTAACCTTGTTGATCTCTAATGCTCAGCCTTAACTTGCTAATACACCAAGCACTTTGCTACAAAATGGGCTATTTCCTTTTTAATTCCATGCGACCAATATTAATACTGCTTTAAGTCTATATAGATCTTCGTCCCACCTGAATGAATAGAGTATGTCGAACTGCACGTCACCGCCATCAACTCCTGGTGGTGCTCTCCATTGGAAACATATAGGCGATCTCCCTACCTCAAAGTCTCGTCCTCGTGAATGCGCAATCTGGTCTGCATACCGGCCTCCGGCCTCTCATTGAAATCTGGCATTTGTCGGTTAAGCAACCTTGATCCTCTCAACTAATGGTGATTGCACCTGAAGGCTCGTCAACTAGCCGTCTACTCCTGCCAGTATAACTCTTATTCCCAACTTCTGCAGATCGTCGAATAGATGTGGCTGAGTAGTCAAAATAAATGCTAAGGGCCTCATGCTTAAAGTGTCATCTACCACATTTTAGCTTTTCCCGGGTGGCATTGCAAGTCAATCTCAAAATCCTTCAATATCTTCAACCATCTTCGCTGCCTCAGATTTAGTTTCTTCTGAGTATAAACATACTTCAAGCTCTTGTGGTCTATAAAAATCTCTACCCGCTCTCTATATAAATAATGCCTCCAAAACTTCAAGGCAAAAATCACTACGGCAAGTTCCATGTCATGAGTGGGGTAATTCTCCTCGTGAGTCCTTAATTGTCCAGAAGCATAGGCTATAACCTTTGCATGCTGCATCAAGACACATTTTAATCTTTTTTTGGATGCATCACTATAGATCACGAAACCTCTTGGTCCCGACGGTATAGTCAATATAGGTTCAGTGGTCAGGCGCTTCTTCAACTCATCAAACGCCTTCTGACACACTTTTGACCATAGGAACTCCTACTACTTGCAAGTCAATCGAGTCATTGGCTCAGCAATCCTTGCAAAGTTCTCTACGAACCTCCGGTAGTACCTGTAAAGTCCATAAAACTTCTTACCTCAGAGACGTTGGTAGGGATAGGCCACGTCTCTATTGCTAATATCTTGGTTGGATCTACTAATATACCATCTCCTGAGACAACGTGTCCAAGGCAAGAGACATGGACTAAGAAGAACTCGCACCTACTCAGCTTGGCATAGAGCCTCTCACTCCTCAGTGTCTCCAGAACTATCCTCAAATGCTTCTGATGCTCCTTATGGCTCTTTGAATATAGCAATATAGCATGAACTCATCTAAATATTGGTGGAACACCTATTCATCAGATTCATAAATAAAGATGATACATTTGTCAATCCAAAAGGCATTACCAAGAAATCGTAGTGACTGTGGCGAGTCATGAATGTTGTTTTTGGACTGTCTTCTTTGTGCACCTTCACCTGGTGCTATCCCGATATCAGATCAATCTTCGAAAATACTTTTGCTCCTATCAACTAGTCGAATAGGTCATCAATCCGGGGTAGTGGGTATTTATTCTTGATGGTCAATACATTCAGTGCTCTCTAGTCAATCCACATGTGGACTGAACCGTCCTCTTTCAAGACAAACAATATTAGTGCTCCCCAGGGTGATGCACATGGTCGGATCAAACCCTGGTCTGCAACTCTTCCAACTGTAGCTTTATCTTGTCCAGCTTTTTTTAGCCAATCGATACACATTGGAAGAAATCAGTGCTGCTCTTGGAACCAACTTAATGCTAAACTCTATTGTCTGAAAATGACACTCCCCTTCCGACAATCTAATGTAGCCTAGCACTGGCTCCCCTAGTCCACTCACTTTTCTGGCCTGGTTTTTCTTAAACTTTGCTTCAAACAACATGGTGTTACGCTCTAAGAATGCAGTCTTCTAGGTCCTATCCATCCTTAATCCTTTTAGTTATTCAACCTATTTATAGTACTGCTCCTATGATTCTTTAGTCTTTATACCCCTATGTGTATCTTATTCTAACAAAATTGCTCTAAATACAAGTCCTTTGAAATTCCTAACTAACCTATATCGAGGAAGGGTTTAATAAAATTACGGTATACTAGTCTGCTTAAGGTAAAATTTATAATTCCACTCTCAAGTCCTTAGTTAAGTCTAACCTCAGAATATAGGAATACTAAAATCATTCCTTACTTATTATGCCATACTCCTATGGATGATATATCAAATATCCTTAATATATGATTAACAACCCACCCTTTCTAGTCTATAGGAAGCTATATGATACGTACAAGTACGCCTACCCATTCTACCCCTATCTGCTAAGTAAAGGTAGAAGTTAATGCTAGGCGGTACGTACATATAGTACTTGACAACCCATCTATATATTGGTAAATCTTCTAGTCCTGGTGGTCAATAGGCCATTCCAAGGTTATTCTCACCTTATATATAGATGTTTGTCTACTCTAACACATACCTATTCACTCTGCACCAATATTCTTAGATTCAAATCATCATATTTTATTCTGACATTATCATTCGGTAGTAATCTCCCTCGTAAAGATCCTCTAGGCTATTATCCAAGATATCTTCGTTTCCTAACACAAGCGCAATATCATAATATCTATATCGTCCAAAGAAAAATTTGTTGGCCAATTCGGTCTCAGTAAACTTGATTTTGATAGTTAACTAAATCAAGTTTCGATATGTCATAATGTGACTCATCTGAGGATCCAACAACGTTGACTTGCTTGAAGGTTGCGTTAGTTATTTCTATATAATTTTATATTTTATTGAGTCTAGGGCTTATGTACATCTAGTCGCACTTGGTACTAGAAGTCTACTCAAATATACCCAAACAAAGTCAACATATACAGCCCAAAGCCCATTTACAAAAATTCAAACCAAAATCATGCCAAACAAGCCACGAAACCTTTCCTCTTCTGAACACCGAACTCAGACTGAGATATGGCCGAACTCGAACTGAACTCGATCTTGGTAATTTTGGTAATCATAGACAGTTGTGAAATCCCTGATATTGTAGCTCCCAATATTTATAAAATTTCAAATATAACACAAAATTTTGGCCGAACTCTGTCCACAAAAATCCTATAAATATGAATGGATTTTTACATTTTACTCACTCCTCTTCTCTCAATCTTTCTATCCTATAGTGAGTATTACTAATTAAGGAGCCTTAAATTTTTTTTTTTATCTCCAAGATTAACTCCTCAGCCTCTAGTTCAAAGTGTGGTCTCGGTTAGAACTCTGAAAGTGTTGTACAGAGAGTGGCTCAAGAAATTTCTCTCTCTAGAAGTCGTTGTGTCCTTCGGATCAAAGCACAAGTTATATGAGTTGTAAGCACTTTGGATTCAAAGCTTGTGTTTTGCTATTGTGACTATAGTGGATTCAACTCCGAGCAAGAGTTCTCGAGCCTAGACTAGCCCTCTCAGAAGCATACTAGGATAAAAATCTCGGTGTTTATATTTTCTCTTTAAACTCTACTGCTTTTAATACTTATCTTATTAACACATATACACTCATATATTGTTGGTCACAGCCTTCATGTAGAATAATTTTTAATTGGATATGATCTGTCCGATGCACTATATTAACCCCCCTTTGGAGTTGCCTAATGGTCCTTCAGTTGGTATCAGAGATTGGTCTTCAGAGATTGGTCTCTTATTATGGACTAACATCCCTAGATTTATGGCAAATAATAGATCTATCCACACCAACAATGGTTAAGGATAGTCAACAAATATCCTATTTGACGGTACCAACTACACATACTGGAAGACACGTATAAGTTTATACCTGAAGTATCTTGATTTTGATATATGGTCTGTTGTAGTAGATGGTTATCATAAGCCACCTAGAATACTCATAGACGACAACCTTACCGAGAAGCCTTATGACAAATACACAGACACAGATAAAAATACGTCGGTCTTGATGCTAAAGCTATTAACGCTCTATTTGTGTTTTAGACGAAACTTAATTCAACAGGGTCTCTACTTGTTGTACTTCATATGAAGTCTGGAAGCTTCTTGAGGTCACTCATAAAGGAACCACACATGTAAAGGAATCAAAGATCAGTTGCCTATCATAAGAGTATGAAGCATTCAAAATGAAGCGGAACGAGATAGTTACTCAGATGTTCATACGGTCTCTAGACATCGTCAACCCTCTATCCTTTCTTGGCAAGGAGTACAACAGGCACAAAAATATTTGAAAAGTACTCAGAGGACATACCAGGAACTGGAATTCCAAGGCCACATCAATCATTGAAAGGAATGATCTTATCATAATGACCCTCAAGACGCTTATGGACAAACTGATGACTCACGATGTAGATCTCAAGGAATTTAACGATCCCACACCAAAGAAAAAGACGATTACATTCAAGGCACGTCACAAGAAGACCGTCAACTATGACTCCGACGATGATGACTCTCAAGACGGAGAAGTTGCCCTAATCACCAGGAACTTCAAAAAATTTCTAAAGTTTGAGCGATCAAATAAGAAGGAGCAAAATGACAATAGTGACGAAGAACCGGTGTGCTACAACTATAAGAAGATAGGTCATATAAAAATGGACTGCTCGACAGTAAAGAAAATGAATCGCCACAATCGCCCATCTAGGAGAATTTCATTAAAGAAGTATGCTAACACAAGTATCTGGCATGAGAGCGAGGCAAGTAATTCTTAAGAAGAAGAAAAGTTTCAAAACTCAGTAAATCTATGTTTCATGGCAGTAGATAATCAGGTAACAAATAATTCTCACTATGTGACTTTACTTTTGATGAATTATCTGATGTCTTCAGTAATTTACTTGAGGATTATAGAAAGCTTAGAGATAAGTTTAAGATGCTAGAAAAGATATTCATTCTTATCCGACTAAGATTGAAAGACTTACAAGTGTGCTAAGAGAAGGAAAGGATACGTCTTCTTGTGTTATTCAAGACGAGATATCCAAACTTAAGCCTAGTCATCATGAGACTCTTGACTGCATTGACAAGAAATCTCAAGAGATTACTACACTCAAGGAGGAACTCGAATCCAAAAAGAAGAAATACTCTATTGTTTCTCTTAGGATAGATGCACCGTGTCACACAATCACGCATTCTTTTATAAATATCCACATAAACCACAGAGCACGACTTCATACAACCATGTCTATCATGTTGCACTTAGTACTAATAATTATACCATATATCATTATTATGGTAGGAAATGACATATTTTTAGATTTTACATAACTAGAAAATTGGTAGACATAAATGTTTATGCATGGGTACCAAAGACTAATTCAGCAGGACCAACAAAAAAATGGGTACCGAAGGTTACATGTACAACTCGTTTTGTATGTGGAACCTTCCTCCTATGCTAGAAGCAAATGGATTCTTGATAGTTGGCTGCTCACAACATATGACAGGTGACTCCAACTTATTTCCAATGCTATCAATGAAGAGAAAATGATGTGTCTCCTTCGGTAACAATCTTAAGGGCTATATTATTGGTAATTATAATGTAGGTATCCCTCCCTATCTAGTTATAAAAGATATTTGTCTAGTTATTAAAACATAAGCTACTTAGCATCAGTCATTTAGCTTACCACAGCTATGGTATTAACTTCGTAAAAGACAAATGTTCAATCTATAAAAGATCTACTGGTAATATCATTTTCGAAGGGATTATCTAAAGATAATCTTAAAAAAAATTGACTCCAAGGCAGATGAAGGTATTTTCCTAGGTTATACAGCCAAAAGCAAAGGATACCGAGTGTTTAACAAGCAAACCCTGACTGTTGAAGAGACTACTTTTGATAAACTCAACAAGAGAATACCAAATGACAGTGACGATAACAATGTCATGAAAACAATTGATGACAATCCTAAAGATACAAGCACATCAAGTCATCTGGATAGTCTGTCTAAAAGCCCAAGATTCTATACAGACCATCCAAAGGACTTTGTAATAGGTGATATATCTAAAGGTGTAAGTACACGCTCTTCCAATAAAGATATCATTGCTAATGTTGCCTTTATTTCTAAGATAGAACCTAAGATGTAGGAGAGACTTTTACTGATGAATTTTAGATTTATGTTATACAAGATGAACTCAACCAATTTGATCGTAATCAAGTTTGGGAACTTGTTCCTAAACCTAATGATTATCCGATCATTGGTACCAAATAGGTTTTCCGAAATAAACTAGATGAGAATGGTTCAGTCATACACAACAAGGCACGTCTCATAGCTCAAGGCTATAACCAAGAGGAGGTATTGACTACGATAAAATATATGCTTTAGTTGTTAGACTAGAGTCTATTCGAATGCTTTGCTCTTTTACTAGCTTCAATAATTTCAACTCTTTCATATAGATGTTAAAAGAGCTTTTCTAAATAGTTTTATCAAAGAAGAGATTTTTGTTAAGCAAACTCATGGTTTTGAAGATTTCAAACATCCTGGCCATGCATTCAAGCTAAGAAATGCTCTATATGGACTCAAACAAGCCCCACATGCTTGGTATGAGCGATTAAGCTCCTTTTCTACTTGATAATGCTTTTCCAAAAGGCAAAGTTGATACGACCCTGTCATGACCCATACCGCTTTTCGGGAAACGAGTACGTGGCTAAGTATAGCCTATGCCGTCCGATGTCTAGACCTCAAGGGTCAAGTACACAATATTGGATTATAAAATAAATCTCTTTATTTGCTTATTCACAATACTAAATAAAATTACAATATTCAAAGATTATACTTGAATAAAATACAATATCTCACAAAATCAAAAACAACTAATTAAAACTTTATGATCAACTCATCTATCTAACTACTAACTGCTCTCTAGGATCGGCCTTCAAAATAAATATATCTCTCTCCAACGATCAAAACGCATTGAGTAGCAAGCGACTAAGCTAAAAAAAATAGGTTTCTAGTCAGGAATGGAATGAATACATCTCTAGCAGCAGTTCCAGTAATTGATAAAGTCTATAAAACAGTAAATAGGAATAAAATATATGATGAACAGATAAGCATAGAATCATGGAACGGAGCATAGACTGAAACAGATAAGTATGGTAACAATAACAAGTGAAAACAGTAATAAATTAGGTAAGACATGCAACCAACAATGTATAAAGTGGAACCAGAAAGAGTGCACCTATATAGTGTGTTGAAATACCACTTTCGACATGTGAAAGGCTAGTACATACGGCATCCCGCACGTGAAGTGTGCAATCGCTATCATTCCTGTTTGAAACTGAGGGAGTGGTTCCTGATTTTGGGAATATTCACATGTCAACTAAAGTATTTCTACGCCCGACTAATACTAATAGATCCAAGTCCGATGTGTAAATCAAGACGTAAGACCAGGCAGATAAATATAAGTAATGCATGTAAGAGAGCCTTGGTAAGCTAGTCAAGTAGGAAATAATATACTCAAATGAATCCATAACATACTACACCGTGTAACCATCGTGTCGAGAACCAAAATAAGAAATCAAAGTAAAACAATATTATAAACATGAATCATAGAAGCTATCAAGGATGAAAATTGTCAGAGAATGTACTCGCCTCAATTAGCTGGAGTCGATGTGCGCGAGACGAACGTACTAACGCTGAATAAGTTCATATATTGGAGATCGGCACGAATTTAGATAATCGGTTCGCAACTGCCCACAAGAACGAGACATGAGATATACAATTAGACAATATTTGAAAAAGATAATTTGCTAAGAGTGATTGATTTAGTTATTAAGCTAAACCCACGAATCCCAAAACCAAAAATGTATATTTATTTAATAAATCCCCCTCTTTAGTAAAGATACTAGATATTTAGAAAATACTTATATAAAATCTATTTTATAATACATATACAAAACTTACTGGAATAGAAATCATTAATTATCAAGAAAATATATGTACCTAGTTTTATAAATCTATTTTTAGAAAATCTTATTAGGAATATATATATATAAAAGCCCAAATGCCTTATTTATTAATAAGGCCCAATATCATTTATTGTTATTTTTATAAAGCTGAAAAATCAAATATTAAATAAGACCATACAAATCTTTTCATATATATACACACTCAAAATATATTTATTTACATAAGCCATTTTTAGTCAAAAGCTCAAATTAATAGGCAGGCCAATACTACTAATTTAATGACAGACCCAAATAAATCTAAATATTTATTTTGTTTAAAGCCCAGGCCTAATACGCCCATAATCAATTAAATCCAAAGTTTACCCAAAGCCCATAATGACTCTCTCAGCCAAAATTCAAATTTAAAATAAAATCAGATAATAAAACAAACTAAAATAGAATTAAAAGTGAGAGAAAGAGTGAGAAAGAGAGAGAGAGAGAGAGAGAGAGAGAGAGAGAGAGAGAGAGATCAGGGAGAGAAAGGGAGATCTAAAGAGAGTGGAAGAAGATCGAGAGAGAAAGGAAGGAGAGGGAGGAGAGCTCACCGAGGCGTTGGGTGGCACTCGTCGACCGCAGGTATTATGGCGGTACTGTGGTGTAGTACTGAGTGTGAACACCGACATGGCTCTCGACAATCGTGGTGCATAGGAAGTCGATGGTGCCGGACTATGGAGATCGACGAGGAGTCCTCGTCGACTGGATGCGACTTACTGGAGGTGCTTCACATCAGCTGCGAAGCTAGGGCGGAGGAGATCGACATGGGACTGCTCAACTTGGAAGTCGTCGAGGAGAGCACGAGCTCGCCTGAGAGGTGCAAAGGCTCGGCCACGGCGCACGCGGGGCAAGCCCTAAAGTTTGATAGACCAAGCGGCCGTGGGACGGAGGAAAATGAATTGGCGCATGTCAATGGATCTGGCCCTCGAAGGCAGCTCACAGCCCGATCGCGAGCGGAGGAAGTTGGCGGTGCCATGGCGCAGAACGCTGGGAGCTGGCTCTCCACCGGTCGGTGGGTTTGTGATAGAGGGTGGTGGTTGCAACTGGGTATGGATGGCTGGCGTATTGGTTGGTGACGCTGGCGGTAGAGAGGGGAGTTGGGATGGGTGGTCGAAGCTAGTGGTCGGCCGGGTGGAGGCCGAGGTGTTACCGGTGTGGGGTTGCCGGAAAGGTGTGGTGGATAAACACTGAAGAAATATGTCCAAAAATATGCCCATGACATTTTTTGACCGTATATATGGTAATCCTATATAATATTAGATTTGACCATATATGTGGTAATCCTACATATATGGTAATCCTATATAAGATTGAATTTGATTATATGTGGTAATCCTATATAGGATTGTATTTTTTGGCCTACATAGGATTGGATTTCTATGCTATATAAAGGGGTCTACGGGTGCTCCTTTATACATCTCATTGTGCTCAAGTTGTTGAATAAGTTCAACACAAGAGAGCTAAAGTTGTTGAATAAGTTCAACACAAAAATTTGAGAGAGTTTTTTTTCTATTTTTTGTGATAGAGATCGTGTTCTTGAGTGTAAGGAGAGAAGTGTTGAGAGCTATTGTAATTCCTTTTCTTCTTCATAGTCGAACTAAATCACCCTCATTTGTGGAAGTAGGCATCTTGGCCAAACCACGTAAATTATTGTCTTTGTGTTTGTGAATTTTCTCTGATTTTCTTGGGTTTATTTCCGCTGTGCCACAACAAATTGGTATCAAAGCTTTGGGAGTCTAGCAAAATTTTTGACAAAGTTCTCAAAAAAAGTTAATTGGGTGGATTCTTGATATGGCTCCGTCAAGCAGGATCGGAAAGCATGAAATTGAGAAGTTCAATGGGAAGAATGATTTTGGCTTTTGGAAAAGCCAGATGAATGACGTTCTCATATCTCAAAAGCTTCACAAAGCTTTACGGAGAAAGTCCAAGAAGCCCACTGACATGATCGATGATGATTGGGATGACATGGATCTCGAAGCATGTACCGCTATTCGCCTGTGTTTGGAAAGGTATGTCGTGTACTCTGTGAAGGACGAAACCACCACCGCTGGGCTTTGGTTGAAGTTGGAATCACTCTACATAACGAAGAATCTCAACAACCGACTTTATAGGTTAAAGTCGCTCTACAGACTAGTGATGGAGGAAGGTACGTCAATTTGGGATCATATTTCAAAATTTAATCTAATTATTTTCGACTTGAAGGATGTTGACATACATGAAGAAGATGATCGTTTGGCGATAATCCTATTATTTTCTTTGCCCGATTCTTATGAGAATCTTATTCAAACATTATTGTACGGGAAGGACTCAATTTTCGTAGAAGAAGCTACGAGTGCCTTATTGTCTAATGAGGTGCGAAGGTTGGCATCTAATGGAGGAAATGATGGAGGCCAAACCCAAGGTTTGACGGTAAGAGAAAGGACAAACGATAAAGCATCTTTTTGCAGAAGGTCAAGATCCAAGTCCAAAACACTTATTGAGAAGGTAAAGTGATTCAACTGCAATAAAAAAGGACATTATGCAAATAAGTTTTCTCATCCAAAGAAGAAGAACAAGAAAAAGGAGAATAAGATAGAGAGAGAATGTGATGAAGCAAACTGTGCTTCATAAGCTGATAGTGATGGAGTCTGTTTTTCGGTGGCACATGACAACATGAGTGACAGTTGGATTCTTGATTCCGGATGCTCGTACCATATGTGTCCAAAGAGGGAGTGGTTTTCTTCCTACAAGGCGACAGATGGTGGTTTTGTGTTGATGGGCAACAACAATGCATGTCGAGCTATTGGAATTTGATCTATCAAGGTAAAAATATATGATGGAATTGTGTGAACTTTGACCGATGTCAGATATGTTCCCGAGCTCAAGAAAAATCTTATTACTCTTAGTACGCTTGACTCGAATGGTAACAAGTTCGTCGCCGAGGGTGGAGTCTTGCGGGTTGTTCATGGTTCTTTGGTGGTGATGAAAGGTCACCGACAGGGTAACCTTTATATCTTATTAGCAAGCACTGTGACTGGGACTTTAGCAGTCAGTACATTTGATCTGTCTGATAGCACGCGTCTTTGGCATATGCGGCTTGGGCATATGAGCTAGAAAGGCCTGTCCTTACTGAGCAAGCAAGGATTACTGAAGAACTTGAAGAAGCAAAGTATGGATTTCTGTGAGCATTGTATTTATGGCAAGCAGCACAGGGTGACCTTCAGTACAAGCAAGCAGAAGACAAGAGGTATTCTCGGCTATGTGCATACAGATGTGTGGGGACCTAGCAGGATTCCTTCCAAGAATGGAGCAAGGTACTATGTCACTTTTACTGATGATTATATACGTTATGTTAGTTGTATTTCATCAAAACCAAGGATGAAGTGTTCGAAAAGTTCAAGCAGTGGAAAGCAACAATGGAGAACAGAACAGACATAAAGGTAAAGACGATGAGGTCTGATAATGGTACTGAATATACCTATGGACCTTTTAAAGATTTCTGTGCTCAACAAGATATCGTTCGACATTGGACTATTAGGAACACACCGCAACAGAATGGGTTATCAGAGAGGATGAATCGAATCTTGCTTGAGAAAGCAAGATGTATGCTCTCCAATGTCGATTTAGGCAAGGAATGGTGGGCAGATGCTATACACATGGCACGGTACTTGGTTAATAGATCACCAACTCCGACTATAGATTGTAAGACTCCATATGAGGTGATGACCGACAAACCAGCACATTACAGCACTTTGCGCGTGTTTGGATGCAAAGCTTACTATCATGTCAATGAGGGTAAGTTGGACCCGAGAGCCAAGAAAGCAATTTTCTTGGGATACGCACAAGGAGTGAAGGGCTACCGTCTGTATTGCTTGGAGGATAAGAAGTTCTTAATCAGCAGGGATGCCACATTCGACGAGTCTTCAGTGTTGGCTTCGAACAAGAAGAGTGAGTCCGATCATGATGGTAGAGTATCTGGCAAATCTCAAATAATTGAGATTGAGTCGTCTGAGGATACATCAAATGAGGTAGAGGTTTCTGAAGATGTTCATCAAGCCCCACAAGAGCGACAACCAAAGAATGAGCAGCACCAGCAGCAAGATTCTTTGGCCACCACTAGGCCAAGAAAAACAGTCAAGCCAGTACATATGTATGGATTTGAGGAACCGATAAACATTATGGATAGCTAAATGTGGTGGCATATGCACTACCAGTGGAGGATGACGAGCCTATCACATTCAAACAGGTGGTTAAAGATACTAGCAGCGAGAACTGGATGGTGGCTATGCAGGAAGAGATTGAGTCTCTCCACAAAAATTGTACATGGGATCTGGTTCCATTGCCCAAAGACAAGAAGGCTATAGGCTGCAAGTGGGTGTACAAAAAGAAGAAACCTTCTCTAGAGTCAGGTGGCACTATGTTCAAGGCAAGATTAGTAGCAAAGGGCTTCGCACAAAAGGAGGGAGTGGACTACAATGAGATATTTTCGCCGGTGGTCAAGCATACTTCTATTCGCATATTGTTGAGCTTGGTAGCTCATCATGATCTAGAGTTAGAGCAACTCGATGTGAAGACAGCATTCTTGCATGGCGATCTTGATAAAGAAATTTATATACATCAACCGGAGGGCTTCAAGGTGGTTGGCAAGGAAAATCATGTGTGTTTGTTGAAAAAATCGTTGTACGGGTTAAAGCAGTCACCTCGACAGTTGTACAAGCGATTTGACACCTTCATGATACGACATGATTTCACCCGAAGTAAGTATGATTGTTGTGTTTACTTTCATAGACTTCGTGGTGGAGACTATATCTATCTATTGCTTTATGTGGATGATATGCTTATTGCCTCAAAAAGCATGCTAGAGATAGATAAACTAAAATCTCAACTTAGCTCGGAGTTTGAGATGAAAGACTTGGGTGGAGCCAAGAAGATTTTGGGGATGGAAATTAAAACGGAGAGGGAGAAACAAAAATTGGCTTTGTCGCAAAATTCGTACATTAAGAAGATCATTGCTCGTTTTGGTATGAAAGATGCAAAGACTGTTTCTACTCCCTTGGCTGGCCACTTTAGGCTCTCAGCCAAGTTATCCCCTACTACAGATGAGGAGAAGGAGCACATGGTTCGAGTTCCTTATACGAGTGCAGTTGGCAGCTTAATGTATGCTATGGTGTGCACTCGACCAGACATTGCACAAGCCATAAGTGTGGTTAGTCGCTTTATGGCTAATTCGGGAAAGAAGCACTGGGAGGCTGTGAAGTGGATATTCAGGTACTTGAAGGGCACCACTGATGTGGGATTACACTTTGGTGGAGACTTTAGCCAAGTCAGTGGATATGTGGATTCAGACTATGCTGGTGATCTGGATAGACGCAGGTCAACTACTGGATACGTGTTTGTTTTATATGGTGCACCAGTCAGTTGGAGGCCTATGTTGCAGGCTACGGTTGCACTATCGACTACGGAAGCAGAGTATATGGCGGTAACAGAGGCAGTGAAAGAAGGCCTATGGCTTCGTGGTTTGATTAATGACTTGTGGGTGAAGCATGATGTATTTGATGTGCATTGTGATAGTATGAGTGCTATCCACTTGGTAAAGAATCAAGTCCGTCATGCAAGGACCAAGCATATTGATGTTCGCTACCACTTCATACAGGATGTTGTAGAAGATGGTGATATTGCACTTGAAAAGGTGCATACCAAGGACAACCCCGCTGATACGTTGACTAAGGTTGTTCCTGGAGCTAAGTTCCAACATTTCAGACTTGCTCCATGTCCTACCAATTGTTTGAGAGCCCTTGCAGAGTGGTTGATTTGGTGAAACTATGCGGCGGAGAAGTGTCGGCTCAATTTTGTGGCAAAATCTTGCCGAGGTAGAGATATGAAGAAATATGTCCAAAAATAGGCCCATGACCTTTTTTGACCATATATATGGTAATCCTATATAAGATTGGATTTGACCATATATGTGGTAATCCTACATATATAGTAATCCTATATAATATTGGATTTGATTATATGTGGTAATCCTACATAGGATTGTATCTTTTAGCCTACATAGGATTGGATTTCTATATAAAGAGGTCTACGGGTGTTCCTTTATACATCTCATTATGCTCAAATTGTTGAATAAGTTCAACACAAGAGAGTTAAAGTTGTTGAATAAGTTCAACACAAAAATTTGAGAGGGTTTTTTTTTTTCTATCTTTGTGATAGAGATCGAGTTCTTGAGTGTAAGGAGAGAAGTGTTGAGAGCTATTGTAATTCATTTTCTTCTTCATAGTGGAACTAAATCACCCTCATTTGTGGAAGTAGGCATCTTGGCTGAACCACGTAAATCATTGTCTTTGTGGTTGTGAATTTTCTCTGATTTTCTTGGGTTTATTTCCGCTGGGCCACAACAAACACACAGCCACGGGAAAAATGACCAGGGAGATGGAACGGCAAGGAGCATGAACAACAACGTTGGGGCATGGCCGCAGCAAAGGAGGCTCGGCCATAGACTATTGGCGGCCGTGGATAGGTTTAGGGTTGTGTCGGGTGTCCGACATAAAATTGTGGTTTGTATTCCTGTCCGGATGTGTAGGATATGGAAGAGAAAAGATGTACATCTAATAAAATAGTGGAGGCCACAGACGGACACAGACACGGTGCATAACACAATTGGTTGTGTTGATGGATGATGGCTGATGGTGGCAATGGTTGAGGAAATGTTTGGATGTGAGAAAAATCAAAAGGAAAGGTTCCCTTAAATAGGTGGGAAACTCCAAAACTGATAAGGATTAGAATTTCGAATAGATAAGTCTTCCCTTTAATTTTGAATCAAATATATTTTAGAAACAAAATCTAATCTATCACTACCCTATAAATGATTAGGATAATAATTTAAAGTAATATTCTAGTTTATCAAATAATTTAAATCATATTATTTCAAATTAAATCAAATAACTTATTAATTTAGAATAATATTTGATGTCATCAAATAAGTAGAGTATGTATTTTGATAAATTAAAACCATATATTTTTAAAAATGGACAAGCCCATTTATCGTTCAAAAATATTTATGATTTCTAAATCATTCTTGAATCCAAATCTTTTAAAAATCCAAAATAATAACCAAAACACCTTTCATGATTCCAATAATGAAACTTCAAGAAAATAGTTTTTATTAAAATTAATTATGATTTTCAAACCATAAATTTTAACTAGTTTTTTTCAAATTCAAAATAATAGCAAAATAATGTTTATACGTTTTAAAATAAACATATTTCAAAACGTTATTTATTTGAAAAAATAGAACAAATAATTAAAAATTAAAAATTCAGGAAGAGGGGTTACAAATCTACTCACCTTTGAAAAATTTCGTCCTCAAAATTTAAGAGATTCCGAGGACGGATAAATTCTAGGACAGATAAACTCAATTAGTTTGGCCATATAGAATTTAGTAGGAATTTCTTAATAAGAAAGCTAATTGTTGGCAAGGGTGGAAACGGAAGAAGGAAAATATATGACATATTAACGAAGGTAGTTGCTTAGAGGAGCCTCTCATACATGACATCTAACGTAAATCATCCCATCAATCTTATAAATTCGTATCCTCAAGAATATTTCAGAAGTTCCTCAATTTCAATCCTTAAAATTCTAAATCACTACTCCATACTTATCATAATTTTCAAGATTGTGATTTAATAAAATCGTCAATATTGCTTTACCAGCTGGCGCTGTAGTGAAGTTGATTGCAAAATAGGGTAAATCGGTCACATTAAGACTTAACCGAATATTCAACTTATCTAACTTGATATTTATCCTCAAATTTAAACTCCACAAAATTCTTCCAAAATATTTTAATTTTAAATCCACTTTTTCATAACTTCCTCAAAATTTTAAATTCAAAAATCCAAAATCCAAAAATTTAAAATGTTTAAAATTTAAATACTTTAAAATTTAAACTTAAATCTATTATGTCACGATATCCTCAAAGTTTTAAATCCAATAAATCTCCAATTTTTATCTCGATTTTATATTGTTGAAAATCATTTCCTTTAAAATTAAAATTCAACCATAAATTAGCAAAAAAGTCATCAAACCACATAGAATTGTAAGCCTCATTGACACCGAAAGCTAACAATTTTCATCTTCAACAGTTGGTTAACTTCAAAGACACAATTCATCAATCGAGGACTCTACCCACCTTTGATTATACCATCCTATCAAAACACAATGTTATCACATAAAATATTTCAAATTCCTCAAATAGGGTACTCAAATTCAATGTATATTACTATCTACAGGTTGCCCACGGTATACTTAGTCCTAGGCCTAGTCATTTTCGTAAAAAATAAATCAATCTAATTGTGAATGAGCATCATAGTCGCAGGCTCGCAGTAGTACGACTAATATAGGTATTACCACGAGTTCCCACAATTTACAAAAACTGACCTACATAGGCTACCAAAAAAACTTGTCATAACCTGCACTCGCATTTCGGGATATGAGTACGTGGCCAAGTCTAGCCTACATCATATAATCGACGGAATAATGTTGTCTAGACCTCAATGGTCAAGTACACAATATTGACTTATAAAATAAATCTCTTTATTTGCTTATTCACAATATTAAAGAAAATTATAATATTCAAAGATTGCACTTGAATAAAATACAAAGTCTCACAAAATCGAAAACAACTAATTAAAACTTTATGAACAACTCATCTATCTAACTACTCTCTAGGATCGACCTTTAAAATATATCCATATTTCTTCCAACGATCTAAATGCATTGCGTAGCAAGTGACTAAGCTGAAAATATAGGTTTCCAGTCAGAAATGGAACGAATACATCTCTAACAGCAGTTCCAATAATTGATAAAGTCTATAAATAGTAAACAGTAATGAAATACACGATGAACAGATAGAACGAAACATAGAGTGAAACAGATCAGTATGGTAATAATGACAAGTAAGGAGAATAGTAATAAAATAGATAAGACATGCAAGTAGCAATCTATAAAGTAGAACCAGAAAGACTACACCTATCTAGTGTGTTGAAATACCACTTTCAACAAGTGAACGGCTAGGGGTAGATACGACATCCTGCACATAAAGTGTGCGAGCGCCATCGTTCATATTTGGACTTGACAGAGTGGTTCCTGATTTTGGGAATATTTACATGTCTACTAAAGTATTTCCTCGCCTGACTAGTACTAATAGATCCAAGTCTGATGTGTAAATAAAGATGTAAGACCAGCTAGATAAATATAAGTGATGCATGTAAGAGAGTCATGGTAATCTAGTCAAGTAGAAAATAATGTAATCAAATGAATCCATAACATACTATTCCGTATAACCATCGTGTCGAGAACAAAAACTAGAAATCAATGTAAAACAGTACTATAAACATGAATCGTAGAAACTATCAAGTATGAAAACTATCAGAAAATGTACTCGCCTTAATTAGCTAGAGTCGACGTGGGCGATGCGAACGTATTGACGCTAAATAGGTTCATATGATAGAGATTGGCACAAATTTAGATAATCGGTCTGCAACGGCCCACAAGAAAGAGACATCAGATTTACAATTAGACAATATTTGAAAAAGACAATTTGCTAAGAGTGATTGATTATGTTATTCAACTAAACCCCACGAATCCCAAACCCAAAAATGTATATTTATTTAATAAATCTCCCTTTTTAGTAAAGATACTAGATATTTAGAAAATACTTATATAAAATCTATTTTATATACATATAAAAAACTTATTGGAACAGAAATAATTAATTATTAATAATATATACAAATATCTATATTATATTGTTATATATATATTATATTGTCATATATATATATATATATATATATATATATATATATATATATATATATATATATATATATATATTCAAAAAAAAATATATATATATATATATAGAGAGAGAGAGAGAGAGAGAATAAGGGAGGTGAGGTGCCACCACACGGTGAGGTGGCTATATGTCACCCCATGCTATCATCATGCACTTGCACACTTTTTGATGTATGATGATAGCATAGGGGGGTGACACATAGCCACCACCCATAGGGTGGCACCTCACCTCTCTTATTCTCTCTCTCTCTCTCTCTCTCTCTCTCTCTCTCTCTCTATATATATATATATATATATATATATAGTTTTATAAATCTAATTTTAGAATATATATCTTATTAAGAATATATATATATATATATATATATATATATTCTTAATAAGATATATATTCTAAAATTAGATTTATAAAACTATATATATATATATATATATATATATATATATATATATATATATATATATATATATATATATAATATATATATATATATATATATATATATATATATATATATATATATATATATTAATGCTGAAATGCCTTATTTATTAAGGCCCAATATCATTTATATACACACTCAAAAATCTTAATAAGGCCCAATATCATTTATTATTATTTTTATAAGGCCAAAAATGAAATATTAAATAAGCCCATACAATTCTTTTCATATATATATACACACTCAAAAATATTTATTTATATAAAGCCATTTTTAGTCAAAAGCTCAACTTAATAGGTAGGCCCAATACTAATAATTTAATGATAGACCCAAATACATCTAAACATTTTTTAAGGCCCAAGACTAATAGGCCCATAATCAATTAAATCGAAAGTTTCCCTAAAGCCCATAATCACTCTCGGCCAAAATTGAAATTTAAAATAAAATCAGATAATAAAAAAAGTAAAATAGAATTAAAAGAGGGGGAGAGAGAGAGATCAGGGAGCGAAAGAAAGATAGATCTGAAGGGAGAGAGGGGGAAGATCGAAAGAGAAAGGAAATAGAGGGAGAAGAGCTCACCGGGCCCTTGGGTAGCCCTCAACGGCGGCGCAGGTGCTATGGTGGCACTGCGGCATAGCGCTTAGTGAGAACGCTGACACGGCTCTCGACGACCGCGATGCACAGGAAGTTGGTGGTGCCGGACTGCGAAGATCGACCAGGTGTCCTCATCGACCGAAAGCGGCTAACTGCGGGCGCTCCGCGTCAACTGCAGAGACAGGGCGAAGGAGATTGGCATGAGGCTGCTCGACGTGGAAGTCGTCGAGGAAAGAACGAGCTCGTCTGTGAGGTGCAGAGGCTCGTCCATGGCACACGCGGGGAAGGCCCTAAAGTTTGGTGGGCCGAGCGGTCACAGGACGGAGGAGAGTGCGCTGGCGGATGCTCGCAGATCTGGCCTTGAAGGCGTCTCACAGCCCGAACGCAAGCAAAGGATATCGGCGATGCCATCGTGCAGAATTCTAGGCGCTGGCTCGCTGCCGGTCGGCGGGTTTATTATAGAGGGTGGTGGTATCGACTAGGCCGGGAAGGCTAGACGTTGGTTGGTGACACTAGCGGCAGAGAGGGAAGTTCGGATGGGTGGTCGAAGGAAGTGGTCGACCGGGTAGTGGCCGATGTGCTGTCGGCATGGGGTTGCCAGGATGGCGTGGTAGAGAAACACGCAGCCACGGAAAAAACGGCTACGGAGATGAACGATGAGGAGCACGGACAACGGAGTTGGGGCGTGGCCGCAGCAGAGAAGGCTCGGCCAGGGACTATAAGCGGTCAAGATTAGGTTTAGGGTTGTATCGAGTGTCCAACGGGAAATTATGAATTGTATTCGTGTCCGCATGTGTAGGACACGAAAGAGAAAAGATGTACATTTAATAAAATAGTGGAGGCCAAGGATGGACACAGACATGATGGACAACACAATTGGTTGTGTTGATGGTTGATGATTGATAGTGGGGAAAATCAAAGGGGAAAGCTCCCTTAAATAGGTGGTAAACTCCTAAACTGATAAGGATTAACATTTGTAATAGATAAACCTTTCCCTTAATTTTAAACCAAATAGATTTTAAAAACAAAATCCAATCTAATCACTATTCTATAAATAATTAGGATAATAATTTAAAGTAATATTCTATTTTATCAAATAATTTAAATCATATTAATTCAAATAAAATCAAATAACTTATTAATTTAAAATAATATTTGATGAAGTTAAATAACGTAGAGTATTTTTTTTTAAATCAAAACCTTGTTTATAAAAATAAATCGACAAATCCTTTTATCATTCAAAAATATTTATGATTTCCAAAATCTTTCTTGAAGCCAAATTTTTAAGAACAAAATAATAACCAAAACACCTCTCATGATTCCAATAATGAAACTTCAAGAAAATAGTTTTTATTAAAACTAATTGTGATTTTCAAACCATAAATTTTAACTAGATTTTGAAATTCAAAAATAATAGGAAAATAATGTTTAAACGTTTCAAAGTGAATTTGTTTCAAAATATGATTTATTTGAAAAAATAGAATAAATAAATAAAAAATTAAAAATTCGGTAAGAGTCTTTACAGACCATTTTCGTAAAACTTTTGTTGATTCTATGCTTTTAGTACAGATTTATGTTGATGATATCAAATTTGGATCCACTAATGAGATGCTAAGTAACGAGTTTTCTAAGTATATGCAACAAGAATTTGAAATATGCTGATGGGAGAACTCACCTTCTTCTTCGGCCTGCAAATCAAGCAAACATCACAAAGAATATTCATCAATCAGGCTAAGTACATAAAGGAGTTGCTCAAAAAGTTTGATATGGATAACTCCAAACCTATCGAAACTCCTATTGTAATGCCCCAATCCCAAAATACGTAAATTGTCAGCTACATATCAAGTGACTCCAGCCAAACTAGAATAAGTACAAGTTGTCTAGAGGTCATATCTATCTATATCTAGCAAGTCCAACTATATCTCAATCCATAGGATATCATCTCAAGTGAGGACCAAGTGCACCAATGATGATCAAACAGTAATGCACCGATTCCACAAGAATAAAACACCAAGAAAGATAATATGTAATAAAGTTGGCCAGACATTAATAATATTGTCAAAACAAGCTCATAACAAAGAAGTAAAGCTTGTGAAACTAGGCTATATCAGCAGAATAATCAATGATAATAAAACTTATTAATGGAGGAATATGATAAATTCAACCACTAATATACCTGATATCCTGAAGATATAACTGTCAATTACCAACTATTCTATAAAGCCAGCTCAGCAACAACCTGTAGAGATCAACAGGTGTAAGCCCCCTGGATTTTTAGAATTATTTTTTTAGTATAGTTATTAAAAGATATATTTTTTCACTATTATTTATGATCATAAAATACATTTTTTCGTAGCTTTGATTTTTGGAGCACAAGATATGCCAATCTCTAGCAACTTCCTTCATGAGTCTTGATCTAGGTTTATCTTCACTTTGATATATCATATCCTACTCAAATATGTTCTCTCGTATTCTATTTTCGTCGCCCAACTTTTGGGTCAATTTAGCCCAAAAGGTTATCTACCGTAAAATTTGTCGTACTTTTCAACTTGATTTCGAGACTCGACATCGTTCCAACCTAAACAACCCAATATATAATTTTGACTTATTTTAGGCTACTACACACATGCCTATGGTGTCCCACTCAATTGAGTTCCCATGTGCTGCTTATTTTCAAAAGTCACATAAGACCCGTTTCTAGTCATTTCGGTGTTTATTCCTATTGGAAATATTTTTGGGACTTAAACCTAGTTAACCTAACTTAGTGGGGACCACCCTAGGGTGCCAACTCATAGTAGAACCCTATTAAATTGATTTAAATCAATTTAAGAGTAGCCATGTGATCAAATCTCTATAACTTTAACCAAAGTCAAACATCATACTCATATAAGGAAACCATTACTACTATTATCCTAATAATTGATTGGAAGACCAAATAAAATCCAATTCAATCCAAACCAAAACCTAAATTTCTATAATTCATAGAGGATCAAAACCTTATATATATACATCTACTCTTGGCTGCCCAACCCCCTCTCCCCATCACCAAACCCGATCCCCATATTTTTTTGGTCGCCACCCACTATATCCCAAGGCCCGTTGGCCCATTGGTCATAGTCGCATCTGATTTTGATAATCAACATAAACTTTAGTCGATACATAAATAATTATACTACATGTACAAAAATAAGAACGTCTACTTCCAACAAGCAACTACTCGTCATCTTCGTCATACAAAAACTACAGATGTATATCAAGATTTTTTTCTATTTTTTCTGTATTTTTCCTTTTATTAGGTCTAGAAAAAATTTATGGTTGATCAAATTTGCAATTGGCTTTCTAAACTGAAATCCACTGTCCAAAATGACCCTACCTATATACCTAATCATATATCAATTCCTATACCCAATCCTATATCAATCCCATATCAAATAACCATACAAAAAGTCCATACATTATTTGAACAGATATTCACATAAGAACCCTACCTGAGTTCGGCCTGAACTCTACCTGAGTTTTGTTGTTATGTTTCTAGAAAATTTTGGTCTACCTGAATATCTGTAACCACTTTTCAAATTACGAATTTTATGGACCCGAACGCATGCCGAGTTCTGCCCTAAAAATGCTATAAATAGAGGGAATCTTCTCATTCAAAATTATTCATTCATTCCACTCTTCTCTCTCTATTTAAAAGCATTCCAGATCTATTCACTTTCATATCTAGCCTTTAACGACTCCCACCCAAGCCATGCGTCATTTCGTTTTAATATAGAGTTTGGTTGTTTGAGTTGTAAAGAAGGTTCTCCGAAAACGTTCAAGTTTTCAAGTTTGCTGTATTTGAAGTTGCAGGTCCTTCGGATTAAAACTCGTGGTTGAAAGGAGATGCAAGCACTCGGTTAAAGCTTGTGCCATAGTGGATTAACATCGAACAAGAGTACTCGAGACTGGACTTGTACTCTCAGAGGGAAACCAGTATACAAAACTGTGTCATGAGTTTGCTTTTTTGATGCTCTTTATTCTCTGTATTTATATTTCATAGTTTACTCATTACTGTATACTTGTGATACTGCTTAGAATATTTTTAATTAGTGATTATATTATCGTTGCACACACGCACTTTATTCACCCCCTTTAAAGGTGCTCAACGTTCCTACAATTGGTATCAGAGAGGATTATATACAAATATAACACTCTAGAGAGTATATATATGGCAGTCGTGAAATATATATTCACAGGTGAAGGGCAATCCACAAATAGACCCCTACTATTTGATGGAATAAACTATACCTTTTGGAAAACACAAAAATCGAGAGTATATATATTGCAGCCGTGAAATCTATATCTTCGATCTTTAGTCGATAGTTATAGACGGCTATAAAAAGCCACCAAGAATAGTAATTGACGGTAATCTTCTGGACAAGCCACATGATAGATACACAGATTCAGAGAAGACACAAGCCAGTCTTGATGCAAGAGCGATCAATGCACTATTCTGTGTTATTGACAAGACTGAGTTCAATAGAGTATCTACATGTACCACTTCGTACGAGATCTAAAAACTTCTTAAGATAACTCATGAAGGAACTTCACAAGTGAAGTAATCTAAGATCAGCAGACTAACACAAGAGTATGTGGCTTTCAAGAGAAAATTAAATGAGTCAATCACACAAATGTTCACACATTTCCTAGATATAACTAATCCTCTATCTTCTCTTGGTAAATATTATAGTAACCATGAAAATATCAGAAAGGTGCTTAGGGGACTGACAAAGAATTGGAACCCGAAGGCAACAGCAATCATTGAAGGAAACGATCTCACCATAATGTCACTAGAGACACTGATGGGTAAACTCATGACTCATGAGCTTGACCTACAAGACTTTGAAGTGGCAACCCCAAAAGAAAAACTATCGCCTTCAAAGTACAAGCCAAAAGATTCTCCAGTGAAGACACTGACGAAGAAGAGTCAGATGGAGATAAACAAGCCTACTGGTCAAAAACTTCAGAAAGTTCTTAAGGTTTGAGAAATCAAATTGAAAGAAAAAAGACGTCCAAGAAAGCAATAAAGAAGAAACGATATGCTATGGATGCAAAAAGACTGGGCATATAAAGAAGGACTGTCTAATGGTCAAGAAAAGCAGTCGATATGAACGATCAAGCCAAAAGTCAATAACTGGTTGTAAGTACACGTATACAAGCATCTGGCATGAAAGCGAGGCCAGTGAATCAGAAGAGGAAGAAAGACAAACAGATCTCCAAATGTCTGCTTAATGGCATTTGATCAAGTATCAGATATTCCTCTATACGATAATTTTACTTTTGATGAACTCTCTGATACTTTTAGCAATTTACTTGACAAACACAAAGGTGTGTTAGATAAGTATAAGCAATCTTGAAAAGTGATAAAAGCATATACAGCCAAAGTGGCTAGACTGTTTAACTTATTGCAAGAAATAAAAGAGACATCTACCACAGGTAACACGGAAGAATTAGCTAATATTAAGCTAAGTCTTCATGAAGCCCAATACACGATTGATCAAAGAGAGAGAGAGAGAGAGAGAGAGAGAGAAGGACTATGCAAAAGTGCTTCTTATATATGATTCTGAGAAGAGACTAAGAATAGATACTGAACAAAGGCTAAAAAATATGACTGAGAAACATGTAGCAGCTTGTTCAATCTCTAAAAAGTTAGATATAAAATTAGGCAAACAGGTTGATCTTGTTACACTGTCTATGATCTGTCCTACCATATAGTACATACCAAATAGGATACGATCAAAGAAAGCACGCAAGCCACATGTTCTATACAATCATGTTTTACTTACAAGTATCCATGGAAGACACAAAAGACTAATGTCTGTACAAAACCAAAGGATACTCACTCTAGAATTATTTGTATATACTGTAGTCAACACGGGCATATTTCACAGTATTGTCGAATAAGAAAGCTGGTAGACATGAATAAATATACCTGGATACCAAAAGCTAACAATGCTGGACCCTCAAAGAAATGGTACCAAAGGTTACATCTACTTGTCTTGTAGGTGGGCCAACCGTTTCATGCTAGAAGCAAATAGATCTTCGATAGAAGATGTTCGTAGCACATGACAGGTGACGCATCTTTGTTCGTGGCACTATCGATGAAAAGAGAAGGACACGTCTCCTTCGAAAATAATTTGATATATAATATAATAGGTAATGGTACTGTTGGTATATACCCTTATCCAGAAATAAAATACGTTTGTTTGGTAACAGAATTAGAACATAACCTGTTAAGCATTAATCATCTTGCCGATAATGTTTATGGTATTACTTTCGTTAAAGGCAAATATTCTATATATGATATGTCCACTGGTAATCTAGTTTATAATGGAATCATGGAGGACAATATTTATGTGTTCTTTTTTAGAAAGTACTATCAATGTAGGTAAAAGGACTACTAGAAATATCATTTAAGAGAGATATGGTATGTGCTGACTACGAGAAAAATAAGGCAACTATATCCTCTTTTAAATCTATCAACGATGTAAGCACTTCTAGACCTTTGCAGTTAATTCATATGGATTTATTTAGGCCTAGTAGAGTTGCCTGCATTGGCGGTAAGCTCTCTGCTAATTGTTGATGATTTCTCACGATAAACATGGGTTTTTTTATCAAACAAAAGCGATGCACTTTTGAATTTAAGATTTTCTGCAAAAAGGTACAAAATGAAAAAGGTTTCATGATTACTCATATCCGAAGTGATCATGGAGACGAATTCATAAATTCTGATTTTAAAATGTTTTGCGATACAAATGGTTTTTGTGAGACCCCGTCTCACTGTATCAATATTTATATACGGATACATATTTATTTGAGCCGTATTTTGTATTTCTCGATTTTTGTGATATTTCATAATTTTTCGAAGTATAGGATTATCATGACTAAGTTTAACTTGGACTTGGTTTTTTTTGGTTTGGTCCAACTTGGCTTGGCTTGGACTTGGTTTGGTTTGGGTTGGTTTTATATGCAAAGGGAACTTTATATATAAATCCCCGTTTTCCGTATACGTATTTCCAGTATACGTGTACGGGATCCTGTCTAGTATTTTTACTTGTCTTGTCTTGCTAGATGATTTTGATTTAATCTTGTTTAGGTTCGTCATGGTTTAACTTGGTTCATTATTGGTTTGGCTTGGTTATTTTTGGTTCAACATGTTAACCCCCTACCTACCACCATCCCCATATATAAATCCCCCTTCCTTTCTCTCTCCTCATTCATTCATTATTTTCTTCTTCTTCATGTAGCACCCAGTTTCCCAAATGAGGGTAATTTTAAAATTTCGTGTTTATAATTATTTTAATAATGATATTTAATTCATGATATAATTTTTGATGATTTTAAATCATTTTAAAATTATTTAAATCAATGACTTGTGGTTTTAACATTTTGCTAGTGAAACCCTAGAGACTGTTTGACCTAGAGCCTAACCATGTGATTATGATATTTTAATGTCATTTTTGGCCTAAGGATATTTTTGCATTTGACCTCTTTGAATTATTTTGATATTATTTTATTATTTATGATATTGTTTTAGGGTTATTTGAGTCGGGTTCGAATTTCAACTCAATCCGACTTGAAACGGGGACCCGGGGGTAGTTTGACTCTAGTGGGACCCCCACACTAGTTAGACATGGCCCACATGATATTAATTTTAGTCCACATGATAGAAATATTTTAGTTAGAGGTTAGAATAATTATTATGGATAAGGTTAGTGTGATTAGAGACTTTAGAATGACTAATTTAGCCCCAACCAATTAGCCCTTTTCTAATACTCATAGAATAGGTTAGTGGGGGCATTTTGGACCTTACCATAATAGGACAAATAGCCCCATATGGCCAGCCACTTTGGGAGAGGATAGGCTCAAGTTCATTTCATTATTCTCATCCACACTCTCTCTCTTGTTCTTCCCCAAATTCCTAGAGAGCAATCCCTAGCAATTTCTCCACCAAATCCTTCTATTTCGCCACCAAATCTTCTTCTTTCCTTCTCCATTCTAGCCAAGGAGGAAGCTACCCAAGTTTGGGAGGATTCGGAGCTCGTTCGTGTCCTTTTGGAATCTCTACGTATCGGTGTCGCTCCGGGAAGGCTTTTCTTCGATTCGATCTACCGGGAGGTATAAATCCCTTCTCCTTTTCATTTCCTCATGCATATAGATCTATTTTGAATCCATAGAAATGACCCCCATGGTTGTATCTCCATTTATATCCATTTCGTGTCCATTTGGAGGTCATAGGAGTGTCCTTTGTGTTATGGTTGTGTCCATGTGGGAAAACCCCAAATTTGGACACATTATGTGTTGTTGTTATGTATGAATGAATTATTACATGTTTAATCTCATATTTTTGTATTGGAGATGTATTCTATAGTGTCTCATATATATATTAGTGTAGAGAGTGAGTTCTTGATATATTATGTTATATATTTGTGTTCTTTTGTCTCAAACTACCCAAATCCGTCATGATTTTTATCCACGTTTTTAATTTCAGCCCTAACTTAGAAATGTCATAACTTCTAGCTCAAAGCTCGGTTTAATCTCCCATTTTTTTTAAAAGAAGCGTATTGAAGTTAGATTTACAAAAACATGTATTAACAGGCCTAATTCTTTCTGTAACTTTCTGGAGAATTATTTGAGTATCAGCTGTATGAAAGACAAACGCGTTCTCGGTGTTTTTGCGATTTCGGGAGTTTTCGAAAACAAAAACGCGATCCGTTTGAAGTTTCGGAAAGCTAACACATAGATCTATAACATACTTTAATCCTAGATTTTAATTCTTGCTGAGATGGTACAGTATTGATTATTAGTAGGAGTTACTATTCGGCATATGCATTTTGTGCACCCTTGTGTGTAATATAATGTTCTATTTGATTTTAACCCATGTTAATGTATACACATTATGTAATTAAATAGAGAATACAAGCATGAGTAAATGGTTAAATAAATGATGTATGAGGTGTAAGTATCCTATCTAATGTAAGCATGTATAAGTATGGCTTGTAATGAATATGTAGGTTCCATAGTATGTAATGTATGGTGCATATAGTAGTGCAAGAGAATAAATGAATGATTAATGAATGCAAGCATGGATGTAATGTAATAATAGATGTAATGTATGTAATATACAAGTTAATGAAATGTAATGTTCTATGTTAACACAAATCCTATATTACCTCATGTACCCCTTACACTATGTTGACACTATCACACTTGACACTTTGTTCACTTACACTTTGACACTCTTTAATATGTATACACTATGTATGCCCATTTAACCCTCACTTGCCCCTTTGCCATGTTCACCTACACACACATAGCCTCTTAAATAAGTATTTATGAATACAGTTAACTTAGCTATGTATGTATATTATATATATGTTAGCATATTGTGTTATAATATATAAGTTTATATAACCATTTAAAATGCCATGATTATATACCTAATGTTGAATACCAATATATGCATGTGTATATATGTGTAGACATATATAGCTTAAAGTAATAGATTTTCAAGTGTATATCCAATGTGAATTCTTGCCTATTTGAGTATTGAATAATTGCATGCTATATAGAGTTGGGTGTATGTTGGCTTGTATAGCCTTGTATTGATGTGTGCTTGCTAGGATAGTCTTGGTTAGGCCTAGTAAGACTTGCTGGATTAGGACATGACCTAGTTTGACTAGTGCAGTTGACCAGAGTTGACCAAGGGTTGACTTTGGCCTAGTTTGACCTAGATTCATGTATAATACATTATAGTGCTTTATACTATCCTTCTGGACATGTTGTGACTTGTGTTGTTCTAATTAGGAGCCAGACACCTCTTATCGGACAGTATCTTTACCTTGGACATTCAGATATCAGGCGAGTACATTCTCTGATCATTTCATATCCTGTTAGAATTATTTTCCTGCTTTAGATTACTATACTTGATGCTGGCACGTTGGTAACACGGATTAGTACTATATGGATCCTTTCTTGAGATGTTATCCCCTCAGGGAGCATCGTATACTACATATTCTGTGTGTTTCACTTACATGGTGTATCACTATATTTTACGGTTCTTCGATCACTTATGACATGTACTCTTATAATCACAGAGTCTTCCCAGAATCACCCCATTGTGGGCATTTCCAGAATCACCCATTTATGCGCTATCCATATATCACCCCTTGTGGGCCTTTGCATGGAATCATAACACAACCTGGTTGGATCCTTGTGTATTGATTGTGGGTACGGGGGAGTAGAAATAGCATGTGAATAATTCCAAATAATATAATCTTGAACCACCTCTCATGAATCACCTCTACCTGTTCACATGTCTAGCTTGTACTCTGATTTACTAGTCACTGTTAGTTCTCTACTTATAGTAGATATTTCTATTATAGTTCTCTCTCTCTGTTTACATACTGTATTTCTTTCAGATCCTGTATCTTACTTTACTGCATGATTATATTTTCTAACCTGCTATGATCTGTTAAGATGTACTGTGCTCGTTCCAGTCCTGACTGGACCTGTTGATAAATTTTACAGATAGCCTGGAGTTTGCCTGCTAGCCTAGAGGAGACAGTAGAGGTTGTATAGATAGCTAGGGTTTATTCATAGTTTATTTTCAGTTGTTTTGAGATATATTTAAGGATTAATGTATTTGAGTTTTGAGATGTATTTTGAGTTTGTATCTTAGACACTTAGACTTCTATCTCTTGTATTTCTTTTCGATTTTATGTTTTATCTATCTTCTTTTATGCTCTACCTTAGATGTGATTGAGTTTACATTCTGCTATGTCACCCCCATTCGGGGAGTATAAACTGTTTAGTCGTATACTGTTAGATGTATTGAGACATAGGACAGCGTTCTACCGCCGACACTGCAGCGTAGGCTGGGCGTTGTTACATTCTCGTGCCCTAACTCTAGGGTGCGGGTCCTGACACATTTTTAGTGGTGGCCCATGCAGGTCGAGATTCGCATTAGTGCGATTTCGTAGTAGCACAACGACTTAGTTGTACTACTACGAGCCTGCTATAGGATATATAAATTAAGGTGTTAGGATGAGAGGATACTCAATCACTGTTAGGATTCCTTGAGAGATTCCTGGGATGACCCTTGAGAATCTTATTTTGAATTCCGATTTAAACTCCTTTTCCTTGTTTTGATTCACCTTTTTCCTTGATTTGAATTTGATTTTGTGGATTCATTATAGAACTTTGAATCATGGTATTAGTTGATGATTTTGATAAAAAAAATTTAGTTGTTGATTTAATTTTGTATTTAGATTAATATTTTCAAATCCAAGGTACTCAATCACACTTAGGGTTCTTTGAGAGATTTCTGGGACGACCCCTGAGAAACTCATTTTGAACTTCAATTGGAATTCTTTTTCCTCTTGTTTGGATTCATCCTCATTCCTTGCTATTGAATTTAAGCTTGGTGGGTTCCTCTCGTTTGAACCGATGAGAAGGAACATATCTTCATTATTCTTTCTCGCCATTATTCCCTTGCATTCTTATTTACCTCTTATCTTAAACTCTGTCTCATTACATTAATTACTCATATCTTGTCGTCCCTACCAGATGTACTTCGAAACCCTTGAATCTTCATATCTTTTGCATGGGGAAGGCTAAGGAAGTGACGTAAATTATATAGCTCAGAGAAGACGTAACTGGTTATTTTATGATGATCTAAAGGAAATCAAATGTGGAGTGTTCCATATGGAAACTTGAGATAGAAATGTGGTAAAGGTCTCGAATAGAATAAAAAAATGTATACTGCCAATCTGGAAACAATTACATTTAGAGAAATTTTGGGGTTATGAGATAGTTTATAGGTGTATTCAAAACTAATAAGGATATCAGAGGTCAACCTAGTTTTGAGAACTTAGAAAATCTTGGTTATTGATTCTGGGGAAAACTTTTACTCTGAGGCTATGTAGAAGGTTAGTAATGGAAAAGAGAAGTTAATTGTGTTTAATAAGAATATTAAACAAGATATTGCGAGGAAATGACTAGGGATAGAGAGAACACAAAGTTATGGAAGTTTAGAGATTGTTGTGAAATATTTTTAGGAGAATAATATTCAAGGGTGTATGTCGAAAAAAATACGGAAGTTGATTTTATGATGGAAGATAAGTTTTGTAAGGCATAGAGATTTAAATTAAATAATACAAGAAGAACAATTTGAACAAGTTCAAGGAATTCGTAAACGGGATTTAGAGGTTTTGGATCAAATTTAAGACAAGGTGAAAGAACTTGGAAATTTAAATAAATGGTTAATGTTGATTCCTAAATGTGAAGGTTGTGCTTCAAGAGTGATGATTGAAAATTAGGAATTGCCTACGGTAGTCATGGTAAGGGTTTAAGTAAAAGTTAAATTTTTATATGGAGACTGGTGAGGTAAAGATATGATTGGCAAGTTATGACCAGATGAACTTAAGAGTATCAGAAGCAGATGACTAACTCGATCTTCATTATTTTTGTGCATTAATTACCACCTCTTGAACTCCCACTTTCTAATTGAGATCCTTGACGTTCCTTATCGTGACTTTGATATTTGGAATGTAATACTAGCTGTTATCCTCCAACAAATCTTATATGCAAGACCTAGACGAGCTCACCTTCGTGTAGGTATATCATGTCTCCACTAAAACCCGTCTTCTTGTACTCTATTTTCTTGATATGATTTTCTGGTCAACTGGCTAAACTATAACCTCTACCATTATACTAAATTTCTTCTTATTTCAATTAGAAATTCAGCCTTGACTCAATTCTTTCGACCCGACATGTGATGGTATTCTGCTTGTTTCCTTAGATGCTTAACCTTGTACCTTATCTGATTACTTGACCCGTTGGTTAAGCAACTTGGACTATGTAATTCCTTTCATCATTACCACCCTTATATCTTGTGCTGCTAAATTAGCCTTAGTTTTGCAAGCTTATCTATTTTCGAGCTTGGTCATGACATATTTTATTGGGTGGCCACCCACTAACATATTGTCGAATCAGAACCGGTACATGATGGTCTGATCAACCTATTGCACTTTGGTTCACTTTTTCATGTATCAATCTACGAGAATGGAGACATAGTTAAACTTGACCCTAGAGTCTCATTCGCGACAGCCTTGACAATTCTCCTTGAAATCTTTTCATCGCCTGTGAACCTCGTATTCGTACTCAGTCGAATTAAATTTGATCATGACCTGAACCTCCATTATTGGATGCTCGTGCTCATACTATGATTTCATTGATTTCCCTTCTTGCCCAAATCTCGTTTTATCCCGAAATTGATCAACTTAGATCGTGTCAAGACAAAAATCTATTTGTGATTTGTTGTGCCTAAATTTTCAATTTTAGTCATTTTATGGAATAGTAACCTTTTAATAACTTCTAAGTTGCTTGTTAATGACCAATTTTTATATAGGATGGTAGACAGCCCTACAACCTTGATGATTGTTGTTCCTTTACCTTCCCAATTAGGACACCCTAGATTGTTTGTGTGTTGATACCATAGTACTGTTTTGACCTAGAATGATTAGTGTACCTAGGTGAGACTTCCAACTGCTACGGTATGCCCTGACCATGTATACTATTCCTTCAAATTGCATGATTTAGATAAAAAAAAATTTAGACCTTGCTTGTTGGGAAATAGGGACGTCACCCCATTAGTATCAGTTGTAGATATATATAGGTTAGTCCTTGATGTGGGGATGTGTGTCCATAAACATATAGCTTATAAGATTTATGAGAGATTATAGTATCAGCCTTGATAGGATGTACTAGTCTTTTGGTGAGTATAAATGTGTTATGAGAGATAGGGGCCTATATGTCTTAGTAATGCATCGTTCCTATGGTAATAGAATGTATTAATAGATGGTTAATAGGAAGATAATAGTTTGAGCATACCTATAGCCTATGATCAGTTCCTTTTCATCCTTAGTTAAGACCACTTTAAAATAGGTCCAGTCCCTTGGATATAGGTTCCAGTCCATATTTTATTGAAGTTCCATTACCGTCGTACAGCAGAGCAGTATTGGAGGTATTCCTAGATTGACACTTTTTAGATGTCCGTTTATTATTCCAGTGTTAGGAAGTGTTACCTTAGATATTGGATAGGTTAGAGGCTCTAGAAGGAGTACTATCGATCTTAAATTTCGAGGACGAAATTTTTCTAAGGTGGATAGAGTTGTAGCACCCAGTTTCCCAAATGAGGGTAATTTTGAAATTTCATGTTTATAATTATTTTAATAATGATATTTAATTCATGATATGATTTTTGGTGATTTTAAATCATTTTAAAATTATTTAAATCAATGACTTATGGTTTTGACGTTTTGCTAGTGAAACCCTAGAGACTGTTTGACCTAGAGCCTAACCATGTGATTATGATATTTTAATGTCATTTTTGGCCTAAGGATATTTTTGCATTTGACCTCTTTGAATTATTTTGATATTATTTTATTATTTATGATATTGTTTTAGGGTTATTTGAGTCGGGTTCGAATTTCAACTCAATCCGACTTGAAACGGGGACCCGGGGGTAGTTTGACTCTAGTGGGACCCCCACACTAGTTAGACATGGCCCACATGATATTAATTTTAGTCCACATGATAGAAATATTTTAGTTAGAGGTTAGAATAATTATTATGGATAAGGTTAGTGTGATTAGAGACTTTAGAATGACTAATTTAGCCCCAACCAATTAGCCCTTTTCTAATACTCATAGAATAGGTTAGTGGGGGCATTTTGGACCTTACCATAATAGGACAAATAGCCCCATATGGCCAGCCACTTTGGGAGAGGATAGGCTCAAGTTCATTTCATTATTCTCATCCACACTCTCTCTCTTGTTCTTCCCCAAATTCCTAGAGAGCAATCCCTAGCAATTTCTCCACCAAATCCTTCCATTTCGCCACCAAATCTTCTTCTTTCCTTCTCCATTCTAGCCAAGGAGGAAGCTACCCATGTTTGGGAGGATTCGGAGCTCGTTCGTGTCCTTTTGGAATCTCTACGTGTCGGTGTCGCTCCGGGAAGACTTTTCTTCGATTCGATCTACCGGAAGGTATAAATCCCTTCTCCTTTTCATTTCCTCATGCATATAGATCTATTTGGAACCCATAGGAATGACCCCCATGGTTGTATCTCCATTTGTGTCCATTTTGTGTCCATTTGGAGGTCATGGGAGTGTCCTTTGTGTTGTGGTTGTGTCCATGTGGGAAAACACCAAATTTTGGACACACTATGTGTTGTTGTTATGTATGAATGAATTATTACATGTTTAATCTCATATTTTTGTATTGGAGATGTGTTCTATAGTATCTCATATATATATATATTAGTGTAGAGAGTGAGTTCTTGATATATTATGTTATATATTTGTGTTCTTTTGTCTCAAACTACCCAAATCCGTTATGATTTTTATCCACGTTTTTAATTTCAGCCCTAACTTAGAAATGTCATAACTTCTAGCTCAAAGCTCGGCTTAATCTCCCATTTTTTTTAAAAAGAAGCGTATTGAAGTTAGCTTTCCAAAAACATGTATTAATAGGCCTAATTCTTTCTGTAACTTTCTGGAGAATTATTTGAGTGTCAGCTGTACGAAAGGCAAACGCGTTCTCGGTGTTTTTGCGATTCCGGGAGTTTTCGGAAACGAAAACGCGATCCGTTTGAAGTTTCAGAAAGCTAACACATTGATCTATAACATACTTTAATCCTAGATTTTAATTCATGCTGAGATGGTACAGTATTGATTATTAGTAGGAGTTACTATTCGGCATATACATTTTGTGCACCCTTGTGTGTAATATAATGTTCTATTTGATTTTAACCCATGTTAATGTATATACATTATATAATTAAATAGAGAATGCAAGCATGAGTAAATGGTTAAATAAATGATGTATGAGGTGTAAGTATCCTATCTAATGTAAGCATGTATAAGTATGGCTTGTAATGAATATGTAGGTTCCATATATAGTATGTAATGTATGGTGCATATAGTAGTGCAAGAGAATAAATGAATGATGAATGAATGCAAGCATGAATGTAATATAATAATAGATGTAATGTATGCAATATACAAGTTAATGAGATGTAATGTTCTATGTTAACACAAATCATATATTACCTCATGTACCCCTTACACTATGTTGACACTATCACACTTGACACTTTGTTCACTTACACTTTGACACTCTTTGATATGTATACACTATGTATGCCCATTTAACCCTCACTTGCCCCTTTGCCATGTTCACCTACACACACATAGCCTCTTAAATAAGTATTTATGAATACAGTTAACTTAGCTATGTATGTATATTATATATATGTTAGCATATTGTGTTATAATATATAAGTTTATATAACCATTTGAAATGCCATGATTATAGACCTAATATTGAATACCAATATATGCATGTGTATATATGTGTAGACATATATAGCTTAAAGTAATAGATTACCAAGTGTATATCCAATGTGAATTCTTGCCTATTTGAGTATTGAATAATTGCATGCTATATAGAGTTGGGTGTATGTTGGCTTGTATAGCCTTGTATTGATGTGTGCTTGCTAGGATAGTCTTGGTTAGGCCTAGTAAGACTTGCTGGGTTAGGACATGACCTAGTTTGACTAGTGCAGTTGACCAGAGTTGACCAAGGGTTGACTTTGGCCTAGTTTGACCTAGATTCATGTATAATACATTGTAGTGCTTTATATTACCCTTCTGGACATGTTGTGACTTGTGCTGCTCTAATTAGGAGCCAGATACCTCTCATCGGACAGTATCTTTACCTTGGACATTCAGATATCAGGCGAGTACATTTTCTGATCATTTCATATCCTGTTAGAATTATTTTCCTGCTTTAGATTACTATATTTGATGCTTGCACGTTGGTAACATGGATTAGTACTATATGAATCCTTTCTTGAGATGTTATCCCCTCAGGGAGCATCGTATACTACATGTTCTGTGCGTTTCACTTACATGGTGTATCACTATGCTTCACGGTTCTTCGATCACTTGTGACATGTACTCTCATGATCACAGAGTCTTCCCAGAATCACCCCATTGTGGGCATTTCCAGAATCACCCATTTGTGGGCTATCCATGTATCACCCCTTGTGGGCCTTTGCATGGAATCATAACATAACTTGGTTGGATCCTTGTATATTGATTGTGGGTACGGGGGAGCAGAAATAACATGTGAATAATTCCAAATAATATAATCTTGAACCACCTCTCATGAATCACCTCTACCTGTTCACATGTCTAGCTTGTACTGTGATTCACTAGTCACTGTTAGTTCTCTACTTATAGTAGATATTTCTATTACAGTTCTCTCTCTCTGTTTACATACTTTATTTCTTTCAGATTCTGTATCTTACTTTACTGCATGATTATATTTTATAACCTGCTATAATCTGTTGAGATGTACTGTGCTCGCCCCAGTCCTGACTGGACCTGTTGATAAATTTTACAGATAGCCTGGAGTTTGCCTGCAAGCCTAGAGGAGACAGTAGAGGTTGTATAGATAGCTAGGGTTTATTCATAGTTTATTTTCAGTTGTTTTGAGATGTATTTAAGGATTAATGTATTTGAGTTTTGAGATGTATTTTGAGTTTGTATCTTAGACACTTAGACTTCTATCTGTTGTATCTCTTTTCGATTTCATGTTTTATCTATCTTTCTTCATGCTCTACCTTAGATGTGATTGAGTTTACATTCTGCTATGTCACCCCCATTCGGGAAGTATAAACTGTTTAGTCTTATACTGTTAGATGCATTGAGACCTAGGACAACGTTCTACCGCCGACACTGCGGCGTAGGCTGGGCGTTGTTACGTTCTCGTGCCCTAACTCTAGGGTACGGGTCGTGATACTTCTTTTCTTCTTTTTCAAAGAGAAAATCATAGGCAAGTATACCTTGCCAAAACTTATGAACAATATGTTGTTTTTATGATTCCATTAGCCTCTACACATGATTCTAAGATAGTTTAGAACTTGGGTTTTCTCCATTTGGAGTTCGGATTTTTGTAGATCTAGGATTGAAGTATTTTTGGATTTTTGCAGTTTTGATCTATTAAACTTCTTTTTTTGCATGATTTGATACTTCCATGTCGTAGAGATTTTCGTTCTAACCCAAATCGACCTAAGGAAGTCCGAAAACGGACACCGGATCAAGATTTGGCGGAGTTCGAAAGCCGAGTTCTTCTTCTCAGAATTTTCGAGAAGAAGAAAAGTGCAGTGCTTGGGCGCATAGACATTGATATACGCCCAAAGCAGTTCTTCCCCCTCATGTGGGCGCATAAGCCACCACGTGGGCGCATAGGACCTTCATGTGGGCTCATAGCCTCATGTGGGCGCATAGAACGCATGATTTTCAGTACCTTTCTTCACCTTTTGATCCTTAGTCAATTTTCTTGGATTTGAAACTTGGAGAACTTCTTTAGTGGGTGCATAAGGGGTTCCCCACCCATGCCTTGGACGCATACTGCCCTCCTTTGGGCGCATAGTGCAGGGGACAGGCCCCGTTTTGAGGATTTTCATATCTTTTGCCATTTTGCTCTCCACGACTTGTGATTTTGTGATGTTTTCTCACGATTGGTCCTTGTGACACGACTCGACACATGCGTGCCACGGCCTGGCATGGCACGGCTCGACACGGCTTGGCCCGTGCTAGCCGTGGCACGGCTTGGCACGACTTAGCACGATTTGGTACGACTAGTCACGGTGCGACTTTCGCGGTTCAACTTTTGCGGCACGACTTGACATGACATGACTTGGCATGGCATGTCATGGCATGGCAAGGCATGGCTTGGTACAATATAGCATGGCACGATTTTCCATGTATGGCACATGGCCTTCACACGTAATGCACAAACACCTTTTCCATTCCTTGGCACTTGGTCATGCAAGTGCCTTGGCCATGTTGGCACCCATGCTTGGGCGCATGACATCCCTCATGTGGGCACATAGGGGCTCCCATGTGGGCGCATATAGTCCTTCACTTGGGCACATGGAAGTCCATGACCCTCATGCTTTGGTTTTGCATGTTTTGGCTTATGCTATCTTTTGAAACTAGTAATTTTTATGCGATTTTCTCGTGATTGATCTTCATGACATGACACGACTCGTGCGTGCCACGGCTAGGCATGGCGCGACTCGACATGGCACGACTTGTGCAAGTCGCAGTACGACTTGGCACGACTTGGCACGATTAGCACGATTTTGTTTGATCATGGCACGACTTTCTATATTTTTGCTAATATAGGGACACGACTTGTGCAAGCCGTGGCACGGCTTTGCACGATTTGGTATGTATATGGCCTTCATGTAGGCGCATAGAACCCCGTGGGTGGATAGCCTTGGGGCACACAATGATTTGGCGTTTTTCTCGTTTGCCATGATATGTACTTCCTCTAAATAAGTGCCATGTTCTTTTCAGCCTTATTGTACTACATGCTATATGCCATGCTTTCTTTCTTAAACGGTGGCCCGTTAGGGTGCACTCAGGATATGTCTCTTCTGCTTACATGATGATATGCTATATGATCATAACCCTGATATAATAAGTGAACCCAACATGATAATGAATGACACGATAAGATAATCACGATAGTGACCCGTTGTGGTGCACTCATGATCTATGCCTTTCCTTTGCTTTGCATGATAGTGACCCATTGTGGTGCACTCATGATCTATGCCTTTCCTTTGCTTTACATGATAGTGACCCGTTGTGGTGCACTCATAATGTATGTCTTTCTTCTTTGCTTAACACGATAGTGACCCATTGCGGTGCACTCAAGTCACATGTCACTTCTTTGCTTAACATGATTGTGGCCCGTCGTGGCGCACCCCTAACAAGTACTCTTAACATGATAGTGACCCGTCGTGGTGCACTCTAGACAAGTAATATGACATGACATGAACCATGATGGCGGCCCGTCGTGGTGCGTCCCTAACAAGTAACAAGTACAAGTAACATGACATGATGGTGACCCGTTGTGGTACACCCCTGACAAGTAATATTGACAAGATAACCCATGACTGCTGATTGCGACGGCTTTATTGGCTTACAAGTAATGAATGATCTGGACACCGTGGGTGTTTTCTTGAGTGTGTTTGTACAAGATACATGTTCTGTATTGCATCATGTCTAGGGCATGATCCCTGAGTACCACGGTCAGGGATTCATACTGAATCTGGCTAGGTTAATGACTGATTGATCAAGTAGTTCATGGAGAATTTCCCAGTTACCTGTTGTCTCTTTGGTCCCGGCCCTATATATATATACTTGGGATTTGTAGCTATCTGTCGAGATGAGCGCACTTCCAGCACACCGTCGAGTGGGGCACCTCCTTAGGACACATGTATCTTACTACAGGGTGTCCGCTATATCATGCTATCTTTTTCTTTTCTTTGTTGGGATCACTCAGGTAGTAACAGGCAGGTAACCGGACTTGGAATTCTTATTGCATCTTGTTAGTAACTAGGCTTGTGATAACCCTAGTTAGTTAAAGTAGAAAGCCGTAATCATTGCTTGGCCGTGAATGTTGGATGAAGTCCAAACCAGTCTAAGTCTTGTCTAGATCCAGTGCATGATTGTTCCAATTCATGATTGTTTCCAGAATAATGATTGCATGATTGTTTCAGAAGTGATTAGTTGCATGATTATCACCTTTAGCAATAAATAATCAGAGACTAAGTTCTGTTCAGGCGATGGGTTACAACCTCGGTCCTTGTTTGGTTTAAGGGTTGTAACCTGGCTTTCGGAATAGTACCTTCATCCTTTCTTCATTTATTACCCAGTTCACATTCGCACTATATGTTCACAAGTTCTATTTATTTAACATGTTCTCCAGATTACTTTATGTCACATGTTAATTATGCCTAATGATGCTTTACTTATTATCCTTCTATGTTCGGGATGAGTGCATTGGTAGTGCACGAATCTCGATCTGCCTTTACTTATTGCTTTCCCTACCTGTTAATTGCTAATGAATTGCTGGTTTTAGCTTATAAGTTTGGCTTCCTTTGTGGTACTTGCTATTGGGGGTCTGACCCCACTGGTTTTGCATTGGCCAGATCTGATAGAAGAACCCGGAGGATCTTTCGTGCCATCTAATCGACGGCGACCAGCCGGAGCACCAGAGTAACCGAGTGGGTTTCTTATTTTGTTCTCCCACTCGTTATGTAAATTATTCTGTTGTGGCGTTTAGCCCCGAGCACGTGTTTAGCTCATGTTTTAGTATTTCCTTGACATTTAGCCTACGGGCCTAAGCATGATGTGTATATCTAGACTGTAGCTAGTGCTTATCATGTACGACTGATACTCTCGCTAGTTATCTATTCGTATTACTAGCTTCATGATCATCCTTGTACATGTGGTTCGGGACGCCTTACTATTGTATGTCTGATGATCATACTTTTTGCTCTTTGTATAATTGCCTGTGATTGAGATACCTAGGATTGTTAAACCTAGGATTGACTGATGGCTTGTAGAGTAACCCCCATATCTTGACAACTTATACGTGATTTTAGAGTACTGGCGTACTTTGGTATTACGTAGCTGGCCTTGTCCGTCTTCACTTGCCAGTATTCTGGTTCTGGGGCGTGACACGGTTTTAGTGGTGGCCCATACAGGTCTGATTTTTTAGATATGTGGGGGTTACTGATATTTAGTTATTTCAGTCACAATTATCTCTATTGATATCCTTCGTATTATTCTCTATCTCTGATCCTTTGACCTGATATCTGCCTTGATCGTTGATCTCTTCTGTTTCCTCGATTTGATCCTTGTGTCCTTTAACTTTCAAGGACACTGTTCCTAATCCTTTCGATTACCTTATTTGGGTTCTACCGATGGCAGGTCAACAATCTTCTGACAGGCCAGTTGTGGAGGATCAGTCTCAGCATTCAGGTGCAGAATCGAGAGTTGACTCGAGGGCAGAAGTGCCAGTCCCTCCCGATCAGCCAGCTTAGCCCGTACAATTAGCAGTTCAAGCAAAGGTAGTTCCAGATCAGTCTGATGTACCTGCACTCATAGGGATCATTAAGAAAATAATGGAGTCACAACAATGATGAGATCTCGTTCTCCAAAAGAGTATCCAGATGTTGATAGACCGTAGTATGCAAGGAATACCCAAAGAACTTCAAGCCGAGGACTTGCAGCCAGAAGGAGTACAGATTGGAGCCAGACAGTACCAGTCATCTAGTCAGTCAGCATATCGAGCCCGACCTACTGTAGAGGTAGTATGAGAGCAGGGGCATGGAGCTAGAAGGACCGCATCCAGAACTGAAGGTCGTAAAAGGAACTATTCTCATGTATTACGCTTTGCACCCCGACGTCCATCACCAGTTGATGCAGACCAACATCCATATCAGATCTAGGAGTTACCGGTCATACGATCCTTCTATGGAAGGGAAGGACATACTCATCTTACCTGTCGGAGGGCTAACCATCTATGTTTACCGTACGGATCCCCAGACCACATGATAGGGATTTGTCCCCGGAGGAGTTCAGCTAGATCTTCATCCTTCCAGCCTTCCAACAAGCAGGCACCAACACCAGTTCAGCAGAGACGAGCTCAGAGGCCTTCATCGATACAATCCTATGCATTCAATCAGGAGAGGCCTCAGCAGTATAGGCAAGCCCAAGCTCAGAAGCAGCAAGTCCAGCAGCAATATCAAACAAAACAAGTAGCATGCACCTATTGTGGCAAGTTGGGGCATCACAGATCAGTTTGTCAGACGGCCAGTAGGTGATGCTTCCGCTGTGGAACGGAGGACCATTCAGTTAGCACTTGCCCATATCCGATATCTCGAGGACGACCATCTACACCAGATATACCGCCGCCGTCCTTTCAATCACCTCCGTCATCACCTCCAATAGTGGACGAGCAGCTAGGGCCAATACTAGATGTTCAACCATTGGCACAGTACCCACCGCCATCGTGAGCTCAGAGGATCAAGCAGCTCAGAGCACAGTTGAATGCACAGCACCAGAAGTAGCTCTAGTATCTGCATAAGGGTAATACCTTGGGAGTCTCAGGTACCATCTTTATGGTCTTCCATCAGTTCTTCTCTTAGGATTTATGTTTCAGTGGCAGACCAGGTAGTGGCAAAATATCTTGGGTTCTTGCAGGCGACCATGTATTCTATCCACGTATGTAGTACAATGGCCGGCTTAATTTATTCGGTGAGTGAATACGAGTAACTCGTCCCCAACTCTTCTGTCTTCGTAGTCGAGGCATGTGATAACTTTATTGGTATCGACTACGACAATATTTCCTGGGTAGTGCCATATCTTAGACTAAGTCATTGGTACCGACTTACTTTGAGACTTGACCTTTATCAATTTTGGAGTCAGCGTAGGCCAGCGAGGACATTGGTCCCTACTCAACTGTCTCAGGAGACATATTTATTCATATACCTCCAGCCCTTCTTGATTGTGATTGCTTATTGCTTACGCATTTAATTATATTACAGTTGCCTTCATTTACTTATATGCCATACTTCATTTTATTGAGATGATTATGTTTTCTTGAGCTTTCGTTTTTGGTTATCTTGCTCGACTAGCTTTAGGAAATTCCAAGGACGAAATTTTTCTAAGGATGGGAGAGATGTGAGATCCCATCTTACTGTATCGGTATTTATATACGGATACATATTTATTTGAGCCGTATTTCGTATTTTTCGATTTTCATGATATTTTAGAATTTTCGAAGTGTAGGATTATCATGACTAGGTTTAACTTGGACTTGGTTTTATTTGGTTTGGTCCCACTTGGCTTGGCTTGGACTTGGTTTGGTTTGGGTTGGTTTTATATGCAAAGGGAACTTTATATATAAACCCCTATTTTCCGTATACGTATTTCCAGTATACGTGTACGGGATCCTGTCCAGTATTTTTTACTTCTCTTGTCTTGCTAGCTGATTTTGATTTAATCTTGTTTAGGTTCATCATGGTTTAACTTGGTTCATTATTGATTTGGCTTGGTTATTTTTGGTTCAACATGTTAACCCCCTACCTACTACCATCTCCATATATAAATCCCCCTTCCTTTCTCTATCCTCATTCATTCATTATTTTCTTCTTCTTCTTTTCTTCTTTTTCAAAGAGAAAACCATAGGCAAGTACACCTTGCCAAAACTTATGAACAATATGTTGTTTTTATGATTCCATTAGCCTCTACACATAATTCTAAGATAGTTTAGAACTTGGGTTTTCTCCATTTGGAGTTCGGATTTTTGTAGATCTAGGATTGAAGTATTTTCGGATTTTTGGAGTTTTGATCTATTAAGCTTCTTCTTTTGCATGATATAATACTTCCATGTTGTAGAGAATTTCGTTCTACCCCAAATGGACCTAAGGAAGTCCGAAAACGGACACCGGATGAAGATTTGGCGGAGTTCGGAAGCCGAGTTCTTTTTCTCGTAATTTTCGAGAAGAAGAACAGTGCAGTACTTGGGCGCATAGACATTAATAGGCGCCCAAAGCAGTTCTTCCCCCTCATGTGGGCGCATAAGTCACCATGTGGGCGCATAGAACCTTCATGTGGGCGCATAGCCTCATGTGGGCGCATAGAACGCATGATTTTCAGCACCTTTCATCACCTTTTGATCCTTAGTCAATTTTCTTGGATTTGAAACTTGGTGAACTTCTTTAGTGGGTGCATAAGGGGTCCCCCACCCATGCATTGGGTGCATAGCCACTGGCAGTGGGCGCATACCGCCCTCCTTTGGGCGCATAGTGCTGGGGACAGGCCCCCTTTTGAGGATTTTCATGTCTTTTTCCATTTTGCTCTCCACGACTTGTGATTTTGTGATGTTTTCTCATGATTGGTCCTTGTGACATGACTCCACACGTGTGGGCCACGGCCTGGTCCGTGCTAGCCGTGGCACGGCTTGGCACAACTTAGCACGATTTGGTACGACTAGTCACGGTACGACTTTCGCGGTGCGACTTTTGCGGCACGACTTGACACGACACGACTTGGCATGGCATGACATGGCATGGCATGACATGGCATATCATGGCATGGCAAGGCATGGCTTGGCACAGCATGTCATGGCACGATTTTCCATATATGGCACATGGCCTTCACACGTAATGCACAAACACATTTTAATTCCTTGGCACTTGGCCATGCAAGTGCCTTGGCCATGTTGGCACCCATGCTTGGGCGTATAACATCCCTCATGTGGGCGCATATAGCCCTTCACTTGGGCACATGGAAGACCATGACCCTCATGCTTTGGTTTTGCATGTTTTGGCTTATTGCATCTTTTGAAACTAGTGATTTTTATGCGATTTTCTCGTGATTGATCTTCATGACACGACACGACTCGTGCGTGCCACGGCTAGGCATGGCACGACTCGACATGGCACGACTTGTGCAAGTTGCAGTACGACTTGGCATGACTTGGCACGATTAGCACGATTTTGTTTGATCATGGCACGACTTTCTATGTTTTTGCTAATATGACACGACATGACTTGTGCAAGCCGTGGCACGGCTTTGCACGATTTGGCATGTATATGGCCTTCATGTAGGCGCACAGGACCTCGTGGGCGCATAGCCTTGGGGCACACAATGATTTTGCATTTTTCTCTTTTGCCATGATATGTACTTCCTCTATATAAGTGCCATTTTCTATTCAGCCTTATTGTGCTACATGCTCTATGCCATGCTTTCTTTCTTAAACGATGGCCCGTTAGGGTGCACTCAGGATATGTCTCTTCAGCTTACATGATGATATGTTATATGATCATAACCATGATATGATAAGTGAACCCAACATGATAATGAATGACACGATAAGATAATCATGATAGTGACCCGTTGTGGTGCACTCATGATCTATGCCTTTCTTTTGCTTTACATGATAGTGACCCGTTGTGGTGCACTCATGATCTATGCCTTTTCTTTACTTTACATGATAGTGACCCGTTGGGTTGCACTCATAATGTATGTCTTTCTTCTTTGCTTAACACGATAGTGACCCGTTGCGGTGCACTCAAGTCACATGTCACTTCTTTGCTTAACATGATTATGGTCTGTCGTGGCGCACCCCTAACAAGTACTCTTAACATGATAGTGACCATTGTAGTGCACTCTAGATAAGTAATATGACATGACATGAGCCATGATGGCGGCCCGTCGTGGCGCGCCCCTAACAAGTAACAAGTATAAATAACATGACATGATGGTGACCCGTTGTGGTGCACCCCTAACAAGTAATATTGACAAGATAACCCATGAATATTGATTGCGACGGCTTTATTGGCTTATAAGTAATGAATGATCTGGACACCGTGGGTGTTTTCTTGAGTGTGTTTGTACAAGATACATGTTCTGTATTGCATCATGTCTAGGGCATGATCCCTGAGTACCACGGTCAGGAATTCATACTGAATCTGGCTAGGTTAATGACTAGATTGATCAAGTAGTTCATAGAGAATTTCCCAGTTACCTGTTGCCCCTTTGGTCCCGGCCCTATATATATATATATACTTGGGATTTATAGCTATCCGTCGAGATGAGCGCACTTCCAGCACACCGTCGAGTGGGGCACCTCCTTAGGACACATGTATCTTACTACAGGGTGTCCGCTATATCATGCTATCTTTTTCTTTTCTTTGCTGGGATCACTCAGGTAGTAACAGGCAGGTAACCGGACTTGGAATTCCCATTGCTTCTTGTTAGTAACTAGGCTTGTGATAACCCTAGTTAGTTAAAGCAGCAAGCCATAAATAATCATTGCTTGGCCGTGAATGTTGGATGGAGTCCAAACCAGGCTAAGTCTTATCTAGATCCAGTACATGATTGTTCTAATTCATGATTGTTTCCAGAATAATGATTGTATGATTGTTTCAGAAGTAATTGGTTGCATGATTGTCACCTTTAGCAATAAATGATCAGAGACTGTCATGACCCGCTCCCGAATAATCGGACACGAGTCGGACACGCCCAGCCTTCGTCGTTGGACACGACGAAGTAAGCTGTACCAATACTAAGGGAACTAACAAGTAAGCATGAAGTAAGGTAACATCACAGCATCTATAAACGAAATCCCAGAAATAGAACAAGTCTATATGTTTTATTACATTCATCCAGAAATGTCAAATGTCTGACTAAGTCTCAAAATAAGAAATGACATAAAGGAAAGGTACTAAGCCTCTGCGGCCTCTAGGTCCAGCACAGCTCCAGCTGGCTCAGCAATAATAGTAACATCCCGTCCATAGAAGGTGTCGCAAATAGCCTCCATCTCACCTGCAACATATCCTATTCAGGAGCGGAGCAAAGTACAGTTCTAGGTAATGAAACATGAACATGAAATGGATACAAGAGTACAGGAAATAAAATACAGGAATGAGCAGGTAAATACAGGAAAGTAGTACAGGAACTGAGTACAGAAGATATAGTACATGAATGTAAAGTACAGGAAATGTAACGTACAGGAATGTAAAGTACAGGAATGAAACTATGATCTTGCAGTACCAGACATGATGTGCACAATATCGAAATACATCTAGTCCATGTGACCGGCTAGGGTGAGTACAGGAACATGCACAGGAGTACATGAATATGGTACGACTTAGGACCCACGTGCACAGTGCGAGGCCTAAGCTAGGTACAGGAATATATAGTAACCGGGTTTGGTCACATGGCTAGTGTATTTCCCCACCCGACACTAACAAGTACAAGAACAGGAGTACCAGAATACAGGAATACATGATATCGTGCTATAACAGTGTCACAAGAAAAGAGTACAGGAATGTAAATGTACAAAACCATAGAAAAGTACTTGCCTGGCTCCGAAAAGTACTGGTAATCAGGAACTGGATGTCTTCCTGAATTTATAATTTGTACAAGTTGGTTATGAACTAAACATAATCTCTAAATTGGTTTTCTACTTTATAAAATTATTAACTCAAAATTCTAGAAAACTAAGTTCTTGTTTAACCACACCATGTTAGTAAAATTTAAACTTAGTAATAGGGTGATATTTCTAACTAACATTATAGTTAAATATGCTCGATCAAAATGCTTCATCTAAACCCATAGCTCAATTGTATCTTATCCATACGAATTCTATAAAATACTACAACCTGTATATTTGCATCAACAATAATAAATGAATAAACAACTTAGCTATTATTCTAAGTTAGGCTTCAACTAAACTCATGATCAGTAGTATACCACATAAGTCAGAGTTTTCCAGAACTCAGCAATAACAGAATATGGAAAAGCTCTCCCATGATGTTACTACTGCTAACTCAACATTTAATCATAGGAACAACATGACAGCCCATAACATGTACTTAGCCCACAGTAAATAAACAAACGGCTACTTATTCAAATAAAACCTCATCTGCTTCTGATCACCCGAGCCATTGTTACCAAAATACCAAAAAGATTGAAATCAAACCAACAGTGAAAAAAATGACAAAATAATTATGACACAAGTCTCCAAACCAAGCTGCTGCCAAATGTAAACGTACTCAACTCTCTACAGTCAACCCTCTACAGACAGGAATAACACTTGAACTCAACCTCAACCCTTTACTGACAACAGAAGAAAAGTAACAAATTACTCAACTCTCAATCCTGTTCTCCTCACAGCATAAATTTTGAAAGAGAAACACATTTCTTCCAAACAACACAACTCGCAAATATTACAAAACTGGAACAATAAAAAGAATGCTCAAATAAAAGTGAAATATACATTCAAATTGTAACGCCCCAGAACCAGAATACTGGAGAGCGGGGGCATACACAGCCAGCTACGTATATCGAAATGGAAAACACCTCGGTATACGGTCACGGCTGTCTAGAAATATGAGGGTTAACTACAAGCCATCAGTCTCCTATGGTCATTAGCAAGCCTATTGTCTCAATCTCAAGCAAGTGTTAAGATTACAAGATGTCTGAGCATCAAATATATAAATACAAGGCGTCCCAAATATTACATATTGGATGATCAAGCAGCTAGTCTTACAAAATGTCAGGACTAGCAAAGAGTACATCATATATGATCAACCCTAGGATCTGTTCATCATGTTTACAGCATCAAGAAAATGTACATACGAGCTAACAGGTGCTCGCCGGCAAACACCTCAAAAGAATATTTAATTTACATATGAGTGAGCGGTACAAAAATAGAAACCCACTCTTGGCCCCGGTTTCTTCTAGTTGACACCATCGGGCTGGAACTGCGGTAGATCCTCGGTAGCTGCTCCGAAATCTGGCCATACAAAACCAGCTGGGTCAGACCCCAGAAAGAGCAAGTGCCACAAAGGAGGCCATGCACAAGAACTAAAACCGGCATATCAAGTCGGAATGAAAATAAAGGTACAAGAAAGAAATACATGCAATAGGGCGATAACTGGTCATAACATGAGAATATTCCGGTCTCCCAGGTTACAACCCTTAAACCAAACAAGGACCGGGGTTGTAACCCTTCGCCTGAATAACGCATGCGCTAGACCATTTATCTAAAAAATAAAATAAAGACAAGCACGCTCGGGATGAGAGCCAGGTACAGGGACCAGATCAGGCCTAGGCAAGACTAGGCAAGCAAGACAAGGCTAGACAAGACCAGACGCCAACCATTTCACAACGACCAAGAAAGTCCTACGGCTTGATAAATTAACTAACTAGGGTTGTCACAACCTAGTTACTAGCAAGATGCAATGAGATGTTCCTATCAGCCACAGGCCCTGCAGACTATCCAGGCTACCCAGAACGCAAGCAAGGAGCTGGATACAGGTGGGTACATTGTCCGAGAGACAAGTGTACCCTCAAGTACCATCAAGGGGTGCAACACCTAACAGTGTGCTGGAATTGTGCCCTACTCGTCGGCAAGCATCAATTCCCAAGGCCGCCCAGGTAACGGGATTGCCTGTAGCCGGGAAATCTCCATGTTCTAGTTTTGTGAACTAACCATTTACCTAGTCCGAATTCATGTGAACCTCTGGCCGTGGTACCCAGAGGTTCACGTCCTAGACATGATGCAAGACTGGACCAGTAGATTAATCAAGCACAAGATGCACACCCACGGTGTCAAGTCACGTAGCAAGTCAAGTAAGCCTGCCTCAGCAGCTCAAGTTGTCAAGTTATCATATTATCATGTCATGTTACAAGGAAGTGCGCCGCCGCGGGCCACTAGCAAGTTGTCAAGTTAACAGGTTCCAGTTATATAGTTCTAGTCACAATTTATGAAAAGTCAACTCAAATCATGTCAAGATCAAGAAAATGGCAAAACTCCAAGTTGTGTCAAAAGTGCCAAGTCGAGCCAAGTCGTGACGTGGGCAACAAAATCCTTGAAGCTCCAATTCATTAAAATAAAACCCAGAAATAAGCAGATTCTGGGGGCACAAGGGATGCAGGTACACCAGGGCAGGCCAGGGTGGCAACACACTAGAGTGTGCCAAAAAGGGGGGGTTGACAACACTCTAGAGTGTGCCTAGGTTGAGGGCACTAGAGGGCGCCTAGTAGGCAGCACCCTAAAGTGCGCCTACCATGCTCACTGAAGTGCGCCTAGGATAAGGCCGGCCCAAGTGCGCCTAGGTCATGGGGAATGAACCGCGCCTAGTTCATAGAATGAACTGCGCCTAGTCCATAGAATGAACTGCGCCTAGTCCATAGAATGAACTGCGCCTACCACTGATGGGACAGTTTGGCGCCCAGTCTGATGGGACAGATGGCGCCTAGTCAGATGGGACAGATGGCGCCTAGTCGAGGATGGCCGGCCAACTGCGCCTAATCAAAGGAGAAGTAGGCGCCATTGGCCAACCGCGCCTAGTTCATAGAATGGGCGCCATCGGCCAAGTCAAGGAGAACAGGCACTATGAAGCATTCTGTTTGGAAGAGGCGCGCAGCGCTAAGGAGCGTGCGGCCAAGAGGCGCACTTGCAAGGGCAAGCGGCCAAAGTAGGCGCCATCGGACCTACGCAGGGGAAATAGGCGCCATCGGCTACCACAGAGTCATCTTCTTCCCAAGGAAGAACACCATGGCCGAAAACTTAGCAACATCACAACTCGGCCATCCGAGCTCCAAATCCAAACTTCCAAGGGTCCATCTTGGGTGAAATTTGATTCTCTACCACATGAGCACATCAAATCCCACCCAAGATCGGCCAAAACACATCAAAACATGTAAAATCCGAAAATGTAAAGTACAAGATTCAAGCTCCACAAAACCCCAAATCCGAAAATACAAAGAACTAAAGTTACTCCCAATGAGCTAAGCTAAGTGATGAACTCATGAAAGTGGATTCTCATGTTTGGCAAGATGCAACTTGCCTCTCTTCCACTAGGGTTTGGAGGATGGAGGAAGAAGGGGGTTTCTTGGTGGGGGAAATAAATGAAAGTAAATGTGAGGAGAGAGAGAGGGGAATGGTATTAAATGGTGGTGGTGGGGTGAGCTTGAGGGGTAGTATAGGTTAGGGTGGTCCAACAATAAACCAAAATAGAACCAAACCATGCTAAACCAAGTCAAACCAAGCCAAGTCTCCTCCAAAATAAAACCGAGCAAAATACGAGAAGCCAGGAATACTGCAAGTACAGAAAATTAAAATACATGATAAAATCAAAATACGCACAAAATACGAAATACGAGAAATGGGGGTGACAACTCTACCCACCTTAAAAGAATTCCGTCCTCGGAATTTAATCAAGGAGCTAGAGATTGCCACGACAGGCTAGACTAATCACAGGCAAGTTACGCTAAGCAGGCAGCCATACAATCATGCATTCAATCAAGGATGGAACGGGTGTAAGGCACAAGGAAGACATTATACCTTACGAGTCAAACAAATAGGGATAACGCGATCGGATGTCGTCCTCACGCTCCCACGTTGACTCTCCCAGAGAGTGATGACCCCAAGCAACACGGACTAGATTAATAGTCTTGTTCTTGAGGATCTTCTCTCTCCGGTCCAATATAGACACGGGCTTTTCCTCATACGAAAGGTCGGTACCAACGACCAAATTCGAATGATCCAGGATATGGTTCGTGTCCGGGATGTACTGTCGTAATTGAGATACATGGAAGACATCATGCACCTCGCTTAGCGACGGTGGAAGAGCGAGACGATAGGAAACATCTCCTACTCGCTCCAGGATATTAAACGGCCCTATATACCTAGGACTAAGCTTTCCCCGTGTGCCAAAGCGAATGACGCCACGGTTGGGCGAGATCCTAAGGAACACATGGTCGTTTACAGAAAACTCTACGGGACGCCGATGCAAGTCTGCCCAACGGCGCTGGCGATCTTGAGCAACTCGGATGTGATCTCTGACTCTCCTGACTACCTCGACAGTCTGAGAAATCATCTCCGGACCGAGCATCTGCCTTTCTCCGACATTGTCCCATGCTAGCGGGGACCTACACTTCCTGCCATACAAGGCCTCGAAGGGTGCCATCCAGATACTGGCCTGGTAGCTGTTGTTGTACGAGAACTCCACCAAGTGCAGGTGATCCTCCCACGAACCACCGAAGTCTAGCATACAAGCTCTTAGCATATCTTCCAAAGTCTGAATCGTGCGCTCCGACTGACCATCTGTCTGCGGATGATATGCTGAAGTGAACTTGAGACGAGTCCCCAAACTCTGATGAAGACTACGCCAAAAGTGAGAAGTGAATCTCGAATCTCTGTCTGACACTATGCTGACTGGCACTCCATGAAGCCTGACAATCTGCCTGAGGTACCTGTCTGCCAGTTGCGCCGTTGACTGCCCAACTCTGAAAGGGAGAAAGTGCGCAACCTTGGTGAGCCTGTCCACGATAACCCAAATAGCATCCTTGCCTGCTGGAGATCTCGGCAATCCTGTGACGAAATCCATGGTAATATGCTCCTATTTCCATTCTGGGATAGGCAAAGATTGAAGTAGTCCGGCTGGCCTCTGATGTTCAGCTTTAACCTGTTGGCAAACCAAACACCGCGAGACAAATCGGGCTATCTCTCGCTTCATGCCATTCCACCAAAAGTGCTGACGGATATCTCTGTACATCTTCGTGCCACCTGGGTGAATGGAATACTGCGAACTGTGAGCTTCTGCCATGACTTTCTGTCTGATATCTCCACTGGGCACACAAAGACGCGAGCCATATCTAAGTGTACCATCCTCATGAATGTTCAACTCTGGTCTGCGTCCTGCCTCACATTCTGCTCTGAGCCGCTGAAGCTTCTGGTCTGCCGACTGCGCTGCCTTGATCCTCTCAACTATGCTGGACTGAACTTGAATACTAGCCATCAAAGCCACGCTGGAAGGAAGAATTACTTCAATACCCATCTTCTGAAGATCTGACAATAATTCTGGTTGCGCTGTCAGGAGATAGACTCCTGCTCGTCTGCTCAAGGCGTCTGCTACAACATTAGCCTTCCCTGGATGATACCGCAAGTTGACATCATAATCCACCAATAATTCTAGCCATCTTCTCTGCCGCATATTCAAGTCCTTCTGGGTAAATACATACTTCAGGCTCTTATGATCCGTGAAAATCTCAACTCTATCACCATACAAGTAGTGCCTCCAAAGCTTCAATGCAAAGATAACTGCTGCTAGCTCCAAATCATGGGTTGGGTAATTCTTCTCATGATCGCGAAGTTGCCGTGAAGCATAAGCAATTACCTTCCCATGCTGCATCAGAACACATCCTAATCCCTTCCCTGAAGCATCACAATACACTGTGAATCCACCGGTCCCATCCGGAAGAGTGAGAATGGGAGCCGTCATCAAACCTCGCTTCAATTTCTCAAAGGATTCCTGACACTCTGCTGTCCAAACAAATGGCACATCCTTCCTGGTCAACTGGGTCATCGGCGCTGAAATTCTAGCAAAATCTGAAACAAATCGCCGGTAATAGCCGGCCAATCCAAGAAAGCTGCGAACCTCTGCTACTGATCTAGGAACTGGCCACGACTCAATGGCCACAATCTTCTGGGGATCCACTTCCACTCCTCCGCGGGTAATGATATGACCCAAGTACGAAATGCGATCGAGCCAGAACTCGCATTTGCTGAACTTGGCGTACAACTGATGTTCTCTAAGTGTCTGAAGGACAACGCTGAGATGCTGATCGTGCTCTGCTTCACTCTTGCTGTAGACCAGGATGTCATCAATGAATACGATCACAAACTGGTCCAAGTAAGGCATAAAGATACGGTTCATGAGATCCATGAACACTGCCGGCGCATTGGTTGCTCCAAAGGGCATAACTAGGAACTCCCAATGCCCGTACCTTGATCTGAACGCCGTCTTCGGGATGTCTTGCTCTCTGACCCTGATCTGATGGTAGCCTGACCTCAAGTCTATCTTCGAGAATACTGAAGCCCCTTTAAGCTGGTCGAACAAGTCATCAATCCTCGGGAAAGGGTATCTGTTCTTGATCGTCACTGAGTTCAAGGTACGGTAATCAACACATAGCCTGGACGTACCATCTTTCTTCTTCACAAGAAGCATAGGGGCTCCCCAAGGCGATCCACTAGCACGGATGAATCCCTTGGTTCTCAAGTCTTCAATCATCTTATACAAAATCTCTAGTTCTGAAGGCGCCATCCTGTAGACTCGCTCTGACACTGGTGCGGTTCCGGGAATCAAGTCTATGGTGAACTCGATCTCCCTCTCTGGCGGCATACCTGGAAGCTCCTCTGGGAAGACATCTGGAAACTCGTCCACAATCCTGGGCAACTGCACTGCTGCTACTGCCATCCGCAATACCGGGGAAGAAGGCTCTACTGCGCCTCTGGAAAATGAAAACTCTGGCTCTCCGGGGATACTAAAGATAACTCTGCCAATGTGGCAGTCTATCCTGGCATAATGATCTCTCAACCAGTCCATACCTAGGACTACATCATAATCTGCCAGGGGAAACTCTACCAATCTAGCGGAGAACTCCCTACCGCTAACTACGATCCGACACGAGGAAAACACTCGATCTACTCCCACAAGACCATTACCAGTAAGCACATTAAGCCTCACTGATAATGACTCGGGCTCCAATCCTATCCGTGTCGCGAATCGTGCAGACATAAATGAATGAGATGCACCAGAATCAAATAATGCTGATGCTGGGGTAGAGTTGACGAGAATTGTACCTGCCACAACCTCACCTGGCGCTACCTCTTCTGCTGCGGTCATTGCCATCACTTGACCTCTGGGTGCCTGTCCTCTCTGCTGATTACCTCTCTGCCTGGCCTGAATCTGAGCCTGGGCCTGAGCATACTGCTGGGGACTCTGCTGCTGAAAAGCTTGATTCTGAGGCAACATCGGCCTCGGGTGCTGCTGCTGTACTGGTGCTGGTCCCCTAACTGAAGGACTAGTAAGGTTGGACGAGGATGAACTCCCTCGATTTGGGCACGACCCTATCCTATGGTCCGCCGCCCCACAAGCTAGGCACAATCCCTGTGCCCTCCGACACTCTGCCACCACATGGCCCGGCTTCCCACAGTATGAACATCCTACTGTGGAAGAAGATTTCTGCTTCTGCTGCTGCTGAGGAAACGTCGGGGTCGAATGCCGGTCCGACGTTACTGAGGCCGTTCGCCTCGGAGCTCCAATCGTAATACCCCTAGCTGCCGGGGCTGGTGCTGACGACTGGTGCGACTGGCTGTGGGACCGCTTCCTACTTCCGGTCCTATCCATAATCCTCTGGGAGGTGTATTCATGCCTCCTGGCTGCCCTCAACACGGCGTCGAACGTCTGGTGCTCGAACTACTCAACTGCTAACAAAATCTCCAAGTGGAGCCCTTGCTGGAAACGCTGGGCCCGATCATACTCGGTTGCCACCAAGGTGGGGGCAAACCTACTCAGCCTCGAAAACTCGGTCGCATAGCCATCGACCGTCCTGCCTCCTTGCTTCAGGTTAGTGAATCTAGTCTGCAAATCGTACCGTGCCACGGCATCGAAGTACTTCGTCTGGAACCTCTTCCTAAATACTGCCCAAGGGACTGGCGCTGCCAATCCCATGGCCTGAGCTGCCCACCAATTGCGGGCAAGATCCAACAACTGTAGGCGGACCACCGCCACCTTCTCATTCTCTGGAGTCCTCGCCGCTTCCAGAACTACCTCGGTATCCTGAAGCCATGCATCCGCGACGATTGCGTCTTCGCTGCCATCGAAGAACGGAGGGTTCAAGCGCTTGAAACTGTTGGCCGCCTGGTTCCCTTGGTGACCTCCTCTATTCAGTGCTTCATGAACTTCCTGGTGCAGGGCGTCGCCTCGACGATCCTGGGCTGCAAGCAAATCTCTGATAAGCCCTACCAAGGCTCCCTCCTCTTGTCTCACAGGCGGAACGGGCTGAGCTTCATGAACGCGAGGTTCCTGACCTCCAGAAGGTACAACTCTAGAGGTCGCTCCAGAGTCCTGAGACTGCTCCTCTTGTTGCTGGGGTTCATGCTGGGCTTCTCCTGGCTGATCGGCACGTCCGGGAACAGTGCCGCTGAAGAAGACGACAGGGGGAAACGATAAGGAAGGACAGTGAAAGAGCAAGGATGCATGCAAGTGACCGAATCAAGATTCCCAGGGAATAGAGAGTACGAGCAGAGATCAAGGGAGATTACTGATTGAGACATCTACCGGTAACCCTCACATTTCTTGAATTTTCAAGACCTGCATGGGCCACCACTTAAACCGTGTAACGCCCCAGAACCAGAATACTGGAGAGCGGGGGCATACACAGCCATCTACGTATATCGAAATGGAAAACACCTCGGTATACGGTCACGGCTGTCTAGAAATATGAGGGTTAACTACAAGCCATCAGTCTCCTATGGTCATTAGCAAGCCTATTGTCTCAATCTCAAGCAAGTGTTAAGATTACAAGATGTCTGAGCATCAAATATATAAATACAAGGCGTCCCAAATATTACATATTGGATGATCAAGCAGCTAGTCTTACAAAATGTCAGGACTAGCAAAGAGTACATCATACATGATCAACCCTAGGATCTGTTCATCATGTTTACAGCATCAAGAAAATGTACATACGAGCTAACAGGTGCTCGCCGGCAAACGCCTCAAAAGAATATTTAATTTACATATGAGTGAGCGGTACAAAAATAGAAACCCACTCTTGGCCCCGGTTTCTTCTAGTTGACACCATCGGGCTGGAACTGCGGTAGATCCTCGGTAGCTGCTCCGAAATCTGGCCATACAAAACCAGCTGGGTCAGACCCCAGAAAGAGCAAGTGCTACAAAGGAGGCCATGCACAAGAACTAAAACCGGCATATCAAGTCGGAATGAAAATAAAGGTACAAGAAAGAAATACATGCAATAGGGCGATAACTGGTCATAACATGAGAATATTTCGGTCTCCCAGGTTACAACCCTTAAACCAAACAAGGACCGGGGTTGTAACCCTTCGCCTGAATAACGCATGCGCTAGACCATTTATCTAAAAAATAAAATAAAGACAAGCACGCTCGGGATGAGAGCCAGGTACAGGGACCAGATCAGGCCTAGGCAAGACTAGGCAAGCAAGACAAGGCTAGACAAGACCAAACGCCAACCATTTCACAACGACCAAGCAAGTCCTACGGCTTGATAAATTAACTAACTAGGGTTGTCACAACCTAGTTACTAGCAAGATGCAATGAGATGTTCCTATCAGCCACAGGCCCTGCAGACTATCCAGGCTACCCAGAACGCAAGCAAGGAGCTGGGTACAGGTGGGTACATTGTCCGAGAGACAAGTGTACCCTCAAGTACCATCAAGGGGTGCAACACCTAACAGTGTGCTGGAATTGTGCCCTACTCGTCGGCAAGCATCAATTCCCAAGGCCGCCCAGGTAACGGGATTGCCTGTAGCCGGGAAATCTCCATGTTCTAGTTTTATGAACTAACCATTTACCTAGTCCGAATTCATGTGAACCTCTGGCCGTGGTACCCAGAGGTTCACGTCCTAGACATGATGCAAGACTGGACCAGTAGATTAATCAAGCACAAGATGCACACCCACGGTGTCAAGTCACGTAGCAAGTCAAGTAAGCCTGCCTCAGCAGCTCAAGTTGTCAAGTTATCATATTATCATGTCATGTTACAAGGAAGTGCGCCGCCGCGGGCCACTAGCAAGTTGTCAAGTTAACAGGTTCCAGTTATATAGTTCTAGTCACAATTTATGAAAAGTCAACTCAAATCATGTCAAGATCAAGAAAATGGCAAAACTCCAAGTTGTGTCAAAAGTGCCAAGTCGAGCCAAGTCGTGACGTGGGCAACAAAATCCTTGAAGCTCCAATTCATTAAAATAAAACCCAGAAATAAGCAGATTCTGGGGGCACAAGGGATGCAGGTACACCAGGGCAGGCCAGGGTGGCAACACACTAGAGTGTGCCAAAAAGGGGGGGTTGACAACACTCTAGAGTGTGCCTAGGTTGAGGGCACTAGAGGGCGCCTAGTAGGCAGCACCCTAAAGTGCGCCTACCATGCTCACTGAAGTGCGCCTAGGATAAGGCCGGCCCAAGTGCGCCTAGGTCATGGGGAATGAACCGCGCCTAGTTCATAGAATGAACTGCGCCTAGTCCATAGAATGAACTGCGCCTAGTCCATAGAATGAACTGCGCCTACCACTGATGGGACAGTTTGGCGCCCAGTCTGATGGGACAGATGGCGCCTAGTCAGATGGGACAGATGGCGCCTAGTCGAGGATGGCCGGCCAACTGCGCCTAATCAAAGGAGAAGTAGGCGCCATTGGCTAGTTCATAGAATGGGCGCCATCGGCCAAGTCAAGGAGAACAGGCGCTATGAAGCGTTCTGTTTGGAAGAGGCGCGCAGCGCTAAGGAGCGTACGGCCAAGAGGCGCACTTGCAAGGGCAAGCGGCCAAAGTAGGCGCCATCGGACCTACGCAGGGGAAATAGGCGCCATCGGCTACCACAGAGTCATCTTCTTCCCAAGGAAGAACACCATGGCCGAAAACTTAGCAACATCACAACTCGGCCATCCGAGCTCCAAATCCAAACTTCCAAGGGTCCATCTTGGGTGAAATTTGATTCTCTACCACATGAGCACATCAAATCCCACCCAAGATCGGCCAAAACACATCAAAACATGTAAAATCCGAAAATGTAAAGTACAAGATTCAAGCTCCACAAAACCCCAAATCCGAAAATACAAAGAACTAAAGTTACTCCCAATGAGCTAAGCTAAGTGATGAACTCATGAAAGTGGATTCTCATGTTTGGCAAGATGCAACTTGCCTCTCTTCCACTAGGGTTTGGAGGATGGAGGAAGAAGGGGGTTTCTTGGTGGGGGAAATAAATGAAAGTAAATGTGAGGAGAGAGAGAGGGGAATGGTATTAAATGGTGGTGGTGGGGTGAGCTTGAGGGGTAGTATAGGTTAGGGTGGTCCAACAATAAACCAAAATAGAACCAAACCATGCTAAACCAAGTCAAACCAAGCCAAGTCTCCTCCAAAATAAAACCGAGCAAAATACGAGAAGCCAGGAATACTGCAAGTACAGAAAATTAAAATACATGATAAAATCAAAATACGCACAAAATACGAAATACGAGAAATGGGGGTGACACAAATCAAACCCACAAAATACTCTACACAATTTAAATTTAGCAAATCATGCCATCATTTGAAAGATTGAGCAAATAAAGGAACCACGTTGAATCCAACTCTTCATACGCACACTGCTCCAGCTCTCTGGACATGAGCTACTACACTGGTACACGCACACAGCAACCCCAGGTATATCAACTTGGTCACACGCAAGGTATTCAAGTAACTTGGACACGAGCTACGGTCGACTCAAGCCAATTGGCTGCCACTAGTCCTACTCCGGTACGCATCAACACGAACACGAGTCCTCAACACGAGCAAGACACAACCCAACACATGAAACGAGCACAACACTGGTATCATAGCCAGAAAAACTAGCAAAACTGAATAAGAACGATTTAGGTGAGTAGATTAGTTACCTGGAAGGAATTCAGATCAGAATTGAGCTCCACTCTACAATTCGAATGTGGTCCAGAATTATAGTTTGTCAATCCTAACACATGAGCAATCAAACAAACCCAGAACGAACTATCAGAATATCACAACAATATGGAATGATCTGATCCAAAAATATAATCAAGGATCCCCACCTGATCCACTATGATGATATGACTGGACTAGAATTACTACCAAAATAATTCCCACAATTCTGAATACAAACAATCAGAGGAAAAATAATGGATCAGAACACAGCATGATCTCAGAATGAATTTTTGGAAAGAACTCGGTTACTTACTCAGAAATTAGATTTTAGCTCGATCAAAAATTATTTGATGGAAACGAATACAGACACACAACAGAAGGAAATAATAGATCGGTCTACTTACAAGGGTCAGATCGAGCTCTTCTTCGAACTCAGGAAGGAAATGGCTCGTCCAATAAAATCGATCAGATGAACTCAACTTCCAGTCAATCGACGAAACTCGCAGATCTGGAATCTAAAGGAAAATAGACTCAAAAGCTAGATCGGAAAGGAACGGAACATTTGGAACAAGATGGACCGAAGAATCTACCTCTACAGAGAACAGGACACGAACTCAGTGTCGAGTCGGAGTCGTCGGAGATGCACTCGTTCCCTTGTCGAGAGAACGATCCGCCGAGAAGAGATCTTCTCCACCGCTGCGTCGGAAGATCGTCGCTGCGTCGATCTGCTGCACAGACGCCGCTACTGAAGAGATCTCCGCCTCCTATCGCCGCTCGTCGTCGTGAAGCCACCGCTCGCCGTCGTCATCGTCAAGCCGTCAGGATCGCCGAGTCGTCGTCGCCGCGTCGGTGTCGTCGTCGCGTGGAAAAGGGCGGAGGGCTCGAGGGGTTTGGAACCCGAGGCGCTCGAGTGCTCTCGAGTGTTCGAGAGACTGAGAGAAGAAAAATCAGAAGAACGTTGGAAAAGAAAATGACTTTCTCTCTCTGCCAACCCAATCAATTATACTAAGAAAAAGTAACATTAGCACTTAACCCCCCCCCATCCAATATGGCAAAGACCCCCTTCCGCCAGTAAAAAATAACACTTTAACCCTCTGCTGTTTCAATATTTCAGAGAAAGTTTTAAAATCAGTTTTAAACTCACATGGTGGACCCCAGTCATTGTAACAACTTTTCAAATTTGAAAAGTGGTCCCCAATTAATTCCCTCCAAAATATTACCATCCAAAATTATTATTTAAAACCATTTTATTAGTTAAAACTAGTAATAACTATTATACGATTTTTATAAATCAACTTTTATTTATTATAAAAATAAAGAAACCGGGAGGTGGAGTTACAAATCTCCCCCCTTAAAAAATTTCGTCCTCGAAATTCAAACGACAAAACAAGCAACAACCAAAACACACAAACAAAACAAAAATCTCAGCAAATCACCAGGGTCCAAACACTAGTCATTTATTGAAATTAGAATCTCACAATCAGAGTACAATCAAATCAATCAAATAAAGTGGGATAGCGCTCCCGTATCTCGTCCTCGCGCTCCCATGTGGACTCTCCCGGAGAGTGATGTCTCCACATGACACGAACGAGAGGGATAGTCTGGTTCCGTAAGCGCTTCTCCCTCCGGTCCAGGATCTCTACTGGCTGCTCCTCATAAGTCAATCTCGGGCCCACCTCTAGCTCGGAATAGTCCACCACATGGCTCGGGTCTGGAATGTATCGTCGAAGCTGAGATACGTGGAAAACATCATGCACTCCCTCCAATCTAGCTGGAAGCGCTAGTCGATACGTCACCTCGCCAATCCGTGCCATCACGTCGAAGGGTCCGATGAATCTCGGACTGAGCTTCCCGCTCCTGCCAAAACGAATGGTGCCTCTGGTCGACAAGATTCTTCAGGAACACTCTGCTTCTAGCTGCGAACTCTGGTGTCCATCTGCTGTTGTCCGCCTAATGCTTCTGTCGATCCATGACGCTCTGAGCCTTGAGTCCAAGTACACATAAGAAGTTCGGGATATCACGCTTTGACAAGGATCGAGGATCAAATAGTCACGAAGTGGAAGGAATTTCAATTACAACTTAGAGGAGCAACATCATGAAGACACAAATATTAAGTATGATCAAAATCGATAGTTAAACACAGGTAGACTAGAACAAGATAGAAAATCATGGTCAGATGGACATGACTTAAGATCGAAGTTTAGACAAGTCACAAACGAAGTACGGAGTCACAATCTGGTAATACATAATTTGAGGAATTCAATGATCTAACGATAAAATGCTAGAAGGAAAATTAGCAATGGTTGATTGAGAAAATGTACGAAATGCTCAGGAGATACAGTATCAAATCAGGATAAACGTGCAAGGGTTTGTGATTCTCAAAAATCAATAATCATATAAAAAGGGATATAGTTTCCATGGTGTCCGGGAACATATAGCTACTTGAAATCACCTTGCCTAGAATCCCTACCCCGCCAGTATATATCTGACTGCAGTGTACTTTCGGCTCCGTGACTCAAATAACAATATGTCACCGAATAATCAGTCAACCTTATCCATTTTCCAACAATCATTGAAGAAGCAACCCAAGAGATCAAGGTATGAAGAATATGACAAGTCTCGACAATACTCGAAAACCTATGGGTGTCTGAAATCACTTCAACTTAGAGTTCCTGCCTCGCCAGTGCGCTACTGGCTGCAGTGAACCCTCAGTCTCCATAATCCAGCTAATGGCTGCAGCGCGCAACTGTCATGCCATAGTAGGTCATCAAATAGCCTCTCGACTTTATTCCTAGGAATTTCAAAAGAGTTTCAAGGAGTTCAAAATGAGTTTCAATAGTCTAAGTCACGGAATGGTGAAGTTACCTGACTGTTTGAATACATGAGTTTATTAGGTACTAAAAATAACAAGGGATCCAATTAGTGAGTACAAAAGGGCAGCCAGGGAGATTTAAAATTTCAGACAGGACGAAGTTTCAAATTATGACGGAACATCAACTGATACCTGGAATGGTAACAAGATTCTATATATGGGACATTATCCCGAAGGGATAACAGAGTCTCGAAGGATGAACTAAGGCAAGGTATTATATAGGAGACGAGTTTCAAAATAAGAATAAAATCTCGTACTGGAAACAAGTTTCAATAAAATCTCGAATAACAATAAAATCTCGAGCAAAAACTTGAAGTGAAAATAAATTATCCAATAAGGTACACAGTGAAAATAGAAAATCAATATCAACTAAGTCGCGAATAAGAAGTGAAATCTTGAACAGAATCTCGAACAGAAAGCAAGGTTACGAACAGTGATTTAGAAAATAGGGTATCAATAGCGAACAAGAAACATGTATCAAATCCTGATTATGAAACGATTAGAACTTCAATAGGAAATAAGGTCGAACAAAGTTGTGAACAGAAATAATTTATTGAATAGGAACAAGTCTCAAGTAGTGACAAAATCTCATAGGGAATGAGCCAAAGTTTCAAAATAGAAAACAAAATCTTCAAACGATGTCTCGAATGAATCTCATTCAAGTGTCAAGATAGGAGTGAAGATTCAAACAATGTTTTGATTGGGGACGAGTTCGAAATCAAAATATCAATAAGTAAATAGGAAAAATATCCATAAAACAAGCAAAATCTTATATAGGAGACAAGGTCGAAATGAAGGAGTGGACAAACAACTCTCGAATAAAATCAGAGTCATGAATGAAAAACAAGTCTCATATAGAGAATGAGTCAAAATCTTGAATAGTAAATGAATCTTCAAGAACCTTCAAAGGAATCTTCAACAATGTCCTGAATAGGACGAGACTCAACCAAAACTTCGAATGAGGAACAGGATTCCGAAATGAAATCTCGAGAAACGATTAATTATCAATTAACACGAAGTTTGATAAGGAAACAAAATTTGCAAATAGGAGCCAACATTAGGAAACAAGGCCAGGAATGATGAATATGAAAACGGTATCGAATAATGAATTTCAAACAATTATCGATTTGTGGATCTGAAACAAGCCAAAACAGGAAACAATATCTCAAGGTAAGTTTCGACATCAATCAAGATTTCAAAAATAGAAAACAAGAAGTTTTGAAGAAATGATCTAGATGCTAAGAGGATTTTAAAGGAGAGGCTGGATAGCTAATCAGATACATGGTTTTTTCCAACCATGCAAAAGAAATCTTCTGTCTTCAATCTGTCTTCAGTATTTCCTCTGGGACTGGAATCACTTCAATCTTCTTCACTGTCCTGACGTAGACTGGTCCATGCGGTAATGCTCCATATAGTTGCTGAATCTGGAGAGGCGGGTCCTTCTGCTACGGTCCTGGTGCTCCTCGTACTTGTTCTCGGGCAGTGCGATCAACGATCTCCGGACAATCTTTGGCTTGATGGGCAGACGATCCGTAGAATAAGCATAGCCTCCGTCTTTTGCGGCACTCCTCGAAGCGATGTCCTGGATGGCGGCAGGAAGCACAATTGGTCATTGTCTGAATCTGACGATGCGATTGAAGAAACACTGTCCGAGTCTGAGGACGCTTTGTGAATCCAGGCTAGTTGTTGTCTTTGTCATAAGTCTTCATGTCTCTCATGTGCTTCAGCTTCCCATCTTGTTGTATGTGCTACAAGCTGGATCTCCTGGTTGGCGACTTCAATCTTCGGAGGAGTCGGATCCTCACATGCTGAGATGATCTTCAGTGGCGGCTTCAGGTTCTCGATCTGCTCCTCGATGTAAGATATGTGCTCAGTGTCGAAGAAGTCCAAAGGTCTGGAACTCTGGAAAGCATAAGTCTCTTCTGGCTCGAAAAGTGTATCCACAAGTCTGACTTGGAAAGGTGGCCTACTTCCTCTGGTTGTCAGGGACTCTTCAGACATCTCCGTCAACTACGTACTACCCATGGGGATAGTAGAGTGATAGAAGGTAGTGGAAACTCGGAAACGTCAAGTTCAGGTGAATTGACAGTTCTGGTGTCGCATGCTTTTGAACTATCTACAAAACAGAAAACTGTTAAAATAACCTAGACCTACATACAACAAGTGTTTATAGAATATCAAATTACCTAATATACCTGATATACCCGTATTTCCTGATTTTTCTATGTTGTGATCAAGTTTCCCTAGTGTAATCAAGTCCCCCAATAGTACGCTAAGACCTAGGTACCATTAGGATAGACCTGCATCGGCCACCACTAAAAACATGTCACGACCCGCTCCCGAATAATCGGACACGAGTCGGACACGCCCAGCCTTCGTCGTTGGACGCGACGAAGTAAGCTGTACCAATACTAAGGGAACTAACAAGTAAGCATGAAGTAAGGTAACATCACAGCATCTATAAACGAAATCCCAGAAATAGTACAAGTCTATATGTTTTATTACATTCATCCAGAAATGTCAAATGTCTGACTAAGTCTCAAAATAAGAAATGACATAAAGGAAAGGTACTAAGCCTCTGCGGCCTCTAGGTCCAGCACAGCTCCAGCTGGCTCAGCAATAATAGCAACATCCCGTCCATAGAAGGTGTCGCAAATAGCCTCCATCTCACCTGCAATATATCCTATTCAGGAGCGGAGCAAAGTACAGTTCTAGGTAATGAAAGATGAACATGAAATGGATACAAGAGTACAAGAAATGAAATACAGGAATGAGCAGGTAAATACAGGAAAGTAGTACAGGAACTGAGTACAGGAGATATAGTACATGAATGTAAAGTACAGGAAATGTAACGTACAGGAATGTAAAGTACAGGAATGAAACTATGATCCTTCAGTACCAGACATGATGTGCACAATATCGAAATACATCTAGTCCATGTGACCGGCTAGGATGAGTACAGGAACATGCACAGGAGTACATGAATATGGTACGACTTAGGACCCGCGTGCACAGTACGAGGCCTAAGCTAGGTACAGGAATATATAGTAACCGGGTTTGGTCACATGGCTAGTGTATTTCCCCACCCGACACTAACAAGTACAAGAACAGGAGTACCAGAATACAGGAATACATGATATCGTGCTATAACAGTGTCACAAGAAAAGAGTACAGGAATGTAAATGTACAAAACCATAGAAAAGTACTTGCCTGGCTCCGAAAAGTACTGGTAATCAGGAACTGGATGTCTTCCTGAATTTATAATTTGTACAAGTTGGTTATGAACTAAACATAATCTCTAAATTGGTTTTCTACTTTATAAAATTATTAACTCAAAATTCTAGAAAACCAAGTTCTTGTTTAACCACACCATGTTAGTAAAATTTAAACTTAGTAATAGGGTGATATTTCTAACTAACATTATAGTTAAATATGCTCGATCAAAATGCTTCATCTAAACCCATAGCTCAATTGTATCTTATCCATACGAATTCTATAAAATACTACAACCTGTATATTTACATCAATAATAATAAATGAATAAACAACTTAGCTATTATTCTAAGTTAGGCTTCAACTAAACTCATGATCAGTAGTATACCACATAAGTCAGAGTTTTCCAGAACTCAGCAATAACAGAATATGGAAAAGCTCTCCCATGATGTTACTACTGCTAACTCAACATTTAATCATAGGAACAACATGACAGCCCATAACATGTACTTAGCCCACAGTAAATAAACAAACGGCTACTTATTCAAATAAAACCCCATCTGCTTCTGATCACCCGAGCCATTGTTACCAAAATACCAAAAAGATTGAAATCAAACCAACAGTGAAAAAAATGACAAAATAATTATGACACAAGTCTCCAAACCAGGCTGCTGCCAAATGTAAACGTACTCAACTCTCTACAGTCAACCCTCTACAGACAGGAATAACACTTGAACTCAACCTCAACCCTTCACTGACAACAGAAGGAAAGTAACAAATTACTCAACTCTCAATCCTGTTCTCCTCACAGCATAAATTTCGAAAGAGAAACACATTTCTTCCAAACAACACAACTCACAAATATTACAAAACTGGAACAATAAAAAGAATGCTCAAATAAAAGTGAAATATACATTCAAATCAAACCCACAAAATACTCTACACAATTTAAATTTAGCAAATCATGCCATCATTTGAAAGATTGAGCAAATAAAGGAACCACATTGAATCCAACTCTTCATACGCACACTGCTCCAGCTCTCTGGACATGAGCTACTATACTGGTACACGCACACAGCAACCCCAGGTACATCAACTTGGTCACACGTAAGGTATTCAAGTAACTTGGACACGAGCTACGGTCGACTCAAGCCAACTGGCTGCCACTAGTCCTACTCCGGTACGCATCAACACGAACACGAGTCCTCAACACGAGCAAGACACAACCCAACACATGAAACGAGCACAACACTGGTATCATAGCCAGAAAAACTAGCAAAACTGAATAAGAACGATTTAGGTGAGTAGATTAGTTACCTGGAAGGAATTCAGATCAGAATTGAGCTCCACTCTACAATTCGAATGTGGTCCAGAATTATAGTTTGTCAATCCTAACACATGAGCAATCAAACAAACCCAGAACGAACTATCAGAATATCACAACAATATGGAATGATCTGATCCAAAAATATAATCAAGGATCCCCACCTGATCCACTATGATGATATGACTGGACTAGAATTACTACCAAAATAATTCCCACAATTCTGAATACAAACAATCAGAGGAAAAATAATGGATCAGAACACAGCATGATCTCAGAATGAATTTTTGGAAAGAACTCGGTTACTTACTCAGAAATTGGAATTTAGCTCGATCAAAAATTATTTGATGGAAACGAATACAGACACACAACAGAAGGAAATAATAGATCGGTCTACTTACAAGGGTCAGATCGAGCTCTTCTTCGAACTCAGGGAGGAAATGGCTCGTCCAACAAAATCGATCAGATGAACTCAACTTCCAGTCAATCGACGAAACTCGCAGATCTGGAATCTAAAGGAAAATAGACTCAAAAGCTAGATCGGAAAGGAACGGAACATTTGGAACAAGATGGACAGAAGAATCTACCTCTACAGAAAACAGGACACGAACTCAGTGTCGAGTCGGAGTCATCGGAGATGCACTAGTTCCCTTGTCAAGAGAACGATCCGCCGAGAAGAGATCTTCTCCGTCGCTGCGTCGGAAGATCGTCGCTACGTCGATCTGCTACACAGACGCCGCTACTGAAGAGATCTCCGCCTCCTATCGCCACTCGTCGTCGTGAAGCCACCGTTCGCCATCGTCATCGTCAAGCCGTCAGGATCGTCGAGTCGTCGTCGCCACGTCGGTGTCGTCGTCGCGTGGAAAAGGGCGGAGGGCTCGAGGGGTTTGGAACCCGAGGCGCTCGAGTGCTCTCGAGTGTTCGAGAGACTGAGAGAAGAAAAATCATAAGAACGTTGGAAAAGAGAATGACTTTCTCTCTCTGCCAACCCAATCAATTATACTGAGAAAAAGTAACATTAGCACTTAACCCCCCCCCCCCCCCCCCGCTATCCAATATGGCAAAGACCCCCTTCCGCCAGTAAAAATTAACACTTTAACCCTCTGCTGTTTCAATATTTCAGAAAAAGTTTTAAAATCAGTTTTAAACTCACATGGTGGACCCCAGTCATTGTAACAACTTTTCAAATTTGAAAAGTGGTCCCCAATTAATTCCCTCCAAAATATTACCATCCAAAATTATTATTTAAAACCATTTTATTAGTTAAAACTAGTAATAACTATTATACGATTTTTATAAATCAACTTTTATTTATTATAAAAATAAAGAAACCGGGAGTTGGAGTTACAGAGACTAAGTTCTGTTCAGGCGAAGGGTTACAACCTCGATCCTTGTTTGGTTTAAGGGTTGTAACCTGGCTTTCGGAATAGTACCTTCGTCCTCTCTTCGTTTATTGCCTAGTTCACATTCGCTCTATATGTTCACAAGTTCCATTTATTTAACATGTTCTCCAGATTACTTTATGTCACATGTTAATTATGCCTAACGATGCTTTACTTATTATCCTTCTATGTTGGGGATGAGTGCATTGGTAGTGCACGAATCTCGATCCGCCTTTACTTATTGCTTTACCTACCTCTTGATTGCTAATGTGTTGTTGGTTTTAGCTTATAAGTTTGGCTTCCTTTGTGGTACTTGCTATTGGGGGTTTGACCCTACTGGTTTTGCATTGGCCAGATCTGATAGAAGAACCCGGAGGATCTTCCACGCCATCAACTCGACGGTGACCAGCCGGAGCACCAAAGTACCTGAGTGGGTTTCTTATTTTGTTCTCCCACTTGTTATGTAAATTATTCTGTTGTGGCATTTAGCCCCGAGCACGTGTTTAGCTCGTGTTTTGGTATTTTCTTGACATTTAGCCTACGGGCCTAAGCATGATGTGTATATCTAGACTGCAGCCAGTGCTTATCATGTACGACTGATATTCTCGTAAGTTCTTTATTCGTACTACTAGCTTCATGATCATCCATGTACATGTGGTTCGGGATGCCTTACTATTGTATGTCTGATGATCATACTTTTTGCTCTTTGTATAATTTCCCGTGATTGAGATACCTAGGATTGTTAAACCTAGGATTGACTGATGGCTTGTAGAGTAACCCCCATGTCTTGACAGCTTATACGTGATTTTGGAGTACTGGCATACTTTGGTATTACGTAGCTAGCCTTGTCTGTCCCCACTTGCCAGTATTCTGGTTCTGGGGTGTGACAGTTTTTCTCATGAGTTTTGTTATCCTAGAACTCTGCAACAAAATTGTTTTGTGGAGCGAAAGAATAAAACTCTAAGCGATATGGCTAGAGCATGCTAAACCAGTATAATCTTCTGAAATACTTTTGGGCTGAAGCTGTAAGTACAGCTTGTCATATTTTAAGTAGGGTGCTGATTCGACCTATATCGAAGAAAACACCTTATGAATTAGGGTTTAATCACATTCCAAATAATTCTTATTTCAAAGTTTTTAGATGTCGTTGTTTTATGCTGAACACGAAGGATAACTTGGTAAGTTCGACTCTAAGGCAGACGAAGAAATGTTCTTTGGTTATGCTGCCAAGAGTAAGGGATATATAGTCTTTAATAAGAAGTCTATGATTGTTGAAGAATCAATTAATGTTTCATTTGATGAGCTCAACAATCATATAGCAAGTGACCACGATGATGAAGACGCAAGAAAAACCCGAGACAATTGAAGATGTTGTTGCTGACAAAGAATATCTGGAGAGTCTACCAAAGAAGATAAAATTTATGCCTGACCATCCAGAGAATGTTGCATTCATTTCTCAAGTATAACCTAAATCAGTAGCAGATGCATTTCTAGATGAATTTTAGATTTATGCCATGCAAGAAAAACTCAACCAATTTAAGAGAAACTAAGTTTGAGAATTTATTCCTAAAACTGTTGGTCAATCTATAATTAGTACCAAATGGGTGTTCCGAAATAAACTTAGCGAGGATGGACAAGTTCTACACAACAAAGCTCGCCTAGTAGCTCAAGGTTATAATCAAGAAGAGGAATTGATTATGACGAGACTTGTGCTCATGTTGCTAGATTAGAATTCATTCGTATGCTTTGTGTATTTACATGTTTTCACAATTTAAAAAAATTCAAATGGATGTGAAAAGTACATTTTTGAATGGTTTTATAAAAGAAGAAGTTTTTGTAAAACAACCCTCTAGTTTTAAAGATTTTAAACTTCTCGGTTACGTTTTCAAGTTGCGAAAGGCACTCTATGGACTCAAACAAGCCCCTCAAGATTGATATGATCACCTAAGTTTCTTCCTACTTGAAAATAGTTTTTCAAAAGGAAGAGTTGATACAACTCTATTTATCAAGTATTCAAATGATGACATTCTGTTAGTACAAATTTATGTACATTATATCATATTCGGTTCTACTAATGAACAATTATGTCAAGAATTTCTAAGTATATGCATAGTATATTTGAAATGAGTATGATAGAAGAGTTGAACTACTTCCATGGACTACAAATCAAATAAAATACTCAGGGAACCTTCATCAATCAAGCCAAGTAAACAAAGGACTTGCTGAAGAAGTTTGACTTCGACAACGCAAAGCCTATTGGGTCTTCCATGGCCACATCCCAAGCTTAATATCGATGAAAGTGGCAAACCCGTCGACCAGAGTAAGTATCGAGGTATGATTGGTAGTTTACTATATTTAATTGCTAGTCGACCTGATATCATGTTTAGTGTTTGTATATGTGTTAAATATAAAGCTAACCCTAAGGAATCACCCTTATGCGCAGTTAAACATATCTTTTGATACCTTAGGATACTTTTATTGTTGGCTTATGGTATCCTAAAATGACATCATTTGACCTGATTATGTATTTTGATGCTAATTTTGCTGGATGCAAAGTAGACTGTAAAAGTACCAGCGGTACGTGTCATTTCCTACGCAAAGCTCTAGTCTCTTAGTTTAGCAAGAAATAAAATTCTGTTATGTTATCAATGACTGAAGATGAATATATCGTTGCAGGCCGTTGTTGTGCATAAATTTTATGGATGAAGCAAACTTTAGAAGACTACAATCTACACTACACAAAGATTCCCATTTATTATGACAACACTAACACAATAAATTTGGCAAAGAACCTTTTATGTCACTCACGCACTAAACACATCGAAATACGTCATCACTCCTTACGTGATCACCAGCAATACGAGGATATTTTTTAGAATTTATTGACACAGATCATCATTTAGTAGATGTTTTTACAAAACCATTAACTGAAGACTGATTCAACTTTATTCGTCGCGTGTTAGGTGTTCTTAAATTTTCAGAAAACTAATGCTTTATGTTTAGGAAATTGTTTAGACTATATTCAAATGGTTTATTTTAAGTTAGAGTTATTTTGGGTACAAGCCGAAAGGGCCCTTTTGTTATACAGGTATAAATAGCCTAAAGTAACATGGTGTAGTAGTCTTCAGACTACCACTAGCTGGGATCTGGCCCCTACAGCTAACCAAAAATAATGAAGATATATTTAAACAAATGAATATTAGTTCTAATACAATCCGTATTCATAAATCAAAAACTATTTTCAAAATACAAGCCTACTGAACTTGGACCAAAATTTAGCCAAGTTTTGGCCAAATTTGGTCACCCGCCGACAGAAATGACCTATCAGCTGCTGCCCATTTTCTATTTATACCACTTCATCTTCTTCTCGTTCTACACGAACACATTCACCCAAAACTGAAAAACACTAACCCTAGCTCTATTGTTTCTTCCAAATCTCTTGGTGTTAGGCCCTAATACTTTGGATCTAAGGGTTTTGGCACGTTCTTTTCCATTGTGCGCTGCTATTTTTTGGTAATTCATACTCTTTTCTTGTCAATTTCTTTGGCTCCTACATATTCCAAAAAAAGAACAGAGGAGATGGTGCTTCTATATCAAGCCCATCATACACGCCTCTTAAAAGTCTATTTAGCACACTTCCACCATCCGATGAGGATGACTTCGACTAACATTATTCACAAATGTCCCATATGTCCGGGCAATTCCATTAATTTTAACATTTTTCCGAAATATTGCTTGACTTTCTAAAATGTTAACCTACGCAAATTTGTAGAAATTTTCAATCTGATATACTGCAACATAGTTCAGATGTTTTATTGCAACTTATAATATTCGCATGGTATAATGTATTTCTCGGTCTGTCAGACTGAAATAGAATTTGATGATGATGACTTAAGCGAATGGCTCTAGGTCCCCAACATTGGAGATGCTTTAGTCGACATTACCAATGTCCAGTTTGGTCCCGATCTAGACTTAGAGACTTTCAAGTACGTGATGTGTGCTCTGAACCCTATACCCTAGGGATAGCTCATGTCACGTTACTTGAACCAACATTTTTATTTGCTTCATCGTATTATCATTGTATCTATCTTTCCCAAAATGGAGATTACTGATGAGATCACGTATTTAGAGTTGTCCGCCATGTATCATATTTATTTTGGGATTCCATTTATTCTTTCTAAAACCATGATGGCAGCCATGTACAACTACAGGAAGGCTGGATGAAACCTCATCTATCATATGGTTTTTTCTATCATCTTTTATAGGTACAACATCCCCTTGGATACTTGTCCAATCTATTGTACACCATCTGAGCTTCATAGGTCTAGGAAGTTTCATGTCCCTATTCCTCTTGTAGTTGGTGCTGGAGGTATTACACCTGTCTAGGCTCCTCATCCTGTACTAGTCCCTCTTACTGAGGCCCCTTCTGCTGATGCCCCTCCTACCCGTACCATCGATCAACTTTTTGACTGATTCGAGGCCTGCTACATTCTCAACGATGAGCGCTATCAGACGGAGCGTATGCATCAGCGAGACACTAACTACCAGTTCACATACTAGTTTCAGACTCTGCAAAACAGTATTGCTGACATTAAGTAGACCGTAGCTCATTATCCTACTGGTTCCACTCCGATTCTTCGCCATCTAGACTTTGATGGACCCAAGTTCGAGGATTGTTAGGCTCGACGCTACTTCAACCCTATCGCAGCTACATTGATCCCAGTCGTTCTGCTGGCACTGGCGATGATGCGAGTTGATGAGCGTTTAGGCTTTTTGGTTATATATCTGATGATGATGATGATCATGTAGTACTTTTTTAGTAGATTTTATTTTATGTACTAGTTATGGTAAAGTCTCTTTTAGTCTTCCATATTTCATGAGTTTATGTACTTTCAGGTCTATGCTACTAAGTTTTAGTGATTTCTACCATTTCTACCTATGCAGTTAGACATACTGTTGGCCATTTTTTTATCTATCTTTTTGGTATGATCTTGTCTTCTTTCTTATGTTATTTGTGCTCACAATTTGTGGAGGAGCTTCCATTTTGTACAAATGACAAAGGGGAGAAAAGTGTATATAACAAAAGTCAAACAAGTGCACCAAGTACCAAATGAGAGGTATAAAAATTTTAAGTTATTTTTTATATTATTTTGTATAAACTCAATGTTATCAATTATCAAAATGGAGAAGATTGTTGGTCCATTGGTCATAATCACACCTGATTTTGATAATCGACATAAACTTTGGTCGATACACAAATAATATACTACAGGTACAAAAATAAGAACATCTACTTCCAACAAGCTACTACTCGTCATCTTTGTCGTACAAAAACTACACATGCAGATCAAGATTTATTTTTTATTTTATCCTGTATTTTTTTTATTGAGTCTAGAAAAAATGTAAGGTTGATCGGATTGACAACACTAGCTTTCTATACTGAACTTCATTGTCCAAAATGACCAATCCTATACCAATCCCATATCAGATAACTATACAAAAAGCCTATACATTATTTGAACAGATATTCACATAAGAACCCTACACGATTTCGGCCCGAACTCTACCCGAGTTTTGTTGTTCTATTTTCAGAACATTTTGGTCTTCCTGAATATCTGTAACCACTTTTCAAATTATGAAATTTATGGACCCGAACTCATGTCGAGTTCTGTCCTAAAAAATGCTATAAATAGAGAAGAACTTTCTATTCCAAATCAAGAGCTATTCACTTTCATATCTAGCCTTTAACGACTCCTAGACAAGCCAAATGATATTCTGTTTCAATCTAGAGTTTGGCTGATCGAGTTGTAAAGAAGGCTCTCCGAAAATGTTTCAGTTTTTAAGTTTGCAGTATTTGAAGTTGCGAGTCCTTAAACATGTGGCATGCTGTGTTGATACTTAAATATGGCAATTTGATGTATTTTTCGAAAAAGATATTTATGTAATATGTATTCAAAATTTAATACCAGTATTTTCCAAAATTTAAAGTACATATTTATGGTATATAAATATTATTTATATATTATAACTTATTGCTATTATAGTGTAATACTAGTATAGACTAGTTGACTATTTTGGTCTAAATAAGGTAAGTATATATATATATATATATATATATATATATATATATATATATATATATATATATATATATATATATATACATACTTACCTTATTTAGACCAAAATAGTCATAAAATAGTCAACTAGTCTATACTAGTATATATATATATATATATATATATATATATATATATATATATATATATAAAATATATATATATATATATATATATATATAAGTATCATGGTGATATTTATTTAGTCTATTTATATTTTCTAGGAGTTTGTGATCATTTTTCTACGAAGGTTGCAGATGGGCCGACACTTTATTCTTTTGTCGATAATCCAGGCAAGATACCTTGCTACTTTTTTTGTACTGTTAAAATTCATGGTTTGTTGTTATACATAGGAATAGAGGTGTCAGTAAAGTGTTTCCAAGTATGACTTGGGTGCCATCGATGTGGTTATCGATGTTCGTGTGCATGTGTTCGACTTACGTGTATAAGAGATATACCCGGATTGTGTGAAGTTGTTTCTAAATAACTTCTATGACTTGTTATGTATCATACATGACATAGTGAGTGAGATTACATGGTGTTGGCACGGGCTTACGCACTTGACTGATCATCAGTGCGAGTGGTACGTGTGTCGCACGCGGTACATATAGTGGATAGATTGGGTCTAGTTAGTGGCTTGCATAGAGATGTGGATTACCCGAGTCATAGACTTGAATTTAGTAAGACATGGGAGGGGAAGACTATTAGTAGGCGTATGGGACAAACAAAACACATAAGCCTCAGTGTGCCCGGTTATAGGCTATACTAGTAGATATATTCGGCAACGGCCAAGGACTAGTATCCGGTACGGTCGGGGGTATGCTAGTATATATTTCAACATTGGTTGATGCTAATGCTAATCCCTTACCTACCCATATGGCCCAAAGTCGTCTTCGACGTGCATTCACATAGATGGATAGTTTACCCAGTTTATTTTTTGTATTTATTACGGTTCATATAGTAGCTTGTTGCTTTGTATCTTGTTACGTCCCTCTAAGGATCTGGTTCTTTTCCAGATCCGGACGAGCACCTTTCTCCTATAGTTTACAGACTAGGTGTCAAGCCCGAATTTCTTGCAGAGGACATAGAGGTTGTGCCCGAGGAGTTTTCCTGATACAGGGGTTGACCGTTGATTAGAGTCATGGACATTTTATTTAGCTAGCTATGTCCTGACTATTTTCTTATTTCAGAACTTTATTATTTCTATCATTGTATCTTTATTTTTGTGGATATATTTCCACCAGACTTGGTTATTTTAGGCAGATCTTATATTTGGATATTCAGACTTATTTCTATTTCAGTCAGACTTTGTTATATACTTTTATGTATCGATGTTGCTATTATGTGGATGAGATTATAGTATTATGTTGTGGATATGGATATATTAGATTACATATGACTGTTGTATCGTAGTTGTAGGATTTTAGTGTACTACGATTAGGATAAATCCATTAAATTGGGAATATTTATTCTAGTCGTACAGACGGCTGGACTCCGGTGACAACATGAAACCCAACTTCCGGAGATATTCTAGCCAACCTGACGACTTCAGCAAGGTTCATACCCCCAGCTCCGACTCAGCACAAGGGCCAAACCTAGCAGACCCAGACGCAGTTGGAGGATCCGTTGCACCGTCGCCTCCATTACGAAATCAGATGCCACATAGAGCGTATCCACAGCAGCCTTATGGACCAATGCCATAGATGCCCCAGCCCTACAGCTAGGCCCAGATGTTCTAATTCTTTTATACCATGATGCAGCAGTAGATACAACAGACCGAGGCTGTGAAGGCAGAGCTTGATGATGGTTATGGAGAGGTTGGCAGCACCAGCACCTACATCGGCAACAGCACCGGTACCCGTTCCGACGGTAGGCACTATCCATGTCTATCGACAGATGAACCTGGAGTTATTTGAAGGAAATGTGACACAGAGGAGATCATCGTGTGGATGATCGCACTCAGAAGCTTCTTGATGCTTCACAGCTACCTGAATACTTATGGATGATAGCCGTTCGGACCCAGCTCCAAGGAAATGCATATCATTCTTAGGAGTCGATCGAGCGAGAGATCGGCAGAGGTCAAAATTAGGAGTAATTCTTGGAGTATTCAAGACAAAGTACTTTTCTGCTAAAGTTTGAGATGCTCTCTACGACCAGTTTCTTCATCTCAAACAAAGGAACATAACCGTAGACGAGTATGATGCTGAGTTCAGTCATCTTAGTCGTTTCGGTACCATCCTGATACCGAATGACGTGAAAAAGGCACAGAGATTTCATCATGGGTTGACAAAAGAGCTTCAGTGATACATTACAGAACAATCTAGATTTTCGTACGCCGAGGTGTTAGCAAAAGCTTGTCTCCAGGAGGCTATCAACAAGGATAGTACTTTCGAAGTGCCCTACTACTGCGATTGTTCCAGCCAAGGGACAGTTAGAAGGACCTATCAGACGTTCAGAAGATCATATTCAGCAGCGATTCATACCCTATCCAGCAAAGGAGCTTCCGAATTGTCATCATTGTAGCAAGAAAGGATATTTTCAAAGCGATTGTCAGAAGATACTAGGACTATGCTTGCAGTATGGATCTCACTAGCACCGTGCCATAGAGTGTCCACAGCAGAGCGACAGACCATATCATCCAGCTCCGAGACTAGCACTACCAACACCACCAGGAGCGAGAACACTAGCTCAGGCAATTGCAACACCAGGAGGGCCACAGAAAGGACCCCCTTTACCACCACAGGAGGTCCAGTATGGGAGAGCTTGATAGCAGGATGAAAGATAGAGAATTGGTCAGGCTTATGTAATGGCACTAGTAGGGAGGAAGCCTAATGGTGTAGCTGTAGCATGTATTATTTTAGTTGCACCCATTGCTGATTTTAAGGCTATATTTTTTATCTCTAGTAGTTTTGTACCCAAGCCTAGAGTAGCCACTTTTCCCTTACCTAAAAATTAGAAGATTCTTACGGAGAGAAGTTAGGAATCCATGCTTAAGAGGACTAGGTAAAGAACTAAGGTAGGTAGAATTCTATTAATAGGAGTATTAGAGAGATTACCATATATTAGGAATGATTAGCCGATCATAAGCCTGATTTATGGTGATTTGTTGCTTCTGTTAGCAGTCTAGGGACATGGACTGTTATGGTGCATGGTTCACCTATTGTCCTTGTTTGAACAGTTGGGCTATTGATCTATGTTAGCCTATGAACCAAGGTTGCGACATAGAGTCCTTTAGTATAAACCTAGCCATAGGATGTATTACTATCTCGATGTGATATAGCATCTATTTTTTGTTTAATATAATAGTGTCATATTACTTTAATGATAGGATATATGCTTAGAATATGTAAACCTAGATTATGATAATTTAGAACCCATTAGTATTTAGATACACTTAACGGCGCACAAGTGTGATTCCTTAGGGTTAGCTTGGAATCATGCACATAAGTAAACACTAAATGTTATATCAGGGAGACTAGCAGTTAGATACAATAAACTACCTATCATACCTCGATACTTACGTGTGTCAAGTGGTTTTCCTTGTTCATCTACGTCAAGCTTAGTTGAAGTTGCCATCGAAGTTCCAAGAGGTCTGGCTGACTCCAGATCGAATTGCTTTAGCAGATCCTTTGTGTACTTGGCTTGGTTGATGAACGTCCCGTTTGTTGCTTGATTTGCAGTCCAAGGAAGAACTTCAACTCTCCCATCATGCTCATATAAAACTCACTTTGCATACACTTAGAAAAATCTTGATAGAGAGATTCAGCAGTAGAACCGAAAATAATGTCGTCAACATAAATTTGTACTAATAAAAGATTATTATTCAAAAAAATTATGCAAAGTGTTGTATCAACCCTTACCTTTTGAAAAAAAAAACCTTTTTTAAGTAGAAAAGAGTTTATGCGGTCATACCAAGCACGAGGGGCTTGTTTAAGTCCGTATAAGGCTTTCTTCAGTAAAACCAGGAGGTTGAGCAACATATATACTAGCAATATATACTCTAAAGGAGGGTAATTGTAGGACCAATATACTAGCAATATACACTCTGGGGGGGCTGAATAAAGTGTGTGCAGAGTATTAATAATTAAAACAAAATTACTACTATATCACTATCGTGTCGCAGTGGCTATGTCACAGTTATATAAAAGCAGTAAATAAGAGAGACATAGAGCAAACGCAAACACGACGATATATTATGATTTCTCTCTTGTGAGGACTAATCCAGGTCGGAGGACTCTTGCTCCGAGTTGAAATCTACTATTGAAAACACAAGCTTTTATCCGAAGTGCTTGTCGACTTCTTACGACACCGAGCTTTAATCCGAAGTGCTTGACCGACTTCAATTGTGAAGTGTGAACTTCTTGATCAAGCATCTGATTACAAGTCTCTGAAACTTCTAGACCGTACCATACTGGAAAGTACATTAAAGGTTGTAAAACAGGCTTGGGATTTGAAAATAAAAGCTTTGAATAGCTGAGGAAGCTAAGAGAAGAAAAGATAGAAAGTTAATGGGTGAATTGAAATAAAAATCTCTTATATTTATAGGATTCTGAAAACCGAGTTCTAGCCAAATTCAGATGCCAAACGTTTCAAAATTCGACCGTTGCAGCCGAGTCTGCAAGAAGAACACGTTTATAGGTATACTACTTTAGGTACCGAATTATGGGATGAGTTTGGGCCGAACTCGGTCCAAACTCTGGTATTATGTTCTTGGGTCAGAAACCAGTTTTGAATGGGTTTTGAGCTTTCTTGGCTATTTTCAAATATAGGTTTTGGGCTGTTTTAAAAAACAAGTTTTTTTGTAAATAAAACTGGGTAGTTTGAAAATTATTTTGAGTCACGCCTATTTGCCAGTACGACGCGATTTAGATTTTTCCTAGACTCAATAATTGTGTAAAATACATTTAAAAATGGAAAATGAATACAGACGCGACGACTGAGCAAATCTTGAACGGTAGAAGCACTGGTTGTCGTAGTCCGTTTGAGTAGCCCTTACATCGAGTCCAAGTTTAGACGATTATCAAAATCGGTTCGACCATGACCAACGGGCCAACAACGAGTACGTGTCCAAGTCCAGCCTATGCTACAATATCGACGTAGTAAGGTATCTAGATCTCAAAGTACACCATATGTGCTCATAATTGATCTCATATCTCATTCACAATACTAAATAAAATTATAATTAATATTCCAAGATTACATTAAAATACGATGTCTCACAAAAATAAAAACAACAAATTAAAACTTTATGATCAACTCATCTATCTAACTACTCTCTAGGATCTGCCTTCAAATATATCCACGTCTCTTCCAAGAGCCCCAAGTGCATAGAGAAGCAAGCCACTAGGATGAAAAATAGGTTTTCGGTCAGGAATAGAGAAAGTAAAATTCAAGCATACAGTTCCAAATATATAAGAATGACTATAAAAATAGTGAATAGGAATGGCATACATGATAAAATGAATAAACTAAAATCATGGCATAAAAAATAAAGTTGAACAGTTAACATGAGATATAAGACAAATAAAGCATGAAACAAGGAAACATAACCATCTAAGTGTTTTAAAATACACTTGTCAATATGTGATCGGGCTGAGACATTACACCGCAAGGTCTACATAGGATTTGTATCTTCAATGTCTAAATAGCATAAAAATATAAAATAAAGCAAGGTCTAAGGTCTGATCACATATTTACTTAATACTTTCCCACCCGACTACTACACATGGATCAAGTCACGACAATGGGTCACGAAACACAGTAAAACAAGCACGATACAATATGGTATTATGACTAAAATCTATATGCCACTAATCCGTGTAACGAGTGTGTCAGAATCAAGTATATCATCACTAGCTATGCAAGTATAGTAACTATAATACTGGAAACAAACAAGAAATGTACTCGTCTGGGATCCTTAGCTTGTGAAACAAACAATATCATTGAGTTCGGAATAGTCCAATCAGCTAGGGTCGATATGAAGAAATTTGATTTCGTAAGAAAGATAGGAACTATGATTAGTCATGATTAAGGAAAATTTGACCTAAGGTAGAATTTAATTTTTAAAAAATAATTATATATATTAGAAAAAAGTTAGAAAATATTTATACACTATTTAAACCTCTTTTGATAAAATATTTATCTTATAATTGATGATATAAAATTTATTGAATAAAAACCATTAACATTACATATAAAATTTTAGAAAGGATTACTCAAATAAAAGCCCCAAAGTAACCATTAAACAAATCCTATTATATATAATTACCCAAAGCTATTTAGTTTACTAAAACAGTTATATGCGTACATAAGACTAAAGAAATACATTATATATATTAAATTATATATATATATATATATATATATATTGTCGAAACAAAATATATATATATATATATTGTCGAAACAGAGCTTTATTGATGTATCAGGCACAAAATGCCGAAGCCTATACAAATAAGCGCATCTTGTGCGAGCTGAAACACAGATAACAAAAGACAGCAAAACCCAAAAACCGGTCGCTGGCCCAAGCCTAGGACAGAGCCTACCGAAAGAAGTCCGCGGAGCGTGAACATCGTCTACAAATCTTAGCGATTTGCCGAAGGGTCTCCCTGGTTAGCTGGTTGGGGTTGAATAGGAGACCTTCATATCTGAATTTATTCTGATTCTTCCAGAGGACCCAGATGCCGGTGGCTGCGACGATCTGATGCCCATGGGAATAGCCACAGGTGGCTAGGAGATCGTTGAAGCTCCCGGCTTGAAGATTGTGCCTGCACCGGTGAGAGAGGCTGGCCCATAACAGTGATGTGAGGTCACCGACTAGCAGAACGTGCTTGACGGTTTCTGTGCGGGGGAAGGTGCAACAGTGGCATTTCGATGTGAGGCTGAAGCCAATGGAGGAAATGGAGTCGTCGGTCGGAAGCTTCCTACAATACGCTCTCCAGAGCAAAATAGACCATTTGGCGGGGATGTAGGAAGACCAGAAAAGGGCGATTATAGAGGAAGGTACTCCGATTCCTCTAAGAACCGTCTTTGCCGAAGCCAACTAAAAGACTCCATCAGACTTGAGAGACCACTGCCAGGCATCGAGAACATCGAGGAGTTGTACCGCGGCGGCTGCGAGTCTGACCTCAACCTCTGGACCAATCCAATCTCTGACCCTGTCCCATCTCCAACCCGAGTCCGGGTCCTATAAATCTCGGATCGCACAGTTCGGTTGGGAATTAGGGGTCATTGGATGTCGACATCTCCGAGCTAGCATTCGTAGAACAGTGATGAACACCCATTGCCAAGCTGCAAGCGGATGTGTGGTTCCATGAGGTGACGCCCATGAAGGATGCGGCACCAGGATATAGACGATCGGTTGTTAGCAATTATGGTCACGGGGTGGGAGTATCTGAAGTATCTGACCGACATGAACCTGGTCCATATAGAGGTCTCTGTGCGAAGCTTCCACCATAAATTTATGGAGCAAGCGTCGACGATGTTCGACAGTTTACAGAATCCTAGCCCTCCCACGCTCGTGGGTCTGGCTATGGTGTCCCAGCCGGCCTAATGGTGTTTGTCCTTCCCGTCAGAGTGGCCCTAGAAGAAGTCGGAGAAGAGGGATTCTAATGAGGATAAAACTTTCTTAGGGGGGAGCAAACGGCCAGTGTAGATAGGGATGGAAGAGAGGACGTGCTTGATAAGAATCATCTTACCACCCGGGAAAAGGGTCACGTTCTGCCAGCCCTCGATTCTCTTCCTGATTTTGCTCACCAGGTTGTCGAAGATGCCTGAGTTCGCTTTTCCGTACACCAGCAGACATCCCAAGTAGGAGAATAGTGGATACACGGTGGAGAAGGATGTTAAGTTGGATGGTTAGCTGAGTGGGTCCTGTCAGCTTTGTGGTGGGTGTAGATGACGCTTTTGTTGGTATTAACTCGCTTCCCCGAACATCTGGAGTATTTCTCTAGCGTTCGGTAGACCACCTCGACCGACCCGATGTCGCTAGAGGAGAAGATGAGTATGTCATCAGCGTAGGCCACGTGGGTGATTAAGGGACAACCAGTGGTGGTGTGGAAGTGATTGAATCTGGGGTGTTAGCCATATTATTGAGGTTTCTGCTAAGCGTGTCTGCTGCTATGATGAAAATGGATGAAGATAGGGGGTCTCCCTGTCTGACTCCCCTGCTGGATTTGAAGAAGCCCTCGGCTTGCCCATTGATGACTGTTGAGAACCAGGAGTTGCTTATGGATCTGAAGTTGACGTCAATCCAACTTTCAGAGAAACCGAAGGCCCTGAAAACCCAAATCATGAATTGCCAGTCCAGACGATCAAAGGTCTTCTCCATGTCGAGCTTGATGGCGACGTTCCCCCCTGACCAGGAATTTCATGCAAGTTATCATCTCCTACGCTAGAAGGATGTTGTCGGTGATATTTCGACCCGGAACAAAACCGCTTTGTTCTTCAGATATGAAGGAGAGCGGACATGCGGGTCGCGATGATCTTCGATATTATTTTGTTGGTGAATTTGCATAAGCTAATGGGTCAGAAGTCGCGAAAGGTTTCCGGGTTGTCTGTTTTGGGGATGAGGATGAGGTTAGCGCAGGAAATAGAATTTGGGTATCTGGCACCTAGAAAGAAGGCGACGGTGGCCTCGAGGAGGTCGGGTTCGATGATGTCCCAGCAGGATCGAAAGAACGTCTTGGAGAAACCATCGAGCCCGGGAGCGCTGTGCTCGTCAAGAGCCCACACAGCGGATTTGACTTCGTCCGTAGAAGGGAGAGTCAGGAGCTTCTCGTTCTCTCTAGCGCTGATCAAGTTGGGGATCTTGGCCTGGAACTCCTCATCCGTAGCGATGATCTCTTTGGAGAATAATTTGGTGTAGAAATTAGCAACCGCCTCGTGGATGCTCCTCTAATCTTTGAGTAAGTGCCATTGTCGTCGGCGATTTGGTGTAGGTTAAGTTGTTGCCTGCGGCCTTTGACACAGATATATGTATATATATATATATATATATATATATATATATATATATATATATATATATATATATATATATATATATATATATATATATATATAAATATATATATAATATATATATATATAAAATATATATATATAAATATATATTATTGTTAATATTGTTCTTATTATTAGTTATATAGAAAACATGTATTTAAAATAAATAAAAGCCTATTATAAATATACTTTCAAAAATTCCTGTAATCAAAAAGCCCAATGCAAAAATATTAAATTCTAAAAATAACTGAGCATATTTCTATTTATAATCCAAAATATGTAAAATCTGTCACACCTCGATTCGGGGAATCTTTCGTCCTCGCTTCAATTCATACCGAATCGTTCACCCTCGCTAAGGCGTGATGCCGTACAAGTCTGGTGTTGCACTTGTACAAGGCAAGAACGTGCACTATTTTGTCATTCAGAAACATTAGAAAACCCAGCCACATTTTATAAATATTGAGGACGCAATATAGGAAGAAATAACACTCATTTTATTGATAATTGTAGCCATGATTGCAACTTTTTCGGTACTATTTGGAATGCCTTTTTGGCTACATTGATTCATGAAAAGAGTACAACTGATAGGCTGCCATGAAATAACTTCTCGTTCCATAAAATCAAGCCCCTTTAGTACTTTGAAATATAAGCAGCAATATTTGAAAACTCCGCAATACTTTATGCATCTTTAGGAAAAACAACTTGAAAGTAGTAGCTATTCAGAAAGCCTTAATTCAGTCGTGCGCCCTAGCCTTCTCCAGTACCTGTGGAGGAGGGGTCAGCCTATTATATCAATACGCTGGTGCGCCCCATTGGCCCACTCAGCTAAACCAACATTTTGAATTAATGACAAGCATTTTAAAGATCATGAGCTTATTAGGGACTAGCAATTCACAGTGATTCATAATTGAGGCAATATGATATTATATGAAACAACTGTTTATTTTACCGTTGGCCGAATCCATCTTTCCTGTATAAGATACAGGATAATAATAATAATATTTACCGCCCTGCATAAAATGATCATTAACATGCATCCTGACTACATAGCTACTGGTGTTGTTAAACCATATGGACTTACCATATAGGACTTCAAAGGTATGCGATGCACCAATCATTCGGGTTGCAAGTCCGAATGAACGTCCCGATACCAATCGTGCCACCAAAGCACGCTGCATTTCCTCCTAGGCCAAATCGGTCCCGGCACCCTGGTACCGTTCGAGAAAACAATACCTTGTATACAAGTTGTCCATGACTATGCGAATGCGTGTCTAACTCGATAAGCATAGTGTGCATGGTATAACATTGAAGGTAAAAAGGCAACATGTTCATTCTCAGCATTTCGTATCTCGTCATCACAGGCATCAATTTATCTCATTTCAATGTTTATTTGATTGCAGCATTTCAATGTTCAAAGGGACGAGCATAATCTTAATGTTGTTAACAGTGTAATCGATTCATTCAATGTTCATTCTCTAGCTTCTTTGTGGTATTGACTTGTGGCATTGGTATCTGATTACCGATCAACGGATGTTGCAAGACAATTTTATTTAGTTGGCATCAAGTAGTAGCGAGAGGGACAAAGCCACCACAGAGATGCACACTCACCAGCTAGAAAATTGCTGAGAGGGAGAGGAACACTTACACGCTTAGCCTTCCGTCACGCGTCCGTCTGCAATGGCACCAAAAGTTTGGTTAATACTCTGTCTCGTTATGTTCCATTCTCTCAGAATTCTCAAGAATGAATGCTATGAAAATCGATAAAAATGGGTAAGAATCAAATCATTGAAAACCATTCAGAAAAGCATCCATCAAAACTAAGCAACAAATCCAGCAGCAAAACATCCAGAGAAAACTCTTGGACGCATTTCAAAGGAAATCAATCCATTAGTTGGAAAGGTTCTTATGCATTTGTCCGTGATCGATTCGATGCCGATGGTAACTTTTCCCAATACTCGGTTCCGACCGAGTTGATCAGGCCACAAGCCTTACATAGTGAACCGCTAGGAGCGGGACACTACATAATATACCACTAAGAAAAAGTTTCGTCTTCGAAACTCAAAATAAAAGTCCTACCTCAAAATTATCAAACAGCGAGGGATATGTCACCCTCATCTCCTCTTCCAATTCCCACGTCGACTCTTCAACAGCATGGTTCCACCATAGCACATTGACTAAAGATACTGTCCGATTCTGCAATACTTTCTCCTTCATGTCCTAAATCTGGACAGGCTCTTCAGTGTAGGATAGGTCAGTGCTCAGCTATAATTGATCAAAGTTTACTACGTGATTGGATCATGCACGTACTTCTGCAGTTGGGACACATGGAAGACATCATGTACATCAGTCAGAGCCGGAGGTACTGTAAGTCGATAAGCCACTGAGGCTACCTTCTCCAAAATGTCGAAGGGTCCAACGAATCTTAGGCTCAACTTTTTCTTCATCCCAAACCGCATCACACCTCGCATGGGTGTGACCTTCAAGAAGACATGATCGCCTGCAGTGAATTCCAAATGTCGCAGATGCACATCCGCATAACTCTTCTGTCGACTTTGAGCAACTCTAAGCCTTTTTCGAATTAAATGGACCCTCTCGACAGCCTGTTCCACAAGTTCTGGTCCGAGCACTTATCGTTCGCCGACTTCATCCAAGCATATCGGTGACCGATATTTTTGTCCATACAACGCCTCATATAGGGCCATCTGAATGCTTGCCTGGTAACTGTTGTTATAGGTAAATTCTGCCAATACGAGATGTGCATCCCAGTTTGTCTTCAAATCGAGCACGCATAATCTCAATATATCTTCAAGGATCTGATTTACTCTTTCCGTCTATCCATCAATCTGCGGATGGTATACCGAACCAAAATTCAACTTTGGGCCTAATGCTGAGTGCAGACTTATCCAAAATTACGACAAGAACCGTCCGTCTCTATCTGACACTATAGAAGCTGGCATCCCGTGTAATCGGACAATTTTGTTTATGTAGATCTGAGCCAAGCGGTCTACGTTCCATGTAACTTTTATTGGAATAAAATGAGCCAATGCGGTTAATCTATCCACGATCACCTAAATCGCATCATTCCCCTTCTGAGTTCTTGGCAAGCTGACTATAAAGTCCATACAGTTTTTATCCCATTTCTACTGCAGGATAGCGAGATTCTGTAGTTCACCACCAGGCCGTTGATCCTCTACTTTCACACGCTGACAAGCTAAGCATTGTGACACAAATAGGGCCACATCCCTCTTTATGTCGTGCCACCAAAATGTTGAGCGCAGATCCTTGTACATTTTCGTGCTTCCCAAATGTACGGAATACTCCACGAAATGAGCCTCGGTCAGCATTTCCTTCCTGAGCTCATCATCCTTAGGAATGCACAATCTTCCCTTGACACGAATAGTGTCATCTTCAACTATAAAGTCGGACGTCTTTTTTGCTAGAATCAACTCGCGTATCTTCTGCAGAAACAGATCGTCCTTCTGAGCAGTCTTAATCCTTCCTCGGAGGCTCGGCTCAAGCTACAACTGAGCCAACTGTATATTCTGTGTACAGATTCTAAATTCGATGCCCATCTCTTCAAGATCTCGTAGTACCTTTCTTTGCTATTGCTAGTGTCCCAACGAATTTTTGACTCAAGGCATCAGCTACTACGTTCCCTTTACCAGGCGTGTAAGAAATCGTCAAGTCATAATCCTTGATCAATTCTAACCAACGCCGCTGCCTCAAATTCAATTCTTTTTGTGTGAATATGTACTTCAGGCTTTTGTGATCCGTGAGGATCTCGCAGGATATAGCATAGAGATAGTGTCGCCACAATTTCAACGCAAACACAATCGCCGCCAGTTCTAAGTCATGAGTTGGGTAATTCTTCTCATGCTACTTGAGTTGTCTCGATGCATATGATATCTTCTTCCTACGTTGCATGAGAACACATCCAAAACCAAGTCCCGATACGTTACTATAGATCTGAAATCCCTCAGAGCCTTATGGAAGTGCTAAAATTGGAGCAGTGACGAGCCACTTCTTTAGTTCCTGAAAACTACTCTTACAGTCGTCGGTCCACTTAAATATGACTCCCTTCTGAGTGAGGCGAGTCAGAGGCGAAGCGATTCATGAAAAGTCTTTCATAAACCTACGATAATACCCGGCTAAACCAAGGAAACTTTGTATCTCACTAGCTGATGTAGGATGTTTCCAGTCTACCACTGCCTCAATCTTCTTTGGGTCAACGGCAAAACCTTCTGCCGAGACAATGTGCCCTAGGAACGACACGTTGTTCATCCAAAATTCGTATTTTCTCAGTTTTGCATACAGCTAATTATCTCGCAGCGTCTGAAGTACCTCTCTCAAGTGTCCAACATGAGTCTCTTATCCTTTGAATAGATCAAGATGTCATCGATGAATACAACAACGAACTTATCTAAGAACGGTCGAAATACTCTATCATTAGATCCATAAAGGCTGCTAGAGCATTAGTCAAACCGAATGGCATGACCAAAAACTCATAGTGTCCTTATCTCGTACGAAAAGCTGACTTAGGGACTTCCTCGGGTCTGATCTTCAACCGGTGCTATACTAAACAAAGATCGATTTTAGAAAATACGGTCGCCCCTTGTAGCTGATCAAACAGATCATCTATCCTTGGCAAGGGATACTTGTTACGGATGGTTGCCTTATTTAGTTCTCTGTAATCGATGCACAGCTGCATCGTCCCATCTTTCTTCTTTACAAACAGCACCGGAGTTCTCCATGGCGATACACTTGGGCGAATGTATCCACGGTCTAGTAATTATTGTAGCTGTACCTTTAGTTCCTTTAATTCTGCTGGAGCCATCCTGTATGGCACCTTCGTTATCGGGCGAGTATCCGAGAATGTATCAATTGTGAATTCAATTTTTTTATCCGACGGCATTCCAGGTATCTCGTCCGGGAACACGTCAGGGAACTCTGCCACGATTTTGGTCTGATTTGAGCCTACACTCTTCATCCGAGTGTCTTGAACAAAAGCGAGGTACCCTTCACACCCTGAGTACAGCATGTGCCCTACTGTAACTGTCGATATTACCATTGGTCCTGGGAACATCGAGTCGTACAAGTAAGAGACCTCCGTTTCTCCAGGTAGGCAAAACACAACTCTCTTATCCACACAGTCGATTGTTGCATGACAGGCGCCGAGCCAGTCCATTCCCAAGATGATGTCGTACTCTTTGATGTCAAGTACAATTGCATCCAAGGATAAAGTCTTGCCTCTAATTTTGATGTAGCTGTCCCTACAAATCAGGGTTACAGGCATATCTACTCCCCAAGGAGTGCTAACACACAGAGTAGTCTTTAATAAAGTCATGCACAGCTTATTTTCTGAGGCAAAATTAGACGATATAAAGCAATGTGTAGCACCAGAATGAAATAGCACCCGAGCATGTATGTATTTATACAGCAACATACCTGTTATGACATTTTCTACGGCCTGGGCCTCTGCCTGAGTCAAGGCATAACCCCTTGCTTGTACACCCTGTTATTGATTCGGTGCTTTCCCGTTTGGAGCAGGTAACGCCAGGGGTGCCTGACCACGAATCTGATTGTTATGTTGGCCCCAGTTCTGATTGTTATACTGCCTATGGTACTGATTGTTGTTATGTCCACGAGGATGATACTGATTTCCTCCCCTACCTCTGTATTCCCAAGCCTTGTGATTTACATCCCTATATTTTAAACACCCAACATGGCAATCTTCCGTTCGCTGTCCCACTCGATGACATTTATTACAACGAGGCAACTGTTATTGATGTCCTCTGTTGTCACCTATATTATACCGCTTAGGTGCGTCATTCCTTCCTGCAGACCAAGGTCATTTCTGGTTACTGCCTTGGTAGTTCTATGTTGTTTCGCGACTAATGGGCAGATAAAATCTCTCTATCTCGAGAGCTGTTTCGTATACCTCCCTGTAAGAGGTATACTTCCGACTTAGCACATCGCGTTATAGGCCATCATTCAAGCCTTGAACGAATCTTTTTTGCTTTGCGTCATCATTCGAAACCATGTATCCAACAAATGTAACTCTCTTCCTAAATTCGGTCTCGTAATCAGCCACTGACACACTGCCCTGCTGGAGTGCTACAAACTCCTTCTCTTTCTGCTGACGGACAGTTGGTGGAATGAATTGAGCAATGAAAGCCTACTTGAAGGTCTCCCAAGATATCTTTATATCCAGACTATTACCGCAAAGTGCCTATCTCTGCGAAGTCCACCATTCCTGGGCCTTGAGACGATGTTGTACAGCGGTACACTCCACCCTCTTACTGCCCTGTATATCCAACATTCGATAGTAGCCCTCAAGTGTGTTCAAGAAGCCCATTACTTCATCTGGCTTTGCTCTCCCATTAAACTCAGGCGGGTCGCAGCTTTTAAATTCTGAGAACTTGAAGCTCGTTCTCTTCCGTGTCGATATTTCAGGTTTCTCTGCCGGCACTTCTACGGTCTCCGTTACTGCGGCCTTTGCAGAAACAGTGGGATCGGCCGTCAGCTTGGTGACAATCTAAGACAGATTATCCACTTGATTTTGTTGAGCATCCAGCTGCTCCTGAAACTGATATTGAAGATGCTTCTGAAGCGCGCGATGTTGAGCTTTGCTCTGCTTCCTCTGAGCTTATATTAGCTTCATCAGTTTCTCCATTGGGTCAGACAATGAATTCGTCTTCGAGCTATCAGCTTTGGTCATTCTATAAAAAAAATAATTCCATTAGCACTCATAAAATATTTATGGTCTTATTATATGGAACATTATTTCATGCCAGCGCTAACGACACCATCAACCAAGAAAATTTGCGTCAAGACTTCCTTTTTTTTAAAAACATTTTCAAAATCTGAAGAATTGAAACCTAGCTCTGATACCAACTTGTCACGCTCCGATTCGAGGAATCTTTCGTCCTCGCTAAGGCGTAATGCCGTACAAGTCTGGTGTTGCACTTGTACAAGGCTAGAATGTGCACTATTTTGTCATTCAGAAACATTTGAAAACCCAGCCACATTTCACAAATATTGAGGACGCAATATAGGAAGAAATAACACTCATTTGATTAATATTTGTAGCTATGATTACAACTTTTCTCGATACTATTTGGAATGGCTTTTTGGCAACATTAATTCATGAAAAGAGTACAACTGATAGGCTGCCATGAAATAACTTCTCGTTCCATATGTCATGCCCCTTTAGTACTTTGAAATATAAGCAACAATCTTTGAAAACTCCGCAATACTTTGTGCGTCTTTAGGAAAAACAACTTGAAAGTAGTACCAATTCAGAAAGCCTTAATTCAGTCGTGCGTCCGAGCCTTCTCCAGTACCTGTGGAGGAGGGGTCAGCACATTATAACAATGCGCTAGTGAGCCCCGTTGGCCCAATCAGCTAAACCAACATTTTTAATTAATGACAAGCATTTTAAAGATCATGAGCTTATTAGGGACTAGCAATTCACAGTGATTCATAATTTAGGCAACATGATATTATATGAAACAACTGTTTATTTTACCGTTGGCCGAATCCAGTTTTTTGCATAAGATACAGGATAATAATAATAATACTTACCGCCCATGAATAAAATGATCATTAGCATGCATCTTGACTACATAGCCACTGGTGTTGTTAAACCATATGGACTTGCCATATAGGACTTCAAGGGTATGCGACGCACCATTCATTGTAAGTCCGAATGAATGTTCCGATACCAATCGTGCCACCAAAGCACGATGTATTTCCTCCTAGGCCGAATCGATCCCGGCACCCCGGTACCGTTCGAGGAAACAATACCTTGTATACAAGTTGTCCATGACTATGCGAATGCATGTCTGTCTCGATAAGCGTATGCATGGTATAACATTGAAGTTAAAAAGGCAACATGTTCATTCTCAGAATTTCGTATCACATTATCACAGGCATCAATTCATCTCATTTCAATGTTCATTTCATTGCGGCATTTCAATGTTCAAAGGGACGAGCATAATCTCAATGTTGTTAACAGTGTAGTCGATTCATTCAATGTTCATTCCCAAGCTTCTTAGTGGTATTGACTTGTGTCATTGGCATCTTATTACCGGTCAACAGATGTTACAAGACAATTTTATTTAGTTGGCATGAAGGAGTAGCGAGAGGAACAAAACCACCACAGAGATCCATACTCACCAGCTAGAGAATTGTCGAGAGGGAGAGAAACACTTGCACGCTTAGCCTTCCATCACACGTCCGTCTGCAATGGCACCAAAAGTTTGGTTAATACTCCATCTCGTTATGTTCCCTTCTCTCTGAATTCTCAAGAATGAATGCTATGAAAATCGAAAAAAAGGGCAAGAATCAAATCATCGAAAACCATTCAGAAAAGCATCCATCAAAACCAAGCAACAAACCCAGCAGCAAAACATCCAGAGAAAACTCTTGGACGCATTTCAAGAGAAACCAATCCATTAGTTAGAAATGTTCTTATGTATTTGTCCGTGATCGATTCGATGCCAACGGTAAGTTTCTCCAATACTCGGTTCCGACCGAGTTGATCAAGTCACAAGCCTTACATAGTGAACCGCTAGGAGCGGGGCACTACAAAAGCCCACTCATTATTATTAGCCCAAAAATATTTATTTAACTAAGCCTAATAAATAACTCTACTAAATATTTAACGCCCAAAACATAAGCCCAGTACGAAAGCCCAAAATCCTTCCATATACGGTAAAGGCCCAAATTTTGTTTATATAAGGAGCCGTAATCCCTAGCCCAACATAAATAATAATAGTAATAGTAATTAAAATTAAAATCAAATAAAAGTAAAATTGAGAGAGAGAGAGAGAGAACAGATGGGGAGAGATCGGGAGAGAGTAAAAAATTGAGGCATCTCATCGGAGGTGGCGAGAAAGCTTGGTGCTGCGGTGGTTGACTCGGCCGACATGAGAGGGCTCACCGTAAGGAGGGGTTCACCAGACTCGATGTGTGCCATCATGTGCGGCACGATGGAGGGAAGGTTGCGCAGGTCGTGCTAGAGAGGCACGGCAGACTAGAGGTTGATCGCTGGAGCTAGCGGGTGCTCGGATAGCGTCCAAACGACAGATTGTGGCGGATCTGGTGAGATATGGTGGTCGTGGGGTTGGGCGAGTGGGGGTGTCCTTGGTGACCGGTGGCGGTAGCATATGACTGACCGACGCAGGTAGAGCTGGTGGTGACGGAAAAAGAGGTGGCTAGGCGGTGTTGGCTGTGGTTGTTGTTGAGTCGAGGGTTACTGTGGTGGTGATGAAGATGAGGGTGGCGGTCATTCTGGTGATGGTTGCTCACCAAGGAGAGGCGCGCATGCGGAGGCGAGGTTACGCTGGCACGACCGCGGTGGCGGGGTCGGGACATTCCTGCGGGGAGCTCGACGGCTAGACGGTTCGTGGAGGAGGTAGCGATGGCGCGCTGAGTCGAACGCCTCATCGAACGTGGTTCTGCCAGATTTTGATGACATTTCCGCAAGACAGAGGAGGTGCGGAGAATGAGACGATGCGGTTCTGGACGGGGCCACGGCTCCGGCGCAGGACGATATCGATACGGTGGTGATGGCCACCTTGTGTCTATAAGGCGCTATGGTTAGGTTTCTGTATTTGGAGTAAATTCGTGTCCTGTATGACACGAGTGATATGGAGTCTAGGTCGTGTCCAGTGTGTCGGACACAATAATGGATTTGATGTAGATGTAAAGGTAATAATGTAGTAGAAGGAGAAAGGATGGACACGGATACGATACAAGGTACAGGACACATTGGCTGATGTTGGTTTAGAAAATATTTGTTGTGGCTAGATGGTGGTAGTGGACATGTAGATATGCGAAGATGGACACGACATGGGTATGATGATGGCCATTTGTGGGGATTTGGTTGTGGCTTGTAGGAGGAAAAGAGTTGGAAAAGATTAGGAGAAAAGGCCTCCTTAAATTGGAGTTAAACTTCTAATTTAATAAGGATTATTAGTCCTTGTAGATAAATCTCGTCCCCCGTTTACTTTAAAATCAAATAAACTTTAAAAATAAATCAATCTAATCGCAAACCTATAAATGATTGTAAATAATAATTTAAGCATTATTCTATGTTATCAAATAATTTTAAATCGTATACATGGAAATCTTAATCAAATAATTGATTACTACAATAATTTAAAATCATATTCGTTGTCATCAAATAACGTAAAGTTTATCCAAAACCTATAAATGGTTTGGAAACTTTTTATCATTTAAAAATATTTAAAATCAAATCAAAATTTGAAACCAATCAATTGAAATTCGAAAATAATGATCAAACATCTACTACAATTTCAATACAAAATTCAAGAACAAATGTTTTTATCATAACTAAATAGTATTTTCCAAACCATGATTTTTAACTAGCTTTTGAAATACAAAACTAATAGCAAAATTGTGTTTGTACGTTTCAAAGAGAATTTATTCCAAAACATGATTTTCTTTTTTAGTAGAATAAATAAAATTTTCAAAATTTAAGAAAAGGGGTTATAAATCTACCCACCTTAGAAAATTTCATCCTCAAAATTTAAGTAACTTTAGGACATTTAAGGAATGTCTAGGATAGACAGGCTTGGTTGGTTAGGTAAAAAGACGGTAATATAAATCATAAAAAACTCAAATAAGAAAACATTTATCAAGATGAAGAAATGAAAAATATATGTAGCTTGAGAAGGAATAGCTTGTAGGAATCATGGCTCTGCCCTTGAGTCCTCTAGAAAGTTACTAACTTTGAAGGTAGGCATAACACTAAAAGAAAAATAATTAGGCATGATATTGCACGTTACCCCTTCAAGGTAACCAAGGCAAGAAAAATTTCATAACACGAAGGGTATGACAATGAGAGAAAAATTAGACAACCTGAAGGGTATGCTCAACTCAGATAGTTAAAAGTTCGACATGCATCCTCCAGAATACAATAACAAGTTGATATCCCTAAACATCTTTATCCTACTTTCTAGGAAAAGAACAAATAGTACTACGATAGAAGAAGCCCTCTAGGTTATGCTTATTTACTAGCAAAGATAGTAAATATTGTTCACTGATGTATAATAAGGATATGACTTTCGGCAGCGTGTCCTGATACCGAAAGGACAGATGGTCAAGGGACTTCACCGTTTAATATAGTGATAAATAGGATTAAATAGCAAGATAAAATAAATGATATAGATAATAGTCGGAACAAATATAGTTATGGTTCTAGCATCAACTTATTGAGATGTGCTAGTTTCAGTATTATTGAAAATTGAAATTGGTATTAATGGAAACAGCAAGATGGAATAGTTAATCAAGTATCATATCGAAAATAATATTTCTAGGTTGAAGTTTGCTAGCACTCTTAAGCTAGCCACTATCTTGAATAAGGCAAAAAAATATTTGAATTTCCTATCGGAAGGTGTAATGAGCACTGCAAGCTCAGAAAGGTCATTGAAGGACCAAGCGAGTTCTTTGAGGTTAGAGGCAAGTCGAAGTATCATGTTTGATATGATTTGAGGAATAGGTGCTAAACATAAAAGAAGGGAAGTTTATAAAGATGGTGACAATCTACAACTCTTGTATCCTCGTACAGCCTCGAGCTCTCGACGACCCTGTTGGAGTGGGTGGAGTTTCCAAACTATGTGGAAAATACCCTGGAGTCGGATTGGGTATTCCTATATATAATAGAAATATTCTAATAGATTTGGATTATGTATTTCTATATATAGTAGGAATATCCCAATGGAGTTCGATTGGGTATTTCTGTATATAATAGGAATACATCAATGGTTTAGATTGAGTATTCCTATATATAGTAGAATATCGCAATTAGTTGTGGGTTTGAGGCTATATATACTAGGTGTTTCCTCAACAAAAAATATATCTAAAAAAAAAGTAAAATAAGAGTGCTTTACAATATTTGAGGGAGAGAGAGGATTATGGACTATTGTGAAGGAGACATCGCTTCGATTAATTTTTTAACATCTCTTGTTCTTCGGAGTCCGCAATCAAATTTTATTCCTTCAAGTGAGTTGTGGTGATCCGTTTGGATCGGAAGGAGCTTGTAGAGGGTGTATTCTATTTATTCCATTAGTGGAGGTTCTTCAGGATTGGACTCCGATCGTCCCGTGATTTTTTTCGCAAGGATTTTCTACGTCAAAAATCTTTATGTATGCGATTTTGTTTGGCATTTTTGGTTTGTGTGCTTTTGCTCCATTCTCTCGCATGACTTTAAGGTTTGCGGGAACGGTTTTCGTGCTTTGTTCCCAACAGAGTGGTATCAGAGCTTTGGGTTCAGAGAAGTGTCAGGAGTTGACAGTCAAACCAGGAAGCAGAGATGGACGCGAAGCTGGTGCGTTTGGTAAACCAGAATGGTACCAACTATCACTACTGGAGGAGCAAGATAAAGGATTTGCTATTTGTCAACAAGTTGTATCTACCGATATTTGCTTTCGAGAGGCCCAGTGGTAAATCCGAAGAGGACTGGAATTTTGAGCATATACAGGTGTGTGGGTACATAAGGTAGTTCATTGACGAGAACGTGTATAATCACGTTGCCAGTATTGAGCACACACTGTGGGATAAGCTGGAATCTTTGTATGATAAGAAGACTGGGGTAAATAAGTTGTTCCTGATTCGGATAATGATGGGTCTGTGGTACAAAGATGGTACATCCATTACGGATCACTTGAGTGAGTTCCAGGGCGTGGTTGACCAGCTATCCTCGATGGAGTCAAGTTCGACGACAAGGTTCAGGGACTTTGGTTGCTATATATATTGCCAAACTCGTGGGAGACTGTACGAGTATCTATGATTGCTTCTGCTCCGAAAGACGTGGTCAGTCTGGAGTTTGCCAAGAGCAGGGTATTAAATGAAAAGATACAAAGACGTTCTCAATGAACTTTATCCATATTCCACTCAAATGCGCTAGTTTCAGAGAGCCACAGAAGGGGCAAAAGCAGGGATCCAGGTGGTGGCAGAGACAAGGGCAAAGGCAAGTCTAAGGGTCGATACGAGGACTCGGAGTGTTACCATTGTGACAAGAAGGGCCACATCAAGCAGAACTATTTCGCTTAGAAGAGAGAGAAGAAGGGTGACAAGGGGAAGCAAAGTGAGAATACTACAGCGGCGGCTCGGCACATGGAAGCGATGTGATCGTCGTAGGTGATAAGGTTGTCGTGAACCTCGCTTGCGATAACAATTCTTAGCTGCTGGACTCGGGTGCTTCAGTACACGTATCTCACAATAGGATACTATTTGCCACTTGTACGACATGCGACTGTGGAGTATTGAAGATAGGCAACGAAGATGTGTCGAAGGCGGTTGCCATTAGAGATGTGCATGTGAGGACAAAGATGGGTGCAGTTCTTGTTCTCAAAGATGTCCGTCATGTCCCTGATATCTGTTTCAACCTGGTGTCAGTTTGAAGGTTGGATGATGTGGGTTTCTTCAATCTCTTCTGGAATGGTCAGTGGAAGCTTTCCATAGGTTCGATGGTGATTGCCAAAGGAAGCAAAAAGTTTGAACTCTACAATTTGGAGGGGAGTGCACAGGGGGCACAGGAGGTGAAGGCAGTCAGTGATGCATCTAGCGAGTTGTGGCAAAGGCGGCTCGGCCATGTCAGCGAGAAGGGTATGAGCTACTTGCTGAACAGGAGGGTGATTCCAGGGCTAAAGTCTACAAAATTGGAGAGATGCACGCAGTGTTTGGCGGGAAAGCAAAATAGACTGTCTTTCCAAAGTCATCCAAGTTCAAGGAAGCAGGCATTGCTCGAGTTGATTCACTCGGATGTCTGCGGTCATATGAAGGTAAAATCCATTGGTGGTGCTTCTTATTTTGTAACGTTTATTGATGATTATTCCAGGAACGTTTGGGTCTATGACTTAAAAACCAAGGATCATGTGCTGTCCACTTTCAAAGAGTTTCAGACCTCTGTTGAAAGGAGACGGGCAAGAAGCTGATATGTGTTCGGTTCGACAATGGCGGTGAGTACATTGGTCCCTTTGATGCTTATTACAAAAAATAAAGGATACGATACCAGACTCCTTCTAAGATACCTCAGCTCAATGGTGTAGCAGATCGAATGAACAGGACACTGATGGAGATGGTACTGTATTTGCTATCAGAGGCAAACTTACCGAGCAGTTACTGGGGTGCGGCTCTTTATACTGCTGTTTGTACTATTAATTTATCTCCTAGTGCTCCTTTGCAGGATGATGTGCCTGACAAAGTATGGTATGGCAAAGAGTCGTCATACAATCACCTACGAGTGTTTGGTTGTAAGGCCTTCGTGCATGTACCGAAGGATGATAGATCCAAACTTGAGCCAAAGATGAGGCGGTACGTCTTTGTCGGCTACGGTCGGGATGAGTTTGGCTATAGACTCTACGATCCCGTGGAAAGAAAGCTCTACTGAAGTAGGGACGTGGTATTTGTCGAGGATCAGACCATGACCAACACTCAAGATTTTGAGATGCCTTCTGAGGCTGAGGAATTGCCTGAGTTAGAGTAATTTTGCTTCAAGCAGTTTTAAGAGGACATCGCAGAGGATCCAGTTATAGGGAAGCCAGTACATAGAGTTGCTTCCAACCTTGATCATCAGCCTGCTGATGGTGGTCAAGTTAACCCTCAGGAGGATGAACATGCCAGAGAGGTAGTTCCTGAAGGGGAGGAGACTGTTGATATACAGCTAACATCATTGGTTCCGTTGAGAAGGAGCGACAGAGAGCATCGACCATCTACGAGAAACTCACAAGATGAGTATGTGCTACTGAATGACGGAGAGAGCCCGAAAGTTTTGTAGAGGCTATGGACGACGAACATAGACAGGAGTGGATGGACGCTATGCCGGAAGAGATGAGTTCCTTACAAGCCAACTCCACTTATGATCTGGTGCGATTACCAAAGGGCAAGAAGGCTTTGAAAAATTGATGGGTGTTCAGAGTGAAGCAGACATATGATGCTACTCACCCTCACCAGTTATCAAATAGTCATCTATTCCGGTGGTGCTAGCATTAGCAGCTAGTTTCGACTTAGAGGTCGAGGAGATGGACGTGAAACGGCATTCCTCTATAGTGATCTTGTGGAGGAGTTGTACATGTAGCAGCCAGATGGATTCTGTGAGAAGGGTAAGTCACACTTGGTCTGTCGGTTGAGGAAGAGCTTGTATGGTCTGAAGCAGGATTCGAGGCAGTGGTACAGGAAGTTTGAGTCATTTATGGGGGAGCACGATTATGCACGGACGACGTCGGACCACTGTATATTTGTGAGGCACTTTGTCGATGATGATTTCATTATTTTACTGCTTTATGTTGATGATATGCTACTGGTGGGTCGAAATGCCACTCGAATAGCGGAGTTGAAGTGCCAACTGGACGCAACCTTCTCTATGAAGGATTTGGGTGCAGTAAAGACTATTATTAGGATGGAGATCAACCGAGAGAGAGAGAGTCCAAGCTGCTACACTTGTCCGAAAAGAAGTACATTCATCGAATACTTCAGCATTTTAGGATAAACAGGTCGAAGAAAGTGAGTAACCCCCTTGCGGCTCACTTTAAGTTCTCTGAGGAGCAGTGTCCATCTACCAAGGACGAGAAGGAAGATATAGAGTGGGTTCCATATGCTTCAGCTGTGGGAAGCCTCATGTATGCTATGGTATGTACGAGGCCAGACATCGCTCATACAGTTGGCACAGTTAGTACGCATCTTTCCAATCCTGGAAGGGTACATTGGAGTACGGTCAAGTGGGTTCTACAGTACCTTCAGGGCACTGCCGATTGGAGACTTTCCTTCGGTGGTGACGAACCGAAGCTGGTCGGGTATACTGACGCTGATATGGCTGGAGATGTAGACAATAGGCGCTCGACTTTGGGCTATGTGATAATGTTTGCTGGTAGAGCGGTATTGTGACAGTCGCTGTTACAGAAATGTGTTTCCTTGTCGACGACAGAGGCAGAGTACATTGCGGCGACAGAGGCTTGCAAGGAGTTATTGTGGATGAAGAAGTTGCTGCAGGAAGTGGGGATAAAACAAGAACAGTATAGTTTGCTTTACGATAGCCAGAGTGCCATTCACCTTGTCAAGAACCAGACATTTCATAGTCGGTCCAAGAACATTGAGACTCGATATTATTGGATACGGGATGTGGTTGAGAAGAAAGACGCGACTCTTGAGAAGATTCATACAGATGACAACGGAGCATACATATTCACGAAGGTTCTTCCAAGAGGAAAGTTTGAGTACTGCAGGAGGATCGTCGGGATGATGACCCCCTCCACATAGTTGTGATGGGGGAGATTCGTTGGAGTGGGTGGGGTTCCCAATCTATGTGGAAAATACTCCGGAGTCGGATTGGGTATTCCTATATATAATAGAAATATTCTAATGGACTTGGATTGGGTATTTCTATATATAGTAGGAATATCCCAATGGAGTTGGATTGGGTATTTCTATATATAATAGGAATACATCAATGGTTTAGATTGAGTATTCCTACATATAGTAGAATACCTCAATTAGTTGTGGGCTTGAGGCTATATATAATAGGTGTTTCTTCACCATAAAATATATCTCAAAAAAAGTAAAACAAGAGTGCTTTACTATAATTGAGAGAGAGAGAGGATTGAGGACTATTGTGAAGGAGAGATTGCTTCGAATAATTTTTTGACATCTCTTGTTCTTCAGAGTCCACAATCAAATTTTCTTCTTTCAAGTGAGTTGTGGTGATCCTTTGGATCAGAAGAAGCTTGTAGAGGGTATATTATCTTTAATCCATTAGTGGAGGTTCTTCAGGGTTGGACTCCGATCGTCCCGTGGTTTCTCTCGTAAGGGTTTTCCACGTCAAAAATCTTTGTGTCTGCGATTGTGTTTGGCTTTTTTGTTTGTGTGCTTTTGCTCGGTTCTCTTACAGGACTTTCTGGTTTGGGGAAACGATTTTCGCACTTCGTTCCCAACAGAGTGGTATCAGTGCTTTGGGTTCAGAAAAGTGTCAAGAGTTGACAGTCAAACCAGGAAGCAGAGATGGACGCGAAGCCGGTACGCATGGTAAACCATAACGGTACCAACTATCACTACTGGAGGAGCAAGATGAAGAATTTGCTATTTGACAACAAGTTGTATCTGCCGATATTTGCTTCCGAGAGGTCCAGTGGTAGATTCGAAGAGGACTAGAATTTTGAGCATATACAGGTATGTGGGTATATAAGGCAGTTTGTTGACGAGAACGTGTATAATCATGTTGCTAGTATTGAGCACGCGAGGACACTGTAGGATAAGCTGGAATTTTTGTATGCTAAGAAGATCGGAGTAAATAAGTTGTTCCTGATCCGATGATGATGGATCTGCGGTACAAAGATGGTGCATCCATTATGGATCACTTGAGTGAGTTCCAGGATATGGTTGACCAGCTATCCTCGATGGGAGTCAAGTTTAACGACAAGATTCAGGGAATTTGGTAGCTATGTATGTTGCCAGACTCGTGGGAGATCGTACAAGTATTTATTATCGCTTCTGCTCCGGAAGGCATGGTCCGTCTGAAGTTTGCCAAGAGCGAAGTACTTACTGAAGAGATGCGAAAACATTCTCAGGGCACTTCATCCACATCCCACTCGGAGGTGCTAGTTTCAGAGAGCCACAGAAGGGGCAAAAGCAGGCATCCAGGTGGTGACAGAGACAAGAGCAGAGGCAAGTCCAAGGGTTGATACAAGGACTTGGAGTGTTACCATTGTGGCAAGAAGGGCCACATCAAGCAGAACTATTTCGCTTGGAAGAGAGAGAAGAAGGGCGACAAGGGGAAGCAATGTGAGAACACTATAGCGACGGCCTCGGCACATGGAAGCGATGTGATCGTCGTAGGTGATGAAGTTGTCATGAACCTCGCCTGCGATAACAATTCTTGGCTGGTGGACTCGGGTGGTTCACTACACGTATCTCACAATAGGGCACTATTTGCCACTTGTACGACAGGCGACTATAGAGCGCATAGTTGTGGCACAGGCGGCTCGACCATATCAGCGAGAAGGGGATGAGCTAATTACTGAACAGGAAGGTGATTTCAGGACTAAAGTAAAAAAAAATAGAGAGATGCATGTACTGTTTGGCGAGAAAGCAAAATAGGGTATCTTTCCAAACTCACCCAAGTTCGAGGAAGCCGACGTTGCTCGAGTTGATTTACTCAGATGTCTGTAACGCCCCAGTCCTAAAATACGTAGGACTAAGATGTGCATACATACCAGCTACGCATTGAGAGGACTCCAGTCCAGCTCGAATACGTATAAGCTGTCTGGTTATACTAGACCAACTATATCTAAATCCACTAAATATCGGTAACAAGAACGAATCAAGTACAGTAAGGCTGATCAGATAATACACTAATTCTAGAATAAATAAATATGTTAGAGCGGAACCCCAAAAACACATTTATCATGAACAAGCTAGAGAAAAGTAGAAGCTTGTTCAAGACTAGGCTATAATGCAGCAAGAATCAAATATAGGACAAAATCTAATTACGAAAGAGAAAGATAAAACATCAACTAAATATACCTGCAGTCTTGGTGTAACAATCATCCTCCATCAGTGTACCATACCTTCATCTAATACCTGGAGAGATCACCAGGTCCTCAGAGGACTAACAAGACAAATAATATACATGCCTACTGTACAGTAAATAACATTTAAAAAATAGGAATAACAAGTAGAGGAAAGGATAACACATAAATGAACTCTACAGATGATGACATGTCATGAGAATATAAAATTAGTCATGGCTATAGGTGCATGTGATAAAATCACAGCCCGGGGAGGCACTAACAGTCCTATAACAGGTGCTCTATCGTAGCCCGGGGAGGCACTAACAATAGAGGTATAGCCACGGCTAATAAAACATTCTCTCCTAAGGTACTAGGAACTCAAGTCCATCTAGTCATATCCAAGTCAAGTACGGGTCAAACAGGTCAAAAAAATATGGCACAGGCATATCAATACTATCATTAGATACGAACAAGATAGGAAAGATAGAACAAGTAAATATGGAAAGAAAAAAGTAACAACCTATGGGCACATGAAACTAGAAAGTAACCATAAATGAAGCAAGAGAAATATATAACCAAGCAAGAAGGAATGGAACTATTGAAAAGTATGTAAATACTGTAAAGTTTGGCAAGGTGTACTTACCTGGAGTTTTGTCCAATCTGTGCGAAGAGTGCATAACCAAAATCTATCCGAACTATCCATGAACCAGAATCATACTCTGGGCAATATCTATCAACCCAAATCTTAAACAAATATGCATTATTTACTAAATACAATTATGACTAACCACTCCTACCTAGAAAGCTTGGGTCATTCTAAGTCGTGTAATACCTACATAAACTATTTTATTAATCATGCCACCTAGAGCTAGGTTATACTAATCTCTATGATCACTATTCGTTAATATTATGGATTACAAACTCTAGGTTCAAATATTAAGTTTGTATCTCGTAATTCATATAATGAAACCTATGCCACACGAATCGAGACAAGGCGATTAACCACAAGGTTAACAATCTTGTCTTGGCGATCCATACGGTCGCTTTGTCAATTTTAGCGATGTGAGATCACTGGAATTGACGGATCTCTGTTTTGATGCTCGAATTTTGAAATACAAACATAATATAAATTAATAACTTACTATATATGTACTTACCATATATAGACCTTAATAATATATTTATACCAAAACTAGTCATATTGACTACTCTATTTAATATAATATATATAGTATTAAATCTACATATAAAAGTAATATATTGTTAACATAAAATATCACTTTTAGTTTTGGAAAATATTTATAAATATTATATAATAATAAACAATATATTTTATACATAGAAAAATATTTGTACAAGGTTTGTATTGATTCTACAACATTATTCCTAGACTTGGTTTGCGATTTGAGGCCCAAAACAATAAATGTTTAAAAATACTAAATTCTATAAAACTTCCAGAAATTAGTTAAAATAGTATTTATAATGTTAAACCTTGCACAACATAAAGTTCAATATGGTTTCATGGAGTTTTGACACTTTTGGACACAAGGAAAGCAGAATTTTTCGGAGTTCGGTGACACGGCAAATATCATAAATTTTTAAAAATAGCAAACGAATGCGAAACCTATCCTACAGATATGCGTCGAAAAGGTATCGATATCTAGATTCTGAATAAAAAGTATAAGAATATTAGAAACTGACCTTGGATAGGTGAAAAATGGCTCGCAACCAGATTCATCAGTTCTGGACACCCTGTCGTAAAATCGATGCCACGAACAAACCGCTTGGAACTGGGGGATCCAACGATCAGAGGTTGGAGTAGGCACACAAAGGTAACTCTTAGTTGGTGTGAAGTAAAACGGATGAGAAAAAGTTGATAAAATCTCATCTACAAGTTGACTAACCTGCTGTGACGAATTCAGTACTAATTCGGTCGACTTCGGGTGCCTTCCGTGCTCGTATCGATCAAATTAGGGGCTGAGGCTCCTTGGAAAGGTGCCGGGGTGTTAGGGGGGTGTCTTAGGGTCGAGATGAGGGTGGTAGGAGGGTTGGAAGAGGTCGGGGTGATGAGTTTATGTGGGGTGGAAAGAAAAGTACGAAAATAGAAAAAAATAGAGGATTTTAATAGAGAAATATAAAAAAAAAAGTATACGTAAATCCTAAATGGGAGAGATTCACTTAAGGGAAAAGAAGTTGGGGTGGAGGAGGATTTGATTTGGTGGGATTTTATTGTATATTCTAAAAGATACACCAATTCTATCTCCTAGGATTTAAATTGGTTCCAAAATAGGAAAGTTGTTATAGGATTTGATTTAAATTAGATTTTATTAATGTGGCTTCATATTAATCAAAAAAAATTAATCTAAGATATGTCTAATAGGTTAGGATACGCTATGATAGGCTCCACGGGTCCCTAGTTGGACTAGTTTTGGGTCGGTAGAATTTTTGTGATTGATTTGAGTCCAATATGTCTATAGTTTCGACTTGTGTGTCACTTAAGATAAACTAGCACATGAGAACTTAATTGAGTGGCACACCAATGACATGTGTGTAGTTGGCTCGAAATGGGTCAAAACCATATATTGGGTCAAATGATTTGGATCGAAGTTGGGCCTTAATTGCTAATTGGAATGCTAGCCAAATTTTACGGTTAGAGACTAAAATGACTATTTTACCCCTAAAGTTGCACATGAAAAATAATAGCACAAGGGAACACGTTTGGATGGGACATGATATATCAAACTGAAGGTGGACTCGTCTAGAATACAATGATGGGGATAGATTTGAGAAATTTATAATTATTGTGCTTCAAAAATCAAAACTACGAAAAAGTACATCTATAGTCATAATTAAAAATAAAAATCTAATTTAATAAATAGAAAACATATGAAATAGATAAAAAAATCTAAAAAAAATCAGGGTCCTTACAATCTATCCACCTTAAAAGAATTTTATCCTCAAAATTCAACAACTCAATAATGATACGGGATAAGTCGATTTTCAACCACCGAACAATGATCGGTCTGGTCTTCAAATATTTAAGAAACATAGTCTAAAAGACTGACACTGTAGCCTAAAAGAAATAACTGGTAACCTAATACTAATTCAACTATCAGTAATTATTTTTCTACCATCCATGGCCACTAACTTCTTTCTAAATTTGAAAGGTTGCCAACTTATGTACCTACTAGGGATCCTCATATGTTATTGTGATTATCTAGGTTGAGCTTATGAAACTTCTAATTAATTGTACATCTAATCTAAACATCTAGGTATATCCTCATAACCATACTATTATCACTTTTGTATAAGTCTATTTTTATCTAACCAAGCTAAGTGATACCTACCATTCTGTCTAATCCTAACTTCATGACTGATAGGACATAATAGTAAATAGGCTGGGTTAGGCTGTGTTTGGGTTCTTCTTATAGAGGGCCAATCTCTATACTAAAACTATCACTCTATTCTTGATCAAGTGACTACCAGAAGAGCGTAACCTAGTATAACCATATATTTATTTCTATACTGAGGACGTCTACCCACCTTTGGTCACACTACCCCATCAAACACATGATAGCTTAAAATTTTATAACCCTTGCATACTAGTTGCAAAAATCCATACCACTAGATACCTATGGCACATGGCATCTCTCATCCCTCATATCTATCGAGTAATCAAAATATAATAAGCAAACTAACTTACACTATAACCAAAGAATTTTCTGATAAATCCTATATAGCACGATCATTCGTCACTCCGAAATAAGAAGAGACGAAAAGCAATGACATGAGAAAATAAGGGAAGAATAATCGAGAGCAAATACGAAGTTCAAGGATGATAGAGAAATTTCTAAAGAATTGTCAAGGCAGTTGTGGATTGAGATTCCTAAGGGTTTAGTCATGTTCACAAGCCCGCTCGGTACAGTAACGTAACCGAAACAGCTAACTCAACCTGCATGGGCCACCCAAAAAAATGTAACGTCCCAGTCCCAAAATATGTAGGACTAAGATACGCATACATCACTACCAAAATAAGTCAAATCAGCGACGAATTTAGCGACTCCAAGAATGAACGTCGCTAATTTTTGGAAGTTTAGCGACATTTTACTAATACGTCGCTATTAGTCGCCAAAAGCGACCAATAGCGACGTCTAGCGACTACAGTTTATTAAATGGGAACCTGCGTCGCAAGTTCGTCGGTACACGTCGCTGATGTAGTGACGGAATTAGCGACGTCCTAAAATGTCGTCGCTATACGCCACTAGTTGGCGACGTTAAGCGACTTCGTCTCGTGACGTCGCTAAAGTTTTTACTTAGGGCACGCTGTTTCCTTTTTTTTCCCCTCACTCAAAAATTTTTGAAAATTTCTAAAATCTTCCCCCCCCCCGGCGACCCTCTACCCCCCCCCGGCGACTCCCTCCCCCCTGCGACCCGTACCTCCCCCCGTCGAGCTCCTCCTCCTCGAGCTCCACCTCCCCCAATTCGAGCTCCTTCTCCTCTTCCTCAGGTAAACCCTAATCTAACTCCTCTTCCCCCTCCTCCTCCTCTTCTCCCACGGACACACACACACAGAGAGACACACACACACACACAGAGACACACATACGGACACACACACACTGAATCTAACCCACATGTCATGGCAATGGCCAATAAATGAAAGATGACCTGTTGTGGGGAGGCCATCCTAGCTTTGGCAGGCCACTTGGCTGTAGCAGGGGAGAAGTGTGAGCTCGGGCTTGGCCAGGCAGTGTGGCCAGGTCACTTGGCCACTGCAGTAGGCAGTGTGCCTTGGCACATTGCCTTGGCCTTGGCTACTGCAGTATGGGCTCGGGCACAGCCATCTTGGCTTGCCATTTGGCCATAGGCCTTTGAGCCAATACCCAAGTGTATTAGTCCATGTTTCAGTAAGGATTAGAGGCTTTAGTGTAGCAGCACACCTAAGTTTGTGAGTGTCAAGGGGATCTAGAGCGAGTAGTGTATTGGTGTCAGTATCAGTGTAGTGTCAAGTGTCAGTGAGCTCACTTATAAAATTGTGTGTGACTGAGTGAAGTATCAGTCAGTGTCAGTTGAGTGTCCTGTTTGAGTCCCTAAGTATCAGTGAGGATTTTTAGTGGTATGAGTGTCTTGTGTTAGAGTGTCAGTTAGAGTGTTCAGTGTGAGGGGGACACCCCCTGGCTTTTGGTTGGTCACTTGGCCATTTAGCCATGAGTGAATGTCAGTTAGAGAGTGTTCATGGAATGGGCTTAGCCCCTTGGGGTCTGGTTAGATTTAGTGTGTGTGTGTATGTGTCAGTTAGAGAGGGCAGTAACCCATGTATTAGAGTTAGTGATCAGTTGTATGTGAGTTAGTGTTTATTGTCAGTTAGTAAATGTTAGTTAGGTATCAGGCTTAACTCCACAGTCTAACATCTGTAACATAAAAGAGCGATCTTGATGTATTACCCGATCTATGTATCAGTCATATGTTAGAACCTTGTCATGTTACCCCCATCCACAGTCTAACATCTGTAACATAAAAGAGAGATCTTGATGTGTTACTCCATCTATGTATCAGGCTTGACTAGTTACTGCGGTGAACATGTGTGTCCATCTTTGTAAAATTATTTCCAAATAGATATGAATTACTACTTGCGGAATCGTTCATGGATGTGCAATCGTCGTCCTGATGTGTGGTGTGCGGGATGAATACATAGCGGGAGTATAGCAGTTCCTGCAGTTTGTTAAGGCGTTCCCTCAGTACATGGACGACACCAAAATTAAGTGTCTGTGTGTAAAATATCATAACGTGAAATATTATCCAGAAGTGGAAGTGACATATCATTTGTACTCGAGGGGTTTCACGCCTAATTACTATTAGTGGATCGCACACGGAGAACTTGTGTCTTTAGCATCAGAGCCGGTGCCTTATGTTGAGCCGTATATGTATGCGGGACCTAATTTTGTTTCAGATAATCATGGATACGACGACGGGTGCGTAAACATGGTTTTCGACGCTGTAGGGCCTAGTTTCTTTCATGATGCAGCTGAGGAGGCACCGAATGTCGATGCTGTAAAGTTCATGGAGTTGCTGGAAAATACAAGGACTCCATTGTATCCTGGTTGTGAAGATCATTCACCGTTGGAGGTAGTTACAAGACTGTTGAGCATTAAGTCAGATTTTATATGTCGCAAGAATGCTACAACCGAGTGTTGGAGTTGATTATAGAGATCTTGCCGGCGGGTGCTAAGTTACCTAAAGACTTCTACCGGTCTAAGAGGATGGTGAGATCGCTCTAGATGGGATACGAGAAAATCGATTCTTGTCGCAATGGGTGCATGCTGTACTACAAAGACGATAAGGACGCAGATGTGTGCAGATTTTGTGGTGTTGATCGCTATAAGACAACTACTACAGGAAGGTCTACCGGTACAAGAAGACCGACCGATTCAATGCACTACTTGCCTTTAACTCCGCGGTTGTAAAGATTATTTATGGTGAAAGAGACGGCCGAAAATATGAGTTGGCACATACGAGAACAGATTGAAGGAGTGTTGGATCACCCATCCGATGGAGAAGCGTGGAAGCACTTTGATCGAATGTATCCTGATTTTGCTTCAGATCCGCGTAATGTCAGGTCGGGACTATCTTCTGACGGTTTTACTCCTTTTGGTCTTTCGGGATCCCAGTATTTGTGCTCGCCTGTGATTGTCACTCCGTATAACCTACCGCCTTGGATGTGCATGAAGACTCAGTACATGTTTCTAACCGTTATAATTTCGGGTCCGAACAATCCTAAGAGGAACATTGATGTGTACTTACTGCCTTTGATAGATGAGTTGAATCAGTTATGGGAAGTAGGCGCTAACACGTACGATGTTTTCAGGAAGTAGAATTTTCAGATAAAAGTAACCCTTATGTGGACCATTAACGACTTTTTGGCCTATGGAATGTTATCTGGATGGAGCACGCATGGCCGTCTCTTATGTTCGTATTGCATGGACCGTACTAAGGCTTTTCGTTTGAAACACGAAGGAAAACTGTGCTTCTTTGATTTTCATCAGTAATTTCTGCCAAAAGATCATCCGTTCAGAAGGAACAGGAATGCATTCCGTGCCGGCGTTATAGAGAAGGGTGATCCACCGCCAAGGTGGTGTGGAGCCACGATATGGGAGGAGGTTAGAGATTTTCCAAGTGCTATAGAAGATCCTATAACTGGGTACAAGTGCGATGGATTTGGTAGAGATCATAACTGGACAAAGAGGAGCATATTCTGGGATCTGCCATATTGGAGTACCAATCTGATCAGACATAATCTTGATGTCATGCATATTGAGAAGAATGTGTTTGATAACATAATTAATACTGTGATGGACGTAAAGGAAAAAACGAAAGACAATCCCAAGGCCAGGTTGGACTTAGAAGAAATATGCAAACGTCCTGCGTTGCATTTGATAGAGGAGAATGAAAAATAGTTCCTGCCGAAGTCAATTTTCTTACTGGACAAGGAGGATAAAGTGAGATTTGTCGGTGGATCCAGGGCCTAAAATTTCTCGACGGATATGTGTCAAATCTGAGAAGATGTGTCGATCCGAAGGAAAACAAATTGACGGGTATGAAGAGCCACGATTGTCACGTATTCATGGAGAGGTTAATTCCGATTGTATTTCAGGAATTCTTACCGCAGGCAGTTTGGGATCCATTGACGGAGCTTAGCATATTCTTCAGGGATCTTTGTTCTAAGAAATTGCTCGTTGATCGTCTAGAAAAGCAAGAGAAAGACATTACGGTAACACTGTGCAAGCTAGAGAGGGTGTTTTCTCCTGGATTCTTTGACTCTATGGAGCATTTGCCGATTCATCTTTCCTATGAGGCACGTGTTGGTGGACCCGTCGAATATCGATGGATGTACCCGTTCGAGCGACATTTGAATCACCTAAAAAGAAAGGTAAAAAATAAGGCACGGGTCGAGGGTTCTATTTGTGAAGCCTATGTTCTCGAGGAGATTACAAACTTTTGTTCGATGTATTTCAAGCCTCATGTTGCAACTAATAGAACAAGAGCTTCCAGAAACGACGACGGAGATCATGAATGTAATAATACAATACTGAATGTATTCAATGCTCCAGGAAAGCCATCGGATAAAATGAAGAAGAGATATCTGAACGATGATGAGCTAAGGGCTGCTCAAGTATATGTATTACTCAATTGTGACAATGATAAAGTAGAGAAGCTGGAGGGGTAAGTAATTAATACGTCTATATTATTTTAATAGTGTTGATTATTATACTATTATATTAATTGAACGATGTTGTTTTCAGCATATTTAATGATCTGTGATGTCTATCATATAAATATGTATATTTGTTTGACTGTCATATGTTATTATAAGGTATGACTAGACCCGGACGACGCGGAGGATATTATGTTAGGCAGTCCCATGTGCGTCAGGTTGGGGATGCAGATTCTGTACCCTCATCCTCATCTCCGAGTACACCAGTGTACCGTTCAGTTCCCGGTCCATTACCGGGACAGGACAGTTCCAGCAGGTTGGTGACTCCTTCCTCGTCGTCCAGCATTTCTTCCGCGTCCAGCATTCCTCCTGCCGACGGCTCCATGGGAAGAGCCGATGCCGAGCATATAGAGGACGGCGATCAGACTGATCCTGGTCAGGCAGGAGGTGAGAGCGACCCTCCATGCGCACCCCCGGACGAGACGTGTATGAAGATTTGGACGGACGGGCCTACGAAGTAAGTTAATTAGTTAATATATATTTCTCAAATGATTATATGTACATATATATTCATTAAATTTATTATTTTATAGATATCGGCCTCCTGCAGTACAGAGACAGCTGGGGTTATTTTTGAGGCAGAAGTATGGTGGGCCTTGGATTAACTACTCAGATGCTCCCGCAGATAGGAAGGCCTTTTGGTTGGCCCACTTCAAGGTAAAAAATTTGTTTATTTTTAAATTTTAATAATTATTTATGTATATTATACAACTTTTTCTATTTTACTTCTTATAGAGGACCTATTTCTATCCACCACACCAGGCGGCGAAGATCGAGGCCCAATTTTCTGTCGTCGCAGGCAAGCTCATCCGTGATGCGATCCACGACCAGAAGTCTCGTGATCGCTCCAAAAAGTTGATCCATGGTTGGATCACGCCAGAGCAGTGGACTGCGATGAAGGCTAGATTCGGCGAGGCCAGGTACCAGGAGCGGTCTGACAAGGCCAAGGTGGCGCGATCGAGCGCCAGTAAGTGGTGTGGTGGCTACATTCCTATGACAGAGCATTTTCGTCATCTGGTATATTTCCTATGACGGACATCATTTTATATATAGTTGGATAAAATGTTTAATACTTATAATAGATAATATTTTAACAGGTAAAAAAGGGTGAGGACCCCAACATGGTGACCGTCTTCCTGGTCACCCATCGGAGGGCTGGGGAGTTTATTGATGAGAGGGCGACGCAGGCATATGTACGTTCTATTCTTTATATTAATTTACTATAATTTAGAAAACAAAAAAATAGATATTAATATAGACTTTAGCAAACACTTAGACGTTAGCAAACATTGTTCTAGGCCGAGTTTCTTCGGCTACAAGAGGAGGAGGCTGCTGCTGCTAGTGCGCCAGCAGAGGGAGGGGCTGGTACTTCCTCCCAGCCGCCTACAGCTCCATCGTCGGACGACCTCTGGATGACCGCCGTTGGTGGTCTTCAGAAGGGTACGTACTACGGTACGGGATCCTACGATGCCTATTTGGCTTTAGAGTCATCCCGGGCCCCCTTTGTCAGTGCGCAGTCTCCAGCTTTACAGGCGTCATCACGAGCTCAGGATATTGGCCGTCAGATCGACGAGCTGCGTCGCGAGTTGTAGCAGCAGATTTCTGATCACCATACCACAGAGTGACGATCCTATGATCCGATGATCACCGAACGATTTGATGCGGTCGAGCACAGTATACAGGAGCTGATGAGTCTGCAGCAGGCTACAGCTGCCAGCTTGCACACGCTCACCGAGTCTACGGAGCACACAGAGCGTAGACAGGTCGAGCTGGAGGGATCGCAGAGGACCATGTCTGCGTCACTCACTCAGATACATACATCGATTGAGGAGAGTTCTCAGAGGATGGTGAGTACCCTTGCTGCGTATGCTGAGTGACTGCGAGAGCTTGAGCAGATACGTCCTCCCGGTCCATTGACGGTGCCGACTCCAGACGTTGCAGTGCCTCCTACTGCCCCTATGGTGCAGCTCACACAGGAGCAGTATGAGTTCATGCTATCTCAAATGCGCAGCAAGGGTCCTCAGTAATTTTATTGGTTTTTTTTATAAGTTGTATGTATTGGCCCTATGGGCAAATTGTTTATTGGTACACTTTTGTTTATACACTATTGGACGTGTATGTTGGTGGGAGACTTTTTATCATCTTCTATTTTTATTTGACTCTATTGGATGTTTGTGATGATGCAGTGTTTGACACTATTTGACTCTATCTCAGATGCACAATTTATAACTAGTGAATTAGGTGCAGTGATTATTGGTGTTCAGAAATTTGTAATGCAATATAGTTTCCAGATTAGTATTTATAGTGTAGTGTGCAGGATTTAAAAACTGCATTATATATTGTAGTGTGCAGTGTTTACAGTGTAGTGTGCAGTGTACAGTATGTGAAGTACAGTGTAGTGTGTAGTGTTTACAGTGTAGTATGCAGTATGTGAAGTACAGTGTACAGGATTTAAAAACTGCATTATAATTTATTTTAATTTTCCAACATATTAGCGACGGATTGCGACGTTTTACGATGCGTAAAGGACGTCGCAAAGATGTATCGATACGTCGCTAACTGCGACGGCCCGTCGCTAAACGTGCTGACGTGGAAAACCTTGCCATATCACTACATGCGACGAATAGACGTCACTAAATACGTCGCTAAGTTAGCGACGTACTATAAATGTCGCCGAACGTCGCTAAGTTTACGACGTTTTAGCGTCGTAGACAATTCGTCGTAACGGCGACGATAGGCGACGAAATTTTGTTCTGCGACTAGCTTTTCGGTGACCTGCTTTTTCGTCGCTAATTACGTCGCTAAATAAATTTAGCGACGTATTTTTACTTATTAGCGATGTTTTTGGACGTCGCTAATTCAGCATATTCTGGTAGTGTATGCCAGCTATGCATCGAGAGGACTCCAGCCTAGCTCAAATACGTATAAGCTGTCTGGTTATACTAGACCAACTATATCTCAATCCACTAAATATCGGTAACAATAACGAATCAAGTGCAGTAAGGCTGAGCAGGCCATAATACACTGATTCTAGAATAGATAAATATGTTAGAGTGGATCCCCAATAACACATTTATCATGAACAAGCTAGAAAAAAGTAGAAGCTTGTACAAGACTAGGCTATAATGCAGTAAGAATCAAATATAGGATAAAATCTAATTACGGAAGAAAAAGATAAAATATCAACTAAATATACCTGCAGTCTTGGTGTAGCAATCATCCTCCATCAGTGTACCATACCTTCATCTAATACCTAGAGAGATCACCAGGTCCTCAGAGGACTAGCAAGAAACATAATATACATGCCTACTGTACAGTAAATAACATACAAGAAAAATATGAATAACAAGTAGAGGAAAGGATAACACATAAATGAACTCTACAGATGATGACATGTCATGAGAATATAATATTAATCATGGCTATAGGTGCATGTGATAAAATCGCAGCCCGGGGAGGCACTAACAGTCCTATAATAGGTGCTCTACCGTAGCCTGGGGAGGCACTAACAATAGAGGTATAGCCATGGCTAATAAAATATTCTCTCCTAAGGTACTAGGAACTCAAGTCTATCTAGTCATGTCCAAGTCAAGTACGGGTCAAACAGGTCAGAGAAAACATGGCACATACATATCAATACTATCACTAGACACGAACAAGATAGAAAAGATAGAACAAGTAAATATGGAAAGAAAAAAGTAACAATCTATGTGCACGTGAAACTAGAAAGTAACCATAAATGAAGCAAGAGAAATATATAACCAAGCAAGAAGGAATGGAACTATAGAAAAGCATGTAAATATTGTAAAGTTTGGCAAGGTATACTTGCCTGGAGTTTTGTCCAATCTGTACGGAGAGTGCATAACCAAAATCTACCCGAACTATCTATGAACCAGAATCAAACTCCAGGCAATATCAAATCAACCCAAATCATAAACAAATATGCATTATTTACGAAATACAATTATGACTAACCACTCCTACATAGAAAGCTTGGGTCGTTCTAAGTCGGGTAATACCTACATAAACCATTTTATTAATCATGCCACCTAGAGCTAGGTTATACTAATCTCTATGATCACTATTCGTTAATATTATGGATTACAAACTCTAGGTTCAAATATTACGTTTGCATCTCGTAATTTATACAACGAAACCTATGCCACATGAATCGAGACAAGACGATTAACCACAAGGTTAACAATCTTGTCTTGGCGATCCATACGATCGCTTTGTCAATTTCAGCGATGTGAGATCACTGGAATTGACGGTTCTCAGTTTCGATGCTCGAATTTCGAAGTATGAACATAATATAAATTAATAACTTACTACATATGTACTTACCATATATAGACCTTAATAATATATTTATAGCAAAACTAGTCATATTGACGACTCTATTTAATATAACATATATAGTATTAAATCTACATATAAAAGCAATATATTATTAACATAAAATGTCACTTTTAATTCTGGAAAATATTTATAAATATTATACAATAATAAACAATATATTTTATACATAGAAAAAAATATTTGTACAAGATTTATATTGATTCTACAACATTATTCCTAGACTTGGTTTACGATTTGAGGTCCAAAACAATAAATGTTTAAAAATAATAAATTCTATAAAAATTCCAAAAATATGTTAAAGTAGTATTTATAATGTTAAACCTTGCACAACATAAAGTTCAATATGGTTTCATGGAGTTTTGACACTTTGGACACAAGGAAAGCAGAATTTTTCGGAGTTCGATGACACGACAAATGTCATAAATTTTTAAAAATAGCAAACGGATGCAAAACTATCCTACAGATATGTGTCGGAAAGGTATCGACGTCTAGATTTTGAATAAAAATAAAAGAAGGTTAGAAACTGACCTTGGATAGATGAAAAATGGCTCACAACAAGATTCGTTAGTTCTGGATACCCTGTCGTAGAATCGATGCCGCGAACAAACCGCTTGGAACTGGGGGATCCGACAAACAGAGGTTGGAGTAGACACATAAAGCTAACTCTCAGATTTGGTTTGAAGTAAAACGGAAGAGAAAAAGTTGATAAAATCTCGTCTACAAGTTGACTAACCTGTTGTGACAAATTTGGCACTAATTCGATCGACTTCGGGTGCCTTTCGTGCCTCGTATCGATCAAATTAGGGGCTAAGGCTCCTTGGGAAGGTTCCGAAGTGTTAGGTGGGTGTCTTAGGGTCGAGATGAAGATGGTCGGAGGGTTGGAAGAGGTCGGGGTGATGAGTTTATGTGGGGTGGCAAGAAAAGAGCGAAAATAGAAAATAAATTGGAGGGTTTTAATATAGAAATATATAAAAAGTGTACGTAAATCCTAGATGGAAGAGATTCAAGTAAGGGGAAAGAAGTTGGGGTGGAGTAGGATTTGATTTGGTGGGTTTGATTGCATATTCTAAAAGATACACCAATTATATCTCCTAGGATTTAAATTGGTTCTAAAATAGGAAAGTTATTATAGGATTTGATTTAAATTAGATTTTATTAATGTGGCTGCATATTAGTCCAAAAAAATCAATCTAAGTTATGTCTAGTAGGTTAGGATACCCTAGGATAGGCCTCACGGGTCCCTAGTTGGACTAGTTTTGGGTCGGTAGAAATTTTTGATCGATTTGAGTCCAATATGTCTATAGTTTCGACTTGTGTGTCACTTAAGATAAACTAGGACATGAGAACTCAATTGAGTGGCACACCAATGACATGTACGTAGTAGGCTCGAAATGGGTCAAAATCATATATTGGGTCAAATGATTTGGATTGAAATTGGGCCTTAATTGCTAATTGGAATGATAGTCAAATTTTACGGTAGAGACTAAAATGACTATTTTACCCCTAAAGTTATACATGAAAAAATATAGCACAAGAGAACACGTTTGGATAGGACATGATATATCAAACTGAAGGTGGACTCGTCTAGAATACAATGATGGGGATAGATTTAAGAAATTGATAGTTATTGTGCTTTAAAAATCAAAACTACGTAAAAGTACATATATAGTCATAATTAAAAATAAAAATCTAATTTAATAAATAGAAAACATATAAAATAGATAATAAAAAATTCTAAAAAAATCAGGGTCCTTACAATGTCTGCGGTCCTACGAAGACAAAATCTACTGGTGGTGCTTTCTATTTTGTAACGTTTATTGATGATTGTTCCAAGAAGGTTTGGGTCTATGCCTTAAATACCAAGGATCAGGTGATGTCTACTTTCAAAGAGTTTCAGGCATCTAATGAAAGGGAGACGGGCAAGAAGCTGCTATGTGTTCGGTCTGACAATAGCGGCGAGTACATTGGTCCCTTTGATGCTTATTGCAAAGAACAAGGGATACGATACCAGAAGACTCCGCCTAAGACACCTCAGCTCAATGGTGTAGCGGAGTGAATGAACAGAATACTGATGGAGAGGGTACGGTATTTGCTATCATAGGCAAACTTACCGGGCAGTTACTGCGGTGTGGCTCTTTACACTGCTGCTTATACTATTAATTTATCTCCAGTGCTCCTTTGCAGGATAATGTGCCTGACAAAGTATGGTACGACAAAGAGCCGTCATACAATCACCTACGAGTGTTTGGTTGTAAGGCTTCGTGCATGTACCGAAGGACGATAGATCCAAACTTGAGCCAAAGACGAGACGGTGCGCCTTTGTCGGCTACGGTCGGAATGAGTTCGACTATAGACTCTACGATCCCGTGGGAAGAAAGCTCTACAGAAGCAGGGACATGGTATTCGTCGAGGATCAGACCATGACCAACACTCAGAATTCCGAGATGCCTTATGAGGCTGAAGAATTGTCTGAGTTAGAGTAATTTTGCTTCGAACAGTTTCTAGAGGAAATCACAGAGGATCGAGTTATGGAGAGCCAGTACATGGTGTTGCTCCCAACCTTGATCATCAGCCTGCTGATGGTGGTCAAGATATCCCTCAAGAGGATGAGCATGCCGGGGAGGTAGTTTCTGAAGGGGAGGAGGTTGTTTATATACAACTAGCACCAGTGGTTCCGTTGAGAATGAGTGACAGAGAGCATCGACCATCTACGAGAAACTCACCAAATGAGTATGTGTTACTGACTGACGGGGGAGAGCCCAAAAGTTTTGTAGAGGCTATAGACAATGAATATAGGCCGGAGTGGATGGAGGCTATGCAGGAAAAGATGAGTTCCTTACAAGCCAACTCCACTTATGATCTGGTGCGATTGCCAAAGGGCAAGAAGGCTTTGAAAAATCGATGGGTGTTCAGAGTGAAGCAGACAGATAATGCTACTCGCCCTCGATACAAAGCAAGGCTGGTAGTTAAAGGCTACGGTCAACGGATGGGCATAGATTATGATGAGATCTTGTCACTAGTCTGTAGAAGCATGGAATTTCAGGCGCATCTGCTATGCGCCTAAAACAAACATGCACCGATAGCTCAATACATCAGAAAACAGCAAGGGTCAACACAAAAAAGAGGCTCTTGACTAAAGACTATTTTATTTTACATAAAAGACCCTTTACAGAAAGTGAAAGAAAGCCTAAAAATAGCAAGGCGCATTGAAAAAGCTGCTGCATAGGCGCATCAGCTAGGCGCATCAAGACAGCAGCTATGCAGGCGCATCACTCTAGCGTCTCAATCAGGCACGTCGTCTCAGCGTCTTATTCAGGCGCATCACGTTGATGTCGCAGTATAGGCGCTTCACTTCGTCTCTACCAAGTGCCTCGGCTAAATGAAGCAGTCCTTTAAACATACACGAGCGGGCGATCAACCGGACTCTAACAGGAGGAAGAGCTCTCTAAAGCCAAAAGGAAGATGGGAGCACCACAATTCCGATCTGGGGCTCTTCCAGCCTAACAAAGACGGGACGTGAATGTCCTGATCTTTGGATGCAACAGGCACCTTCGGCCTGCGTCGGGACCCAGCGATCCTGACTTTTGGATATAACAGTCACCTTCACGAGTGCGTACGAAGACAACTCGACGCATCTTCACCTTCGGGAGCATCTCGTCGACAGAACGTACTCGGACAAAGAGGCGCATCTCTACACTGAGCAAACGGGAGAAAATGGGGAACAAAACCCTCTCATTGCTGCTATTTATAGCTTGGACAAATCAGACCCATACGCCAAGTGGCAGGCTCTCCGAAGTACGTGCAACGAATGTACATTTATGGAATAAATCTGTCTTTTTTAAATCAGCCCAGTCAACATGCACAATCAAAATATTGGGAACCCAACAGTCGGGCCTAGATGGATGCGCCATGTGGCAAATCCCTGCGCCTTTTTCTGATGCGCCCAAAACAGAGATCGAGCGCATGCGCTCACGATCCGAGCATTTAATGCTGAGTGACAGGCTGGACAGAAGCCCATGTGCCTGTCACATCGAGCATTTAATGTCGCGTGACAGAGGCGGCAACACGTCCCCCGAAGAGTCTCCAACCCTTAGTAGAAGACGAGGGGTCGATGACATCAGCACATAACTTTGTTTATTCGGTCGAGCTGTCTTGCCACGTAGCCAACCAAAGCGCATGCGCCACCACAGTCATTCACCAAAATCTTTGTGTGTACCCCAAAGCCACGCGCTTGGACTCGCTCTTGATCCCTAAAGACAACAGCTAAAGTCCTCTCCATCGCCTAATCCTAGGTGTATCCTATCAGATCACTCTCCACCAAATCCGAGCTCTTTGAGCCACGGACATACGCCATGTGTCCTTTGACTCAGTTTAGTCCACGAAGGGGTGCTAACCACCCAAGATCTTAGCAACCGAAGAATCCTCTCAGCTGCCATGTGTCGGCTCTTTCGCAGCCTATAGGCGCAACAGGAAGGATTCAATCTCTAAATCAGGGTGCATCGTCCATGCGCCTCCCTCAGCTCTAGCCACGTGGCATTCCTACGCACAGGTGCATCCTACATATGTGCGCATGAGTAGCCCCAGCCGGCTGCTATAAAAAGAAGAAAAAAAAAGGAGACAAGTGTCAAGAACGCTCCGGCATCCAGAGCAACCCAGACCTTCAGAGAATCTAAAATCATCGTCAGATCGTCAACGGAGTCAACGTATTACCACTCGCTCCATCGACACAGTACCCAGATAAAAACAAAAGTGTACTCCTAGGACTACATCTGAATCCTACATTGTAACACTGTTCTATTTGTGATTGAAACTTCAATTCAAAGATTTTAATGGCAAACAAGCTGGCGACTCTGCTGGAGACTTCTTTCTCCTCCGATGAGAAAGTTGTGTCGTAATCTAACGACGTGAAGATGGGCTCCTCCCACAAGATACTGTCGTACGCCTCAATCAGCAGGCGTATGAGGAGTTCATCTCTGAAGGCAGAGCAAGTCCTTCGAAGCGGCTGCCGAAGCCGAAGAAGACTCGCCAAGCCTGGGTGCGCAAGGTCGAGGCCCTTGGCACCATCACTGAAGGGGATGCACCGATGCAGCCTACCCTTCCCGCTGACGTCCTCAGCAGCCAGGATGCGCCCACGGGTGTAGCGCATCTCTCGGGGAAACGTGGGGCTGACCACATTCCCCAACTATCTCCTTCTCAGTCAAAGAAGATGTGCCGACGGAGTAGGGACGCATCTAACGCCCTGCGCATTAACTCTGATGCGCCGCGGAAGGCTTCTGTCTTTGACAGACTCACTCGCTGTTATGGCGAGGATAATTTAGACTCTGAGTACTATGCATCCCAGCAGGCTGGTACGAAGAAGTCCAAGGCAGCACGGGCCACGCGCCTCGAACGTGCTATGCCGACAGTAAGTCAGAGGCATGCGCTCACAATCATGCGCGCTGCCAATGGTAAGCTGTACAAGGTTAACTCGGGTGCTTCTACACCGCGAACGAGCCAACCTTCAAAGACCTCGTTTCACTTGGGCGCATCTGCTGCACTTTTAACCAAGCCGTTCGAGGCAAACTCTGTGGTCTTGAACCCCTGTACCTACATTGGTTGTGCGTCTGAGGCTGGTTCAAACCACCCTAAATGTTGTTCCCCTACTACTGATCTGGGCGCATCTTATGCGCTGGATCAGGGGGTGCAGCATTCACTTGATCACCCCGGCGCTTGGCCTTGCCATGTGCCTGATGGGGGTGTAAAGGTGGCACTCTCCTCTAACGATTTGCGTAATGTGATCATTCATAAACGTCGATCAGGAGAGTCGACCGACAAGCATAATGCGCCCCTCACAGGGCACACCTGTGTTATGGTCACCATCAACTGTTGTTGCAAGACAGCAGTCCTACCATAAAGGCAGTCTGTGTTCCAGCGACTGCAATCGTCAACATCCTACCGACGTTGCCTCGGGAAGAAGGTGTCGATTGAAGAGGAGCCGGAACTAAAGGTTGCTTCTTGCAACGTAGTCTCTAACTCCTCATCAATCCAAAAGACGACTAGCAACTCCTCGACCTCGTCCTTATCCAAGAGCCAGCCGAGGAAGACCAAGGTGACTGTCCCGTCCTCAGGAGTGTTTGAAGGCTCCCGGGCAAGAAAGAAGATTTCAGAGGAAGTAATAGCTGGGGTAGTCAAGCCCTTGTTGATCCTCATCCCGAAGACGAAGATATCCTCCAGAGCATAACTGGAGGTAGCCAGGATGAAACTCCAAGAGAAGTGACTCTTTTACAGGAGAGCGAGACCGAAAGTGAAGCTTCAACCGATCCATCCACTTCCAGTCACGTCATGACAGTATACATGACAGGTGGTGGTGATACGGAGTCAAATGCTCCGCCAGCAGACCTCGTTCAGCGCATGGATACTTTTGAGGGGGACTCAAAACCCTCTCTGCCTCCATGCAAACACTGACTCAAGCAGTGTTTGAGATACGGTCAGTTTTGGCCAGGGCACCTTCCACCAATCCTGACCCAGGAGCCAACGGGGAATCAAGTGTGCCCCTTCAACGGGCATCCTTGAATACCGATTGCTGCGAAGTACCTCGGGTATCGGAACCTTCGAATATACAACTCCAGACTGTACCACCTTCTCCGCCTCCCAGCTCCATGAAAGATGTGGTTGAGATGATCAAGGACTTGCGTGAACTCTTCGAGTCAAAGAACAGACAGGAGGAGCGCCAGAAGATGGGGATCCCGCAACCATACCCACTCAATGGGACAAAGTGGTCTATCCTTCCAAGTATAAACTACAAACGTTAACGCCATACGATAGAAAAGACTCTCCACACCGTTATATGACGTACTTCCAGTCTCAAACAGGACATCTCCCGAAGGAAGATGCGCTACTCACCAGCCTGTTTGTCGGGGCATTAAAAGGAGTGGCTTATGACTGGTACTGCAGTCTCCCTGACAACTCCATATCCTCCTTTGATGACTTAACACACCTCTTCCTCGATCGTTTCTATGATGGAGGGAAAGACATGACGATGGTGTCCCTTATAGAAGTATGTCAGACAGAAAAAAAGACCGTTCGAGCATTCATCGAACGATTCCGACAAGCCTGCTTGAGACTGCCCCCGGGTATGCCAGAACATGCACTCCTCTCCTCCTGCAGCATGAACATGCTTCCTGCGATTAAGCTCTGGCTCAACTCCACTCCTTCTCCCGACTGGAGCTCATTGATTATTGAGGCCGAAGCAGCTGAAAAGAAGGCATGCAATGCTCGTCTTCTGGGAGTCAGTTTTCCCGCCTTTGAGGACAAAGGAAAACGGCCTGCTACCAGCAACCCTAGACATGAGACGAAGGGGAAGCAGGCGTTGACTGTCAATGCTTTTAAAAGCGCATAAGTACCTACTCAAAAGCCTCTGCTTGTATCGAGGCCAAAGGAGGTCTACTCCTTCAATAATTAAGACACCTCGCAACTCTTCGAGATGTTGAAGCAGGGTGATAAGATTAAATTACCGGACCCGAAGCGTCCCGACGAGGTTGGGAGAGTTGACAACCCGAGGTACTGTCACTACCATCGATTTGTCGGACATCCAACTCAGGACTGCTACGTCCTCAAGAATTACATCCAGTATGATAAATGCGAATGTCATCTCCGTCGATTACGAGGAGAAGACAGTCTCGGCTAACCTGGTGTCGCTCCAATTCGGTACCTTGCCGCCAACCACAGTACAAGATGGCGTCGTCCCCATTCCAAAGGCGACAATGGAGGTGGTCAACCTACCACCTACCCGTGACAACATGAGTGGACTCATCCCACTCACCACATCTCGGGGAGAGATCGTACGGGTTCACCCAGACCTCGTCTCCGATGTTACTCAACCGGGGGTACGCTCTGCCTCCAAAACCAAGAGCAAGAAGACCAAGTCTTGTCGCATGGTCTCTTCCCCCACAGAAGAGGCACTTCCTGTACAAACGCGTTCGCAGCAGAATGCCTAACCTGACGAAGCTGCCATCGAGGTGGTGCCTCCCTACACCACCACTGCTGCCCAGGAAGGGGGTCCATCCAGACCTCCAGCAGCCAATAAACGGAAGCACGTAGAGGCCCGCTTCGACAAGCCTTTGCAAAGAGAAAATGCTTCGGGGCTAGCCAAGCCCCACAACTTTGACATACTGGCACAACTTGCCGGTACTCCTGCCCGTTTATCTCTGTTCAAGCTTCTTCGTCTTTCCAAAGACACCCGCGAAGCTCTCTGTGAAGCCTTAAAGGATGTTGAGTCCTTCATCAGTCAGGTTAAGCAGCCTGAGGATATCCCAACAACATGTGCGCACTGCCATTGTGTGGAGGAGGTCATCCCCAACATAACCTTCACCTAACAAGACATGCTGCTCAAGCACAACCGGCACAACAGGCCGCTGTATTACACAGGGTATGTGGGTTCCATCAAGGTAAAGCGAATTCAGATTGATCCAGGGTCTTCCCTCAGCATCATCCCTAGGACTCTGCTCTCAACATTGGGAATCCCGATGCACCGTCTCGCGCCTTCCAACACTATAATCAGCGGTTTCAATGCCAGCAAAAGTGAACCACTGGGCAAAATCCGATTGAAATGTCATATCGGTAATCTCTGAATTGAAGTGACTTGCTATGTCGTAGACGCCAACGTCAACTACAAGATCCTGCTAAGTCGGCTGTGGCTGCATAAGTACATGGTGGTGCCGTCTACACACCACCAATGCATGAAGTACGTGTCCACTAAAGACATCATCCGAACAGAGTTCGCCGACATTGACCCCTTCAAAGGGGTCGAAGCCTACTTCACTGATGCTAGCTTATATAAGTCGCTCGATGAAGGGGAAGCCAATGATGTGGATGACGAAGCAGAAACGGCGACGGAGACGGACATGGAGACAGAGATGATTCCCAACGCTCCTCTGAAAATTTGACTCAAAGGAAAACCGTCTTAAATGCTGCCTCCCATGGCAATCAAGTTACCTGGAAAAGCATCGACTTCTCTAGGTAGAAAATCCACCGAAGCTCCCTTGAAGATACGGCTCAAAGGAAAACCTTCTCAAATATCGGCTCCCCTTGTGGCAAAACTATAGAGGAAGGCACCGGTCACCAAAGGTGCAGTTGAGGCACCCCTGAAGGTGCGTCTTAGAGGCAAGCCTCCGCAATCCTCAGCCTCACTCAAGCTGCAAGAGAATGCCCACATAGCCCTCTCAGAGCCCAAGGTCAAGTCTGTGATGAGTTCTCCCGAATCAGCCCCAGTGCTTACGGATGAAGAGTTAGGAGAATACATATCAGCTGACATAGATGCACCTTCTCTCGACAATGTAATCCCACGAGACAAGATCTCGTATTTTATCAATAATAGAGTGTCTTTCAATTATTCTAGTCTTCCACATTGGAATGTCATGTATACACTAGATAACGCTCTACGGTCATTACAAACACAAATAACGACCGTCAATCATGTAAATCGAGTAGTCCCGTGCCAAGGAGTCTGTTTCATAGTCCCACCGCGGAACCAGGACGAAGAACCCATCATCTTCGGCAAAGTCGAACGTCATCAAGACCTTCCGCCACTCGAGCCAGAATCGGATTCCGACAGAATACAAGTCTATCGGTACACGGATAAGGCAAAGTACCTCATCCAAAAGATAGGTTACGATCTGAAAAGCAACAAGGGCCTGAACTACGACAAAGTCCGGCGTCTTCCCCTCCAACTCCCAACACCTGAAGGAAAGTCGCAGGACTACTATCATCATACTCGACAGGGGGTGGGCTATGTCACGCCGCCGGCAACTCCAGAGAGTTTGAAAGCGGAAGAAGTGGAGCACTCTCATTCATCTGAAGCATCAACTTGGGATTCCGATACCAGTATCGGCCCAATCTTCAGGAAGGTGCTATCAGTCAACATGGCATTTGCATAATCTCGAGAGGATGAAGGCGATGACCAAACACCGAAATTCTTTGAGGAAGAAACATGGGCTCAACGCCTAGGAGCGCAGTGGGAGTCTCATTTTGAATTACGCGAACCCCCTACCGAAGACGAAGTCGAGCAGATCGACCTTAGGGATGGGTCTTCTTCCAAATGTATCTTCATCAGCAAGAGTCTAAAGGAAAGAGACTGGGAGTCTTTAGTCCAATTGGCCAAAGAATACATCGACGTCTTCGCCTGGAGCTACGAAGATATGCCAGAACTTGATCCCCAGATCGCGATGCATAGACTTAATATCTTACCTGATGCCAAGCCTATAAAGCAGCAACAACGACGTTTTCGTCCTAACATCATGAACGCTATCGATCAAGAGGTGGACAAACCCCTGAGCAGCAGGTTTATACGTGAAGAGCAACATCCAAATTGGGTGGCCAATGTCGTTCATGTCACCAAGAAGAATGGGAAGATACGAGTCTGCATCGACTTCAGAGATCTCAATATTGCTTGCCCGAAAGACGAATTCTCGCTTCCAATCACTGACGTGATGATCGACAATACATGTGGCTTCGAACGCATGTCTATCATGGATGGATATTCAGGCTACAATCAGATCAAAATGTTCCCCGATGACGCAAAACACACATCATTCATGACTCCTAAAGGGGTTTTCTGCTACACAGTGATGCCCTTTGGTTTGAAGAACGCTGGTGCTACGTACCAACGAGCTATGAGTACCATCTTCCGTCAAAATCTATGCAAAACAGTCGAATGCTATGTTGATGATATCACCGTCAAGAGCCGTCTCAAAGGTGATCACTTACAAGACCTAAAGACAGTCTTTGATCTCATGCGAGCGCATCAACTCAAGATGAACCCCGCTAATCCTTCCTTGGGTTTTCTAGCGGAAAGTTCTTGGGCTTCATTATCACGACGAAAGGCATTCATGCCGACCCCGAGAAGACCAAAGCCATCCTTGACATGAACCCTCCGAAGAACCTCCGAGAACTTCGAGGCCTGCAAGGGCGTCTTGCATACATCCGAAGGTTTATAGCAAACCTTTCCGGAAAATATCAACCCTTTACCCAGCTCATGAAGAAGGGAGTCTTCTACGTCTGGACAGAAGAATGCCAGAAAGCTTTCGATGATATCAAAGCTTACCTGACGAGCCTGCCAGTCCTTATGGCACCCGTCGCAGGCAAACCATTTCTCCTCTACATTCGTGCCATAGATCATTCCTTCGACACTTTGTTGGCTCAGAACAACGATGCAGGCTAAGAGCAAGCTATCTACTACCTTAGTAGGATAATGATCGGGGCTGAACACCGGTACCACCCCGTCGAAAAGGAATATTTGGCTTTGGTGTTCGCCATCCAGAAGACTCGCCATTACGTTTCGGGCCAGACAATTCATGTCATCTCCCGAGTCAATCCACTCAGGGTTCTCATGACGAAGCTGGGATCATTGAACTCTCGACTATCTACATGGGTAATCCTGTTGACACCGTATAACATGGTATTCGTCCCACAAAAAGCCATCAAGGGCCAAGCTCTAGCTGACTTTTTAGCCGCGCACCCGATCCCAGAGTCCTCCAGACTCTATGAAGACATCCCGGATGAGGTCCAAGAATCAAACGTTGTCGAAGAAAACTCCGTCTGGCGGGTGTTTTTTGATGGTGCTTCGAGAACAGGCCCCAAAGGCCAAATCATCGCAGGAGTGGGGGTGGTCTTAGTCTCCCCCGATCAGCTGGTCATCCAGCGTGCTTACTCCCTATCAAAGCCGTGCTCCAATAATGTTGCCGAGTACAATGCTCTTATCATGGGACTCCAGCTGGCGCAACAATTGGGGGTGGATCATCTGGAAGCTTATGGCGACTCAAAACTCGTCGTTAATCAAATCCGAGGGCAGTACGAAGTTCGTCATGAAGATCTGGTTCCTTACCATGAAGTTGCATTGAATATTATCTCAACCTTCACCAAGTTCTTCATAGAACACGTACCTCGGCTACAAAACCTGGAGGATGACGCTCTGGCTGGCCTCGCAGCTTCATTAGCAGCACCCCTCGGGATGCAACACTACGTCACGGTAGTTGGTCGAGACTTGGTCTGTCCTAAAAATAACCTATGCACACAAATGGCCCATGCCATGACGACATGTGTCGGTGTTAATGTCCGAGACTGGAGGTTCCCATTCATCGACTTTCCTGTCTATGGAATTCTCCCAAAAGACCCGAAAGAAGCCATCTCGGTCAGAAGACGTTCCCTTCGATTTTATTATGATACAGCTACTAAAATAATGTACCGACGTTCCTACGATGGACATCTCCTTCGATGTCTATCCAACGAAGAAGCAGCCAAAGCCCTTCGAGAAGCTCATGACGGAACTTGCGGGGCTCATCAACCCGGGCCTAAGTTGTAGGATCGACTGCGACGCATGGGTTACTGCTGGCCAACCATGGCGGCCGATGCCGTCGACTATGCTAAAAAGTGCCATGCTTGCCAGCTTCACGCTGACTTTATCCATACACCATCGGAACCACTACATCCTACGGTCGCCTCCTGGCCCTTTGAAGCTTAGGGCATAGACATTGTGGGACCTATCACCCCTCCTTCATCGAGGGGATACCGCTTCATCCTAGCCATCACCGACTACTTCTCCAAATGTGCAAAAGATAATCAACGCCGTCGTCTACGAGAGTTAGAAGCACTTGATAAGAAATGCTTCTTAGCTCAACAGCGCATTGAACTTTATCAAGCCCGTGTATCACAAGCTTTCAACAAGAAGGTCAAACAGAGGACTTTCCAAATAGGCGACCTGGTTCTGGCAGTCAGGAGGTCGATGGTGTTGACTCATAAAATGCTAAAAAAGTTCGAACCCAAGTGGAAGGGACCTTTTATCATAGAGACGGTATACTCAAACGGTGCTTACCGCCTCGGCCGACCCAACGGAGACTTGTTCATGATGCCCATCAACGGCAAGCTCCTAAAGAAGTACTACTCTTGAGATAAACCTAGATATGTACTTCCACCCTTACCCAGCAGGAGATTCAGTGAGCTTAATACTCAGAGTTCACACACTTCACTTCTGCACAAATCCTGTGCTCCTGGAACCCAGCTGTTTCGTTGCATTCTATCTCCAGTAGAAGAACAACCACGTCCACATTACCTCTGAGTTGATCCTTTATGCTCTACAAAGCAGAATCTTACACTCCGTAAGATTACGCTAACTATCATGTTTACCACGTCCATATTACCTCTGAGTAAACATCCCGTACAAACAAACCCTGCGTTGCTGTACATCTACCGCAGAACTTCTATGTCCACATTACCTCTGAGAAATTTTGCGTACCTCCCCCAGAGTCATTCCTACCACGTCCATAATACCTATGAGTAGGAAAACTCCACCAGAGGAATCTCATATTTGCCACGTACACATTACCTCTGAGCAAACATATCGGTCCTCTCAAACTTGTAACACCCAGTTTTCCAAAAGAGGGTAATTTTGAAATTTTATAATTATAATTATTATTTAATGATATTTATTTTATATTATGATTTTTAGTGATTTTTAAATTATTTTAAACTCATTAAATTTATGACTTGTGGTTTTGACGTTTTGCTAGTGAAACCCTAGAGACTGTTTGACCTAGAGTCTAACCATGTGATTATGATATTTTAATGTCATTTTTAGCCTAAGGATATTTTTGTATTTGACCTCTTTGAATTATTTTGATATCATTTTATTATTTATGATGTTGTTTTGGGATTATTTGAGTCGGGTTCGAATTTCAACTCAATCCGACTTAAAACGGGGACCCGGGGGTAGTTTGACTTTAGTGGGACCCACACACTAGTTAGGCATGGCCCACATGATATTAAATTTAGTCCACATGATAGAAATATTTTAGTTAGAGGTTAGACTAATTATTATGGATAAGGTTAGTGTGATTAGAGACTTTAGAATGACTAATTTAGCCCCAACCAATTAGCCCTTTCCTAATACTCATAGAATAGGTTAGTGGGGGCATTTTGGACCTTACCATAATAGGACAAATAGTCCCATATGGCCAGCCACTTTGGGAGAGGACAGGCTCAAGTTTATTTCATTATTCTCATCCACACTCTCTCTCTTGTTCTTCCCCAAATTTCTAGAGAGCAATCCCTAGCAATTTCTCCACCAAATCCTTCCATTTCGCCACCAAATCTTCTTCTTTCCTTCTCCATTCTAGCCAAGGAGGAAGCTACCCAAGTTTGGGAGGATTCGGAGCTAGTTCGTGTCCTTTTGGAATCTCTACGTGTCGGTGTCGCTCCGGAAAGGCTTTTCTTCGATTCGATCTACCGGGAGGTATAAATCCCTTCTCCTTTTCATTTTTTCATGCATATAGGTCTATTTTGAACCCATAGGAATGACCCCCATGGTTGTATCTCCATTTGTGTCCATTTCGTGTCTATTTGGAGGTCATAGGAGTGTCCTTTGTGTTGTGGTTGTGTCCATGTGGAAAAATCCCAAATTTGGACACACTATGTGTTGTTGTTATGTATGAATGAATTATTACATGTTTAATCTCATATTTTTGTATTGGAGATGTTTTCTATAGTGTCTCATATATATATATTAGTGTAGAGAGTGAGTTCTTGATATATTATGTTATATACTTGTGTTCTTTTGTCTCAAACTATCCAAATCCGTCATGATTTTTATCCACGTTTTTAATTTCAGCCCTAACTTAGAAATGTTATAACTTCTAGCTCAAATCTCGGTTTAATATTCTGTTTTTTTTAAAAGAAGCGTATTGAAGTTAGCTTTCCAAAAACATGTATTAATAGGCCTAATTCTTTATATAACTTTCTGGAGAATTATTTGAGTGTCAGCTGTACGAAAGACAAACGCGTTCTCGGTGTTTTCGCGATTCCGGGAGTTTCCGGAAACGAAAACGCGATCCGTTTGAAGTTTCGGAAAGCTAACACATAGATCTATAACATACTTTAATCCTAGATTTTAATTCATGCTGAGATGGTACAGTATTGATTATTAGTAGGAGTTACTATTCGACATATGCATTTTGTGCACCCTTGTGTGTAATATAATGTTCTATTTGATTTTAACCCATGTTAATGTATATACATTATGTAATTAAATAGAGAATGCAAGCATGAGTAAATGTTTAAATAAATGATGTATGAGGTGTAAGTATCCTATCTAATGTAAGCATGTATAAGTATGGCTTGTAATGAATATGTAGGTTCCATAGTATGTAATGTATGGTGCATATAGTGGTGCAAGAGAATAAATGAATGATGAATGAATGCAAGCATGAATGTAATGTAATAATAGATGTAATATATGTAGCCTTGTTAGGAATAAAACTGGAATTTAGTTTTGTTTTACTAAATAAGAGATACATGAGAACTCATATATGTGAATGTCAACTTCCTATTGACACTTTGCTACACAACTGTCATGCCTCACTATCACTCCACACACAATGCACACTACACTATATAACCCTCACACCCTCACTCATTGACACTCTCACTCATACATTGCCTAACACTCATTCCATGATAACACACACATGTTCTTGTGCACTTTCATGACACACACACACCCATGAACACATACACATGCTCTTCTCTCTCTCTCTCTCTCTCTATATATATATATATATACTATACATGGCTAAATGTGTTAATGTGGTAAATAGAGTTTTCCTATAGTTATATATACATATATGTGAAATAGGGCCTAGTGTTGAATTCTCTTTTCATGTACACCTCCATGTTCACACACACACATAGCTTTACATGTTAGCTTTCTTTCTCTTATGTATAATATTGAATGTGATAGCTTGTGTTTGGCTTGTATAGCCTTGGGATTGGTGTGTGATTGCTAGACTAGGCTTGGTTAGGCCAAGTGAGACTTATTAGACTTGTTGGGCTAGGATTTAACCTAGTTGACCTAGTTTGACTAGTCTAGTTGACTGGAGTTGACCAAGTGTTGACTTTAGTCTAGTTTGACCTAGATAGCATGCAGATGCATTGTAGATTATATTTATCATTCCCTGTGTACATCTTGACTTGTGTTGCTCTAACTAGGAGTCAGGTACCTCATTTCGGACAGTACATTTACTTCAGACATTCAGATACGAGGCGAGTACATTCTCTGACCGTTTCATACTTGTCTGGATTTATATTCTTGCTCTAGATTACTGTACTTGATGCTGACACGATCATTATCACGGATTGGTACTATACGGATCTTCTTCTGAGATGTTATCTCCTTGTATTCACTAAATACATATTGTGATGTGCGTTTCACTTACATATTGTATTTATTGAATACCCATATCCTTGTATACTCCTTGTGCATATTGTACTCTCAGTATCACATGAGTCCCAGGGATAGACCATTGTACAACTATTGTATAACATTGTACATCTATTGTATAATATTGTACATCCATTGTATAACATTGTACATCCATTGTATAACATTGTACATCTATTGTATAATATTGTACATCTATTGTATAACATGGTACACTATTGTACAAGATAAAATAACCAGAGTAGATCCTTGTGTATTGATTTGGAGAGGGAGAGTAGAATTGGTTATGTAATCAAATCCTATTGTACAACATTGTATAACTATTGTATATGTCTATTGTACACCCACGTACAATGGAGTTACCACTGCATTTTCCTAGACCGTTTACATAACCATATTGTACTCTAAATCACAGTAGGCTTACAGTTCTTATTTATCATATTTAGATATTTCCTGTTATCAAATCTCTACTGTTTTTCATATACTTCTTACTTTCAGCTTTTCATGTACCTTACTCTATTGCATGCTTTATATTTCCTAACATGATATGAACTGCGTGAGATGTTTTGTGCTCGCTCCCGTCCTGACTGGACCTGTTAAAATTTTTACAGAGGATGATGAGGAACCCTGCACCCTTACTTGGAGCTTGCCTAGTTGACACTCGCGACCTGGACCCCTGGGGAGGTTTAGGCAGCTGCTCAGGATGATACCTTGTATAGTGTAGATAGCTTAGACTGTTCCTTCTTTTCATGCTTAGTTGTTATCTTTATTTTCAGAGTTGTATATTTTAGTGATAATGAGACTTTATTATTTCATTCGGCTGTACCTCAGTTGAGGATTTCTTATCTATTTCATCGTGCTACATTCTACCTTAGATTGTGATTGAGTTGTACCTCTTTGTTGGCCTCCTTATGGAGAGTATTCGTATTATGCTAGTTATAGTTCATGACCTAGAACAGCGTTCTACCGCCGACACTGCGGCGTAGGCTGGGCGTTGTTACGTACTCGTACTCTCACGGTGGGTGCGGGTCATGACAAAACTTATTATATGTACCTCAAAACCAGGATACACAAAAGATAATAGGTCCACACAAATCACAAGTTCATGACAAAAAAAAAGGTCACACCAGAAAAAAAATTTATCAAAAAGTGAGGGATTACATTTCAAAGAAAAAGAAAGGAAATCCCTAGACATCACGGGGAATAGCGGAAAGTTCCTCGATCCGGTGCTTTAAGGCCTCAGCACGGGTATCCACAGTCGCCAGAACCCGATGTTCGGCCTCACCCTGCATCACTGCTATGGTCATGGAAGCAGTATCGGCATCATACTTAGCATCCAAGACTTTCCGCTGGCAAGATAGAGAAAGAATGTGGCGCATGAATTTTGCTTCCTCTTCCTTGAGTATCACATGCTCAGCCTGGGTGCGCTCAGCATCCAGTAAAAGTTGAGCCCGTTGATCCTCGAGGAGACAAATCTTGGCAGTTATCTCCGTTATGCTGGTATCCAGGGAGGCTCGCTGTTTAGCCCTATCCTCAACAGATTGAGTCAGCCTCTCCGCTGCAGCCTCAGCGTCGGCCACCTGGTGGTCCCAGATGGCCACCGTGTCCTGATAAGCCAACTCAACCTCGGCAATCATTTTTCTCTGCTCTTCCTCTATAAGGGCAGAAAAATTATTCTGCTGAATACTCTGGAGTTCGGAGAGATGTTGGTCGAGCTCAGCCACAGAAGCCTCCAGTATGTCGGCCATATGATCATGGCCCCGATGCGAACGTATCAAACCGATATAGGGGAGCGCCATGGCTTTCGCCATCGCAAAACTCCCGTTCACATTCAGCACTGTCGATACTCCTTTCTGCAGCATCTTATACACTGCCTCGACAGCAAACTGTACATACTCATCTGCATCAGCCAACATTGAGGCATCATAGCAGGAGTTGGAGGAACTACTGTGATGGACGACGGACCTGAGGAAGATCCACCGACCTCAATCCGTAAGGCTGAAACCTCAACATCAGCGGACCCTCCCTCGCCGGGGACTTGAACTTCGCCGCTAGCCCGAGGAACCAAAAGGGCGGAAGGAGCCGAATTGGGTGTCAATATCGTCCCCCAAGTAGGAGGAGCAACAAAGGGTTCTTTCACCAGCAAACCCTTACCCTTTTTAATCTCGGAGGGACCACCGACGTCTGGGGTTGTCTCCTCCACCCCTAAAACACCACCTGCAGCCAGCACAGGGCCTTCCTCCTTCGGCAAGACAGCAGGATCAGCACCCATTTCCTGACTCGGTATTTCCTCTGAGTCAGGCTCGGCAGACGAGTCTCGCCTCCCTCATCAAATCCCTCTGTGGGAATAGAGTCTGTCAGTACCTCCTGGACGACAGCCAGCTCGGCTTCCACCGCTCGGTCTGGGGTAGGGCTCGACAATGGTGTAGCCGACCTCCCTTCATCATGACGAGGAGAGGAATCAACCCTCTCCTCTGTTACAACCACGCCTATTGCCCCTACTGCAGGCTCAGGGACCTCTGGAGGAACGTCATCCGAAGAAGACGAACTCCATTCCTCTTCCTCATCCGGAAGCACAGCTTCTGCTGGGACCTCGATACCAGAGGCCCCCACGGCAGCTTGTACTATCCCGGGAACTGCTGTACCTTCAACTTCCCCTTCAGCACAGTCCGGAGATACTAAAATATCCACAGAAGTGACATCATCAGGGTTCTCCTCCACGGGAGACGCCACAATCGGCGGAACGCACTCATCAGATGAGCTCGCCACCAACTTCGGTCTGCTAGCACCCGGTTTCGAAGCTCAGGGTCTCCTCTTCAGCGTCTCCTATAAAAAGAAGACATATGTCACAAGAATGGTAGAATGAACCAGACTATGTGGGACGTCCTTATCTCTACAGGAGCTGATTCTGTTGACACTACCGGTGGCACTGCTTTCCTCTGCCTCTTCGGCGCAGAAGAATCGGCCTTCATGTTAGCACATCTCTTCGGGTGATCAGCCGAGGGCTCTGCCTGAGTATCCTCCGTGGATACGGCAGGGGTATCTCGGTAACCAACCTCTGGCGGGCGGTACAATCGAACCTTCGCCAACATGTTCCCAGTCGCCTCCAATTGGGTATCGACAATGAAACTGGTCTCCCTATCATATCCAGGGGATACGATGTTCATAGCACAATAAAATTTGGCGGCTGAAAAAAGAATCAGCGGTCGTGCATTCAGAACTGGCATGGTAAAGGGAGCTCCGGTGCATCCGACATTGTAGTAACGCTAAGCTCGTTCCCCGTCCAGCAGACTCCCAGTATACCCCAGGCTAGTACTGGGGTTCCCCAACATCAATTGAGCATAGCCGAATTGACGTACAAAACGGCTCGGCAAGTACGGCTCCAAATAATACTGGTTCTTATTTCGGTACACCAAATGGGACGGCCGGATGCTTTACAACCAACGGAATCCCCACGGAGGCAGAGTTATTGCGTCTTCACCCGAATCTGTTAAATCTTCATTAGCCTCGAAGCCTGTAAAAATGGGACCAACTTTAGTGATCTTCCATTCCTGAAGGTAGGATAAAACTTTCCTACAAACAGGAACGCCAGTATGCAGCCGTCTCCTCTGGTAGAAGCGACGGAGGAATGCATCTCCGGCCACGTGATCTTCTTCCTAGCCCGGACTCATCACGTTGGGATGGTGCAATATCAACCACCCCATCAGATAATGAAACGGCAGCTCGGCACGGGGAAAGTTGCCATTTTTACCTCGTTCATGAACGACGTTACCCGCGACATGGGATGGTACAAAATCAACCACCCCATCAGATAATGAAACGGCAGCTCGGCACGGGAAAAGTTGTCATTCTTACCTCGTTCATGAACGACGTTACCCACGAATTCTCGTAAACCTCGCAGCAGGTTACACACCATCGCGGGGAGTAGAGCCAAGCGATAGCCAAAAACTAACTTCACAGCTGGCAGGATTAGGTTCCAGGTCACCCTCTCCACAGAGCCTGACCCGCCTGAAAAGATGTAATCCCGGAGCCAAATCATCAGATAAGCAGCCAACACTGCTTTGGACGACATCTGATGAGTACGGTACCAGAAACAACTATAGAGACGCTCGTCCGACTTCCGATCCTTATTTTTGCGGGGACTCTTCTCATTTAGTCTGCTCATTTCAGAGAGCACTTCAGTACTGGAGAGAGCTGGCGGAGTCGTGAACCGAGAGGCATCCTCCGTGTCTTGCTTAAATACATAATCCCTCCAAGCAGTCACATGGGGCTGCGCCCCGCCCTTATCCTTCTTCTGTATATAATAGTGATGACTCGCCACTTCTTTGAAGACAACCATCATCTCCTCTTCTTTGTCCCCCAGGACTTGGAACTCCTCGTTAGTCGAGAAGTACTCCTCGTAGGGTTCTGATCAAGGAAGCCTCGACACCCTATACATTTCATGAAGTGCAAGTCCTAGCTCCCCTACCGGAGTGAAGAAGGTCCCGGTCTGGGTATTAAACATCTCCAGGAGCGCAAGGAACATATGTATGTTGATGTCGACGCCCGCCTGGGTGGCACGAATGGCGGCAGTCAACCCAATCTCCCTGAGTTCGGTTCAAAACTTCGTTAGAACCCAGAGTGTCAGCCCATCCCACTTGGATACATAATGACACCAACCCTCTACCCAAAATTTACCCTTCGGGTACGACCGCTTCGATGACAGCATACGATTAACGAAAGTCGAAGCACCAAAGGCAAAAGTGTCGGCAGGGACGTCACTATAAATACTCCTAGGACGCAGAGTTCGCCAGGTGAAAGAGGACCCAGCCCACGTGGCGGCCAAAGTATCCCTCTGATTCGAGGTAGCATCAATCCTGATGGTGCCCGCCACTGCTCTCCCCTGAGACGGGGTTAGCTCCCATGTCATCCTCCTCTTGGAAGCAAGACGACAGAAAGTTGTCAAAGGCCATTGACGCTCGAGCAGCTTAATGAACATGTTCACCCCCTTGGCTGTGAAGAACCAATCTTCCTTGATCCTCAACACCTTCGCTTCAGTAGAAGTGAGGCGATCCCCAAACAGGAACTCAGGCTGCAAGAAAGTTACATTACCAGAAACGACATAATTTAAACTGCCACGCTCCATCATCCGTTGCAGGAACACATACTGTTGTTCCCAAATTTGGGTCATTCTCTTGGGAGGCTGATCCAGTATGATGGCAACTTGGACAGGATTTATCACCTCCTCGTTATAGTCAACTCCCATCTGACAGAGAGCAGCGTCTAGAAGTACTTCATTTAAAAGCGGGACGATCATCAAAACTGGAGGTTAGGAAAAGATGACAAAGACTCAGATATATTAAAATAATAAAATATCTGAGTCGCGTTCTCGTCAGAAGCGCACACATTGAACCAAGGCTCAGGCGCATCTGAAAAGAAGCTTCAGTGCATCATCAGGACTCGAAGACCATGCGCATCAGCAAGAAGCTTCAACGCATCATCAGGACTCGAAGTCCATGCGCATCAGCAAGACGCTTCAGCGCATCATCAGGACTCGAAATCCATGCGCATCAGCAAGAAGCTTCAGCGCATCATCAGGACTCGAGGTCCATGCGCATCGGCGTATGTGAATTCTAAAAAAAATACTCAAGTACAGAAAGGTACGACAAAGAATGACAAGAATACCCACCAATCACCGTCGGCCGAACGTCGGCGGGCGTCCTGGGGACATCGTCAACATCGACCTCTGCAGGCTCTTTTCCTTTGCTTCGCCCTCGGCCAGCACCACCGCGAGGAGTCTTAGGGGCCATTCTTCAAGTTACGAAAGAATTTCTTAAAGACACAAAGAAGAAAGAAAACAAAGAAGAAAGACTCTCTCTCCATCAGACGCCTATTTATAGGCTTGGTCACACGCGTGAACCGATGAAGGGTGACGTCCGCCGTCGCTTGGGGTTCTGCGAAATAATAACTGCGAATATTCCAAAGATCATCATTAATAAACCGAGGTGTTATCATTTGCATTTAAAGGAAGCATGTGCCTCATCATATCATGCGCGGAGCAGTCATGCGCCCAGAACACTCATGCGCTCCATCGAAGACATACGCCCACCATGCTTCTTATTCAAAGTATTCCAAAACTTGACGAAAAGTTTTGAAAACTTTGAAGGGGGTCTTGTTGAAGCATGGAATTTCTGGCGCATCTACTATGCGCCCTAAAATAAACATGCGCCGAGAGCTTCATACATCAGAAAATAGCAAGGGTCAATACAAAAAAGAGGCTCTTGACTAAAGACTATTTTTTTACATAAAAGACCCTTTACAGAAAGTGAAAGAAAGCCTAAAAATAGCAAGGCGCATTGAAAAAGCTGCTACACAGGTGCATCAGCTAGGCACATCAAGATAGCAGCTACGCAGGCACATCACTCCAGCGTCTCAATCAGGCGCGTCGTCTCAGCGTCTCATTCAGGCGCATCACGTTGATGTCTCAGTATAGGCGCTTCACTTCGTCTCGACCAAGTGCCTCGGCTAAATAAAGTAGTCCTTTGAACATAACACGAGCGGGCGATCAACCCCACTCTAGCAGGAGGAAGAACTCTCCAAAGCCCAAGGAAGATGGGAGCCCCACAATTCCGATCTGGTGCTCTTCCAGCCTAACAAAGACGGGACGTGAATGTCCCAATCTTTGGATGCAACAGGCACCTTCGGCCTGCGTCGGGACCCCGCGATCCCGACTTTTGGATGTAACAGTCACCTTCACGAGTGCGTACGAAGACAACTTGACGCATCTTCACCTTCGGGAGCATCTCGTCGACAGAACTTACTCGGGCAAAGAGGCGCATCTCTATACTGAGCAAACGGGAGAAAATGGGGAACAAAACCCTCTCCTTGCTGCTATTTATAGCTTGGACAAATCAAACCCATGCGCCAAGTAGCAGGCTCTCCGAAGTTCGTACAACGAATGTACATTTATGGAATGAATCTGTCTTTTTTTTTTAAATCAGCCCAGTCAACATGCACAATCAAAATATTGGGAACCCAACAGTCCGGCCTAGGTGGATGCGCCATGTGGCAAATCCCTGCGCCTTCTTCTGATGCGCCCAAAACAGAGATTGAGCCCATGCGCTCACGATCCGAGCATTTAATGCTGAGTGACAGGCTGGACAGAAGCCCATTCGCCTGTCACATCGAGCATTTAATGCCGCATGACAGAGGCGGCAACACGTCCCCCGAAGAGTCTCCAACCCTTAGTAGAAGACGAGGGGTCGATGACATCAGCACATCACTTCGTTTATTCGGTCGAGCTACCTTGCCACGTGGCCAACTAAAGCGCATGCGCCACCACAGCCATGCGCCCAAATTTTTGTGTGCGCCCCAAAGCCATGCACTTGGACTCGCTCTTGATCCCTAAAGACAACAGCTAAAGTCCTCTCCATACGCCCAATCCTAGGCGCATCCTGTCAGATCACTCTCCACCAAATCCGAGATCTTTGAGCCACGGACATACGCCATGTGTCCTTTGACTCAGTTCAGTCCACGAAGGGGTGCTAACCACCCAAGATCTCAGCAACCGAAAAATCCTCTCAGCTGCCACGTGTCGGCTCTTCCGCAGCCCATAGGCGCAACAGGAAGGATTCAATCCCCAAATCAGGGCGCATCGTCCACGTGCCTCCCTCAGCTCTAGCCACATGGCATTCCCACGTACAGGCGCATCCTACATATGCGCACATGAGTAGCCCCAGCCGGCTGCTGTAAAAAAAAGAAAAAAAGGAGACAAAGGGCAAAAACGCTCCGGCATCCAGAGCAACCCAGACCTTCAGAGAATCTAAAATCGTCGTCAGATCGTCAATGGAGTCAACGCATTACCACTCGCTCTATCGACACAGTACCCAGATAAAAACAAAAGTGTACTCCTAGGACTACATCTGAGTTTTACATTGTAACATTGTTCTGTTTGTGATTGAAACTTCAATTCAAAGATTTTAATGGCAAACACAGTCGTCAAACAGTCATCTATTCGGGTGGTGCTAGCATTGGCAGCCAGTTTTGACTTGGAGGTCGGGCAGATGGATGTGAAGACGGCAGTCCACTGTGGTGATCTTGAGGAAGAGTTGTACATGGAGTAGCCAGATGGATTCTGTGGGAACGGCAAGTCACACTTGGTCTGCCGGTTAAGCAAGAGCTTGTATGGTCTGAAGCAAGATCCGAGGCAGTGGTACAGGAAGTTCGAGTCGTTTATGGGGGAGCATGGTTATGCACGGACGACATCGGACCATTGTGTATTTGTGATGCACTTTGCCGATGATGATTTCATCATTTTACTGCTTTATGTTGATGATATGCTACTGGTGGGTCAAAATGCCACTCGGATAGCAGAGTTGAAGTGCCAAATGGACGCGACCTTCTCGATGAAAGATTTGGGCACATCAAAGACTATTTTTGGGATGGTGAACAGCCGAGAGAGAAAGTCCAAGCTGCTACACTTGTCCCAAAAAAAGTACATTCACCGAATACTTCAGCATTTCGGGATAGACTGTTCGAAGAAAGTGAGTACCCCCTTGCATCTCACTTTAAGTTCATTGAGGAATAGTGTCCATCTACCAAGGATGAGAAGGAAGATATGGAGCGGGTTGCATATGCTTCAACTGTAGGAAGCCTCATGTATGCTATAATGTATACGAGGCCAGACATCGCTCATGCAGTTGGCACAGTTAGCAAGTATCTTTCCAATCCTAGAAGGGTACATTAGAGTGCGGTCAAGTGGGTTCTACGGTACATTTAGGGTACTGCCGATTGGAGACTTTCCTTTAGTGGTGACGAGTCGAAGCTGGTCGGGTATATTGACGCTGATATGGGTGGAGATGTAGACACGAGGCGCTCGGCTTCGGGCTATGTGATGATGTTTGCTGATAGAGCAAAGTATCGTGACAGTCATGGTTTCAGAAATGTGCTGCCTTGTCGACGACAGAGGCAGAGTACATTGCGGCAACAGAGGCTTGGAAGAAGTTATTGTAGATGAATAAGTTGCTGCAGGAAGTGGGACTAAAGCAAGAATAGTATAGTTTGTTTTGCGATAGCCAAAATACCATTCACCTTGTCAAGAACCAGACATTTCATAGTCGGTCCAAGCAAATTGAGACTCGATATCATTGGATACGGGATATGGTTGAGAAGAAGGACCGAAGCTTGAGAAGATTCATACAGATGACAATGGAGCAGACATGTTCGCGAAGGTTCTTCCAAGGGGAATGTTTGAGTACTGCAGGAGGATCGTCGGGATGATGACCCCCTACACATAGTTGTGAAAAGGAAGATTTGTTGGAGTGGGTGGGGTTCCCAACCTATGTGAAAAATATCCCAGAGTCAGATTGGGTATTCCTATATATAATAGAAATATTCTAATAGATTTGGATTGGGTATTTCTATATATAGTAGGAATATCCCAATGGAGTTGGATTGGGTATTTCTATATATAATAGGAATACATCAATGGTCTAGATTGAGTATTCCAACATATAGTAGAATACCTCAATTAGTTGTGGGTTTGAGGCTATATATACTAGGTGTTTTCTCACCATAAAATATATCTCCAAAAAAAAGAGTGCTTTACAATAATTGAGAGAGAGAGAGGATTGAGGACTATTGCGAATGAGAGATCGCTTCAAATAATTTTTCGTCATCTCTTGTTCTTCGGAGTCCGCAATCAAATTTTCTTCTTTTAAGTGAGTTGTGGTGACCCGTTTGGATCGGGAGGGGCTTGTAGAGGGTGTATTCTCTTTATTCCATTAGTGGAGGTTTTTCATGGTTGGACTCCGATCGTCCCGTTGTTTTTTCGTAAGGGTTTCCCGCGTCAAAAATCTTTGTGTCTGTGATTGTGTTTGGCGTTTTTAGTTTGTGTGCTTTTGCTCGGTTCTCTCGCAGGACTTTCTGGTTTGAGGGAACGGTTTTCGCGTTTCGTTCCCAACAGACCCTATCTTTTAAAATCAATATCCTATACCATCCATTGATTATAAAGCTTATTTTTTATACTTTTTTTTCTTGATCTCGCAACCCATTATCAAGCTCAGTCACCTAAAAGTTTCAAATTCACCATCTATTTTATTTTTTTAAAGCTCCACAATTCGTGATCTTTGTTCTTAAATTTTTATTACCAAAATCCAAAAAATTTATGTTCTACCATCTCTTAGTCATTCATTGTTTACTCCTACCAACCCTTTGTGTAATTTCTTATCATCATTGCATAATTCGATAAATTCAAGTCATTGTCTTAAACTTATTTCCATTATTCTCGAAAATTTGTAATCTCTAAATAATTAAAAATTCCCTAAAATCAATCAACATTATTTAACAGTTTTAAGTTATGTGTCAAAACTTCCAATATTATCATCATCAATATAATTTTTTTTCAAACTCTACACTTCTACCCACCTTAAATTAATATTATTTTTTCCTCAAATTTTTTTTTAGATCTCAAAGTTAAGACTCCTCGAAATTAAATTCGCCATAATCCCCAAAATTTAGATGTCAACAATTTCTCATTATTGTTATTTACAAATCATCAACTATTTTTTTTTTCTTCTTCAATAATTTAGGCCCTCCCCAATACTCCAACATAGCATAAATATCTTTCCAAAATTTCTCAAAATTATGCACTTAAACTATAATCTCGTTGTTTCAATCTTAATGCGAAAATATTTCATATCCATAATCAAATTAACCGTACATTTTCAATTACCTTCGATCATCCAATCCTACTATCTTGTGGAACTCCTCAACTTCTAATATTTATTAAAAATATTTTTGGTATCCATAACTTTAATTAATCTCCACCAATACATTCTAAACTTTCCAACAATTAACCTCTTAATTTTCATCAATTCCATCTCAACCACTAAGATATTATTATTAGACTAAAGATATATCATTGCCACACGATAATCAATTCCTTATTCCAGAGATTCGACCATTCTGAAAGGTAAGAAGGAAAACAAAATTCAAATAGAAGACAAGATTTTTAGTTATGAGTTATGATAGAGTAATATGTTTCTAGATGAAATTCCCGTTAATAGGTGCAATAGGTTAGAAGTAACAAGAAGAAGGATAGAAAATTTTATTAAGAAGAATAATCCAAGAGGTGAAAAGATAATAAAATTTTCTTAATAGAAAAATTGATCAAGAAAGATGGAAGTGAAAGAATACGTTCAACGGATATAGTTTGGAGGAGTATCCTACACATGACATCTAACTTAAATTTAAATCATCACCCTTGTAAATATTTAATCTCAAGAATATTTGAAAAAATCTCCTCAATTTAAATCCTTAAAATTTTAAATCACTACTCAATATTTATCAAAATATTTCATATTGTGATTTAACAATTCGTTCATATTGTGTTATAAGATTCTTAACTCTTATTCTAAATCGATATTATCCTCAAAATTTAAGCTTCACTAAATTTTAAATTCTTCCAAATATTTTAAATTTAAATCCATTTTTTCATAGCTTCTTCAAAATTTTAAATTCAAAAATCAAAATCCAAAATTTAAAATCTTCGACCACTTCAAAATTTAGACTTAAATCTACTCTGTCACAATCTTCTCAAAATTTTAAATTGAATAAATCTCCAAAGATTTTTGTGATCTTATTTATCATTAATTAAATCAAAATCATTTTCTTTGAAATTTAAAATTCAACCTTATCAATAAATTTATCAAACCATATAGAAATTTAAACCTCAAAGACACCAAAAGCTAATAAACATAAAGACTCAATTCATCAATCGAAGACTCTACCCACCTTTGATTAGAGTCATTCTATCAAACGCAATATTATCACATAAAATATTTTAAATTCATCAAATAGGGTATCTCAAAATTTTGACGTATATCACTACCTTAGTCATGTAGCCTATGTAACAGCCATAACTACCCAAGTAATCAATTCAAAATAAATCTATGGGTTGCCTACGATATACCTAATCCTAGGTCTAGTCATTTTTCTAAAAATTAAAATAACCTACTTGTGAATGAGCATCCTAGTCGCAGGCTCACAGCAGTACGACTAATATGGTACTAACACCAATTCGCATAATTATTGCGAAGACGAACTTGCATGGAGCCACAAAAAAAAACTTGTCACGACCTGCAACCGCTTTCGAATACGAGTACGTGTCTAAGTCCAGACTAAGTCGCAGTATCGACGTAGTAAGTTGTATATATCTCAAAGTACACCATATGTGCTCATAACTAATCTCATTTCTCATTCACAATACTAAATCAAATTACAATATTCTAATATTACATTTAATAAAATACAATGTCTCACAAAAATAGAAAACAACAAATTAAAGCTTTATCATCAACTCATCTATCTAACTAGTCTCTAGGATCAACCTTTAAATATATCCACATCTCTTCCAAGAGCCCCATGTGCATAGAAAAGCAAGCAACTATGCCGAAAAATAGATTTCCAGTCATGAATGGAATGAGAACAATTCAAGCATGCAGTTCCTAATATATGATAATGACTATAAAAATGGTGAATAGGAATGACATACATGATGAAAAAAATAAACTGAAATCATGGCATGAAAAATAAAGTGGAACAGTTAACATAAGATATAAGACAAATAAAGCATGGAACAAGAAAACATAACCATCTATGTGATTTGAAATACACTTTTCAATATGTGATCGTGCTCGGATATTACACCGCAAGGTATACATAGGATTCCATCCTCAAGGTCTAAATAGCATGAAAATATAAAATAAAGCAATGTCTAGGGTCTGATCACATATTTACTTAGTACTTCCTCGTGCGACTATTACACATGGATCAAGTCATGACAATGGGTCAGAAAACACGGTAAAACAAGCATGATAAAACATAGTATCATGACTAAAATCTATATGCCACTAATCTGTTTAACGAGCGTGTCAGAATCAAGTATATCATCATTAGTCATGCAAGTATAGTAACTATCAATACTGGAAACAAACAAGAAATGTACTCGCCTGGGGTCCTTAGTTGGTGAAATAAACAATATAAATGAGTCCGAAATAGTCCAATCAGCTATGGTCGATATGAAGAAATCAGATTTCGCAAGAAGATAGGAACTATGATTAGCATGATCAAGGGCAAGTTGATCTAAGGTAGAATTTGATTTAGAAAAGTAGTTATATTTATTAGAAATTACTTAGAAAATAGTTGTACGCTATTTAAACCTATTTTGATAAAATATTTATTTTATAATTAATGATATAAAATTTATTGAATAAAAACCATTAATAATACATATAAAATTTTAGAAAGAATTATTCAAATAAAAGCCCCAAAAACCATTAAATAGAGCCCATTATGTATAATTATCCAAGGCTATTTAGTTTATTAAAACAATTATATGCATACATAAGACTAAAGAGAGATGCATGCGGCCCAAGTGGTCGGAGTTCGAGCCCCAGTGGAGGCGAGTTCGTCACAATTACCCATTGAATCAATATATATATATATATATATATATATATATATATATATATATATATATATATATATATATGATTTATTTATTGCAAATATTATTCTTCTTAAAACATGTATTTAAAATAAATAAAAGCCTATTATAAATATACTTTCAAAAACCCCTTTAATCAAAAAAATCCAATCCAGAAAAATTAAATCCTAAAAATAACTGAGCATATTTCTATTTATAATCCAAAATATGTAAAAGCACACTTATTATTATTAGCCCAAAATCATTTATTTAACTAAGCCTAATAAATAACTCTACTAAATATTGAACACCCAAAACATAAGCCAAGTACCAAAGCCCAAAATCCTTCCACATATGGTAAAAGTCCAAATATTGTTTATATAAAGAGCCCTAATCCACAACCCCAACATAAATAATAATAGTAATAATAATTAAATATAAATCAAATAAAAGTAAAATTGAAAGAGAGAGAGTGTGCGGATGGGGAGAGATCGAGAGAAGGGAAAAATCGAGGCAGCTCACCGAAGGTGGCGGCAGCGCTCGGCACTGCGGTGGCTGACTCGGCTAGCGGGGAGAGGACTCACCGCAGGAAGGGTTCGTCGAACTCGACGCGCAGCAGCGCGCACGGCACGACAGAGGGAAGGCTGCGCTGGCTGTGCTGGAGAGGCGCGACAGACTGGAGGCTGGTCGCTGGAGCTAGCGGGTGCTTGGGTGGCGTCCAAGCGACGTATTGTTGTGGATCTGGTGAGATCCGATGGTCGTGAGGTTGGGCGAGTGGGGGTGTTCGTGGTGACCGGTGCAGTGGCAGATGACTGACCGGTGCAGGTGGCGCTGGTGGTGACGGGGGTAGCGGTGGCTAGGCGGTGTTGGCGGTGGTTGTTGTTGAGTCGAGAGTTGCTGTGGTGGTGATGAAGAAAAGGGTGGTGATCATTTTGGTGATGGTGGCTCACCAAGGAGAGGCACGCATGTGAAGGCGAGGTCACGCTGGCGCGATCGCGATAGCGGAGTCGAGGCGTTCCTACGGGAAGCTCAGCGGCCAGATGGTTCATGGGGAGAGGCTGCAGTGGCGTGCTGTGTCGAACGCCTCGCCGAACGTGGTTCTGCCAGATCTCGACGTCGTTTCGACGAGACGGTGGAGGTGCAAAGCACGAGACGATGCGGTTCTGGACGGGGCCACGGTTCGGCGGGGGACGATCTTGATACGGTAGGCCACGATGTGTATGGGAGGCGCTAGGATTAGGTTTATGTATTTGGGGAGGATTGTGTCAGGTGTGTCTGACACGGGTTTGTTGGAGTAAATTATTGTCCTACATGACACGAGTGATATAGAGTCTAGGTTGTATCTGGTGTGTCGGACACGTTAATGGCTTTGATGTAGATGTAAATGTAATAATATAGTGGAAGGAGAAAGGACGGACACGGTACACGACACATTAGTTGATGTTGGTTTGGGAAATATTGGTTGTGGCTAGATGGTGGTAATGGACACGTGGATATGCGCAAATGGACACGACATGGATACGATAACAGCCATATGTGGGGATTTGGTTGTGGCTAGTAGGAGGAAAGAGTTAGGAAAGGTTAGGAGAAAAAGGCCTCCTTCAATAGGAGTTGAACTTCTAATTTGATAAGGATTATTAGTCCTTGTAGATAAATCTCCCCTTCAGTTTAAAATCAAATAAACTTTAAAAATAAGGCAAAATAAATCAATCTAATCACAAACCTATAAATGATTGCCAATAATAATTTAAAGAATTATTCTATATTATCAAATAATTTAAATCATATACATTGAAATTTTAATCGAATAATTGATTACTACAATAATTTAAAATAATATTCGTTGTCATCAAATAATGTAAAGTATATCCAAAACTTTTTAAATACTTTGATGAATCTTTTTATCATTTAAAAATATTTAAGATCAAATCGAATTTTGAAACCGATCATTTGAAATTTGAAACTAATGATCAAACATCTACTACAATTTCAATAACAAAATTCAAGAACAAATATTTTTATCAGAACTAAATAGTATTTTCAAACCATGATTTTAACTAGCTTTTGAAATACAAAAATAATAGCAAAATAGCGTTTATACATTTCAAACAGAATTTATTCCAAAACATGATTTTTTTAGAAGTAGGATAAATATAAATTTGAAATTTTGGGAAGAGGGGTTACGACCGATAATACACTAGCTCGATCGAGCTCGAGAAAAGAGTAAGCTCGTAAAACTAGGCTATAACATTAATAGAAATTTGGGCAGGAATACGAAGTACAAGAGAAAATAAAAGGCACAAATGAAATAAATAAATGCTACTACAATCGATACCTGAATCCTACATAAACAAACCACAACAACTCTATGCCTAAAGTCCAACAAACATCTGGAGAGATCACTAGGTCCTCAGTGGGACATAACAAGATACAAAAGAAACAAGCCATAATATGAACTGAATAAATAAATAACAGGTCTCACTAACCATCTATGTGAAACATATTAAAGACGACTTTGGAACGTACGAGTAGGTCAAAGGAATAAAAATGTATCATCCTGCCAGAAGCTTATGTATATACTAGCATATCTCCCGACCGTACCTGACGTGCAGTCAGTGGCCGATGTCGGATATATCCTCTAGCAATACACCCATAACCGGAAAACAATAACCCACAATCGGGCAACTCTGAGGCTGCTGGATGCAAATGTATGTCTCATATGCCTACTAATAGTCTTCTCCGCCCATGAGTTGCACAAGTCGAATCCATGACTCAACAAACCATATCTCAATGTGAGTCGCTAACTAAACACAAACTTCTCTATATATATCGACACATGAACTGCTCGCACCAATGATCAGACGAGTGCGTAAGCTCGTGCCAATACAATGAACCCTCACTCATAGTATCGTGTGATGTCTCATGACAAGTCAGTTATTAGGAATAACTTCATAATTCTGGGAATGTCTACTAACACTATGTCACACATATCCACTACAATATTGATGCCACCATCGATAGACCCAAGTCAAACTTGGACGCACACTACTAATGCTACAAATAACAACACAAGAACATGCATAAAGAATTTAAATAGAACAAGTATGGTAAGGCATCTTGCCTGGAACTTCGGGATGAGTGTACAGCAATAATCTTGCTTCGATAACCACGGTCGAACTGTCATAAACTCCTACGAGCATATGAATACTATTGGTCAGCTAATCATACTAAGGTATGCTATACATCAACTATAACATAATCATTTATGGTAAAAAAAAAAACTAGGTCATATAACAACTAGTCTACTATAAGATCAAGTTTGGATACATACTATGTTGGTACCATGCTACTCAACTAAACTACTATAAATTTAATCATAAATTATAATTTAGTAATTATTGAATAAATAATAATAATATTTATAATCAGGACTTAAATCAATTTATGGGCATCAACTATGGTATAAAATCACTAAGGTCATCTAATTGCACAACATGTCCATTAATCGATAGTTTAGATAAAATCGACGCATGCAAAAATAGAATTTTTGAAATCTGAAATAAATATGAGAAAGATGAAATTCAGAGGTCTTTAACACGGGATTTATGATTTACGTCATCAAAAAATACTACATCGAGTTGGTGGTCTCATAAATCAAAGTTACAAATAGGGTTCAATGTTTTTTCGATGTTCAATGAGTTGTCCTACGAAGATCGATGCACAAATATATATATATAATTCAACAAGATCGAAATATCACATATTGGGGTGACAGAGGAATATGTTAGGAATATTACTAAGTAATTATTTGATGTCGTGACGCATCACAAGGCGACGCAAACGACTACGCACAAAAGCTGGTTCAGTCTAGACTAACTTTCATAAAACGCTGGCTACGGACAAATCATTACGATCCATGTGTTGTGGCAATTGGAGATGATAGAGGACACGGGGGTACATGATAGAGTTGGTTTGGTGAAGGTTTAGTTGCTGGAAAACACAAAAAAAATGGGTTTGAAGTCAACAAACATGATGTTCAGATTTACTGTGTGCGGGTGAATAGGGCTCAAGTTTGAAACTCTACCGGCCAAACAGTTTGTCGTAGTGGTTACGGCTTAGTAGGGTTGAAGTGGGATGTCTTGGGATTGTTGTAGGGGTGGTGCTTGGCCTGGAATTTCTTGAAAAGGTGGCACAAAGTTGCAACAAACAGAGATGGTATCAGGGGCAGATTCAACAGCAAGGCTGAATTTCGGCTGAAGTTAGGGGCTGTCTGGGCACTCAAACAACCGAGCGAGGTCAAGCAGCTCCTTAGTGTGGTAGAGGGATGTCTTAGCTTCGCAACGAACCCTCATGGAGCATCGTGGGATGTCGGAAGGAGGTCCAAATAGCAACAACTTGTAGTAGTAGTAGCAGCAATGGGCGGCCAAAAAAAGGCTTAATATGGTTCGGTTTGAGAGATATGGTGGTCGGCCCTAGTAGGTTTATGTGAGGGAATATATAGGGAAAGGAAGAGAGGAATATTATGGTCTTTTTAAGGAGAGATCCGGGTTGTTTGTGGTAGTTTATGCACTCCACCATAAAGATTTGATTGAGAGAATATTGAGATAGATTGAGTGGTTCCTAATTTGTAAACCATTTTTAGTATGTGCCACATTTGCTCTAAATCTTGTTGGCTGAATGAAATTGATTAAAAATCAACTAAGGATGGTCAAATTAAGCTTAGGCAACCTAGGTTAGTGTCACGCCCCAGAACCAGAATACTGGAGAGCGGGGGCGAACATAGCCAGCTACGTATATTGAAATAGAATACATCTCAACTATACGGTCACGGCTGTCTAGATATGAGGGTTTACTACAAGCCAACGGTCTGTTATGGTCAAGCCTATTGTCTCAATCACAAGCCAGTAATATAATCACAAGATGTTTGACCACCAAATATACAATAAAAGGCGTCCCAACTATTACATATCAGCTGATCATGAAGCTAGTCGTACAAAATGCTAGGACTAGCAAGAGTTAAGTCATACATGATCAACCCTAGGATTTGTTAATCATGTTTACAGCCCGTAGGCAGACAGTAAGTAAATGTGCATCGAGCTAACAGATGCTCGTCGGCTAAACGCCTCAAAAGAATAACTTTACAATAGAGTGAGCGAAACAAAATAGAAAACCCACTCGTAGCCCGGGTTCCTTCTAGTCGCCACCATCGGGCTGGAGGTTCGGTAGATCCTCGGGAGCTGCTCCGAAATCTGGCCACACAAAACCAGCTGGGTCAAACCCCAGAAAGGGCAAGTACCACAAAGGAGGCCACGAAATAAGAACAAAAGCCAGCATATCAGAATCATAAGAAATTGGAAGAAAAGTACAAGTAATAAAGAGCACGTCAGGACAATAAACGACTAGGGACGTGGAACCATTCGAAAAACCAGGTTACAACCCGTAAACCAAACAAGGACCGGGGTTGTAACCCTTCGCCTGAATAGCACTCTGTCTCCACCCATTTATTGTTTCATAATAAGTAAAACAGTCAAGTTCAAGAGTAGTCAGGTACTGGTACTAGACAAGACTTAGATAAGGCTAGACATCATCTATTCACAAGCGGCCAAGCAATTACTACGGCTTGCTACTTTAACTAACAAGGGTTATCACAAGCCTAATTACTAACAAGATGCAAGTGAGAATTTCCCAGTCCCAAGCCCTGCAGACCATCCAGTTATCCTTTCGCGGGTTGAGAGTATGGTTGGGTACATCGCCCCGGAGACGATATACCCTTAGGTGACTTAGAGGGTACAACACATGACAGTGCGCTTGAAATGTGCTCTACTCGTCGGTAAGCTACAAGTCCAATTAAGAGCGCCCAGATAACGAGATTGTCTGTGACTGAAAATTCTCCATGAACTATAGTTTGATCTAGTCATTAGCCTGATCCGTATTCAGTATGAATCCCTGATCGTGGGAACCAGGGAGTCACGTCCTAGACATGATGCAAGACAAGACAAGTGGATTGCACAAGCAAGCAAGCAGGAACACCCACGGTGTCAAGTTGATTATACGAGTCAAGTTACAAGTTACAAGTCAAGTCAAGTCAGGAGAGCGCCGCCACGGGCCACTATCAAGTTATCAAGATAAATCATGTCATGGTACTTGTCAGGAGTGCGCCACGACGGGCCATTATTATGTCAGGTTGGTCATGTCAGGAGTGCACCACTATGGGTTACTGTCGTGTTATGCGAGTTCCTTGCCATACCATGCCATGTACAATAGTCATTCCAAACATATTAAGTAAAATCAAGTTCATGACAAAAGGCGTAAGGATATAAAATGAGCGTAAAATATCTAATAAAATATTAATATACAGGACTATAGAAGAGCCAAGCTTAAAGAAAATAAAACCAAATCTCCATGATTGGACAGATTGCGCAAGGGTCCCTAGGGTCGGGTTGCGCAGGAGTCAAGTGCGCCAGGGGCCAACTGCACAGGGGTGAGCTGCGCAGGGTACCAACTGCGCATGGGTGAGCTGCGCAGGGTACCAACTGCACAGGAGTGGATGGCGCAGCAGATAGATTGTGCTGGATCAGGTTGCGCAGGAATGGATGGCGCATGGATGGATTGCGCAGAAGTGGACTGTGTAAGAGCCATGCGCGCAAGGGGAAAGGGAACGCTGGGCTAAGAAGCGCCAGCGCAGTTCAGCTCAGCGCAATACACTGGCCGAGGGGATGCACAGTTCACCAAAGGGTGAGCTGTGCAATCGGCCTTGCGCTAAAGAGCGCAGGCCGAGAGATCTGCTCCTCCAACCCGAGAAGAACTCCAAGAACTCCAAAACTTCAATTCTTCATATCTTTGTCAAATCAAAGCCAAATCTAGATTTTCAAAGGTCTAACTTGAGTAAAATTGAATTCTCTTCCACATGGAAGCATCAAAACAAGCAAAAAATCAAAGTTAAATAGATCAAAACCATGTAAATCCGAAAATAGTAAAAACCTAGATCTAGAACAAAGGAAACTCCAAATCACAAAATGACAAGTTCTAATGTTGATCACCATGGCCTAATCTAGCTAATGGACAAATAAAAAGTGGTTCTTATGTGGTGGCAAGGTGCACTTGCCTATGGGTGTTGGTGAGTTGTGTAGAGGAAGGAAGAAGGAGATGGAGAAGTAAATGAAAAATAAAGAGGAGAGAGAAAAGTTAGGTGGGATTTAATGGAGGTGGGTGTGTTGTGTTGGGGGTAGAGCATAGGCTAAGGTGCTCCAATGCATGTTAAACCAAACCAAACCAAATCAAACCAATTCTCCTTCACAAAATAAACCAAGCCAGGTAAAGCCCAATCACGAGAACCAAAATCTGCAAGTCAAGCCAATTACAAGTACATGCCAAAATCCGAGAAAATAAATACAGGTCTGAAATACATGCAAGCTTGACAAAATACGCATTCAGAATATGGGTGTTACAACTCTACCCATCTTAAAAGAATTTTGTCCTCGGAATTTAATTAAGAGGCTAGAGAGACAAGGACAAGCTATATTAATCACAGGCAAGCTATAACCAGACAAGCAATCAGTCAATCATACATGCAAGCAAGGGATGGAAAACATAAGGCATAAGGAAGACATTATACCTTACGAGTCAAACAGGTAGGGATATCGCGATCGGATATCATCCTCACGCTCCCACGTTGACTCACCTAGAGAGTGATGACCCCAAGCAACACGGACTAAACTAATAGTCTTGTTCTTAAGTATCTTCTCTCTCCGGTCCAATATAGACACGGGCCTCTCCTCATACGAAAGGTTGGTACCAACAACCAATTCCGAATGGTCTAGGATATGGCTCAGGTCTGGGATATACCGTCGTAATTGGGACACATGGAATACATCATGCACCTCACTTAGCGACGGCGGAAGAGCAAGACGATAGGATACATCTCCTACTCGCTCCAGGATGTCGAACGGCCCTATATACCTAGGACTAAGCTTTCCTCGCACGCCAAAGCGAATGACCCCGCGGTTAGGCGAGATCCTAAGGAATACATGGTCGCCGATAGCAAACTCCAAGGGACGTCGATGAGCATCGGCCCAATGTCGCTGGCGATCTTGGGCAACTCGAAGACGATCTATGATCCTTCTGACCACTTCAACTGTCTGGGCAATCATTTCTGGACCGAGCATCTGCCTCTCTCCAACATTATCCCATGCTAGCGGGGATCTGCACTTCCTACCATACAGAGCCTCGAACGGAGCCATCTGGATACTGGCCTGGAAACTATTATTGTACGAGAATTCTACAAGATACAGGTGATCTTCCCACGAACCACCGAAGTCGAGGGTACAAGACCTCAACATGCCTTCAAGAGTCTGGATTGTGCGCTCCGACTGGCCATCTGTCTGCGGATGATATGCCGAACTGAACTGGAGACGAGTTCCCAAACTCTCTTGTAAGCTACGCCAAAAGTGTGACGTAAACCTTGAATCTCGGTCCGAGGTGATACTGACGGGCACACCGTGAAGCCTGACAATATGCCTGAGGTACATCTCTGCTAGCTGAGCCGTTGACTGCCCAACTCTAAATGGAAGAAAATGAGCCACCTTCGTGAGCCGTTCAACTATAACCCAAATAGCATCTCGACCAGCGGGGGATCTAGGCAATCCAGTCACAAAATCCATGGTCACATGCTCCCACTTCTATTCTGGAATCGGCAAGGGCTGAAGAAGTCCAGCGGGCCTCTGATGTTCAGCTTTAACCTGCTGGCAAACCAAACACCGAGAGACAAACCGGGCTATCTTCCTCTTCATGCCATTCCACCAAAAGTGCTGACGGATATCACGGTACATCTTCGTGCCACCGGGATGAATAGAATACTACAAACTGTGAGCTTCTGCCATAACTTCCTGTCTGATATCTCCACTGGGTACACAAAGACGAGTGTCGTGTCGAAGCGTACCATCTTCATGGATACATAACTCTGGCCTTCTTCCTGCTTCACACTCTGCTCTGAGCCGCTGAAGCTTGGAATCTGTAGATTGCGCCGTCCGGATCCTCTCAACTATGCTGGACTGAACCTGTAGACTGGCCATCAATGCCACACTGGAAGGAAGAACCACTTCAATCCCCATCTTCTGAAAATCTGCCAATAACTCTGGTTGCACCGTCAAGAAATAAACTCCGGCTCTCCGGCTCAACGCATCTGCTACAACGTTGGCCTTCCCCGGGTGATACTGTAAATCCACATCGTAGTCCACCAATAGCTCAAGCCATCTTCTCTGCCGCATATTAAGGTCCTTCTGGGTGAAAACATACTTCAGGCTCTTGTGATCAATAAATATCTCCACTCTATCTTCGTACAAGTAGTGCCTCCACAACTTAAGGGCAAACACTACTGCTGCTAGCTCCAAGTCGTGGGTCGGGTAACTCTTCTCATGGTCACGAAGTTGGCGTGATGCATAAGATATTACCTTTCCATGCTGTATCAAGACACATCCCAATCCTCTGCCTGAAGCGTCGCAATAAACTGTGAATCCTCCGGTCCCATCTGGAAGTGTGAGAATGGGAGCCGTTATCAAACCTCGCTTCAACTTCTTAAATGATTCCTGACACTCTGCTGTCCAAACAAACGACACATCCTTACGAGTCAACTGGGTCATCGGCGCTGAAATCCTTACAAAATCTGAAACGAATCGTCGGTAGTAGCCGGCCAATCCAAGGAAGCTGCGAACCTCTGCCACTGAACTAGGTACTGGCCATGTCTCGAAAGCCACAATCTTCTGGGGATCCACTTCCACTCCTCCTCGAGTAATGATGTGATCCAAGTACGAAATGCGATCGAGCCAGAACTCGCATTTACTGAACTTGGCGTACAACTGGTGCTCCCTAAGCGTCTGAAGGACGATTCTGAAATGCTGCTCATGTTCAGCTTCGCTCTTGCTGTAGACCAAGATATCATCTAGGAACACGATCACGAACTGATCCAAGTAAGGCATGAAAATGCGATTCATGAGGTCCATGAATACGGCCGGCGCATTGGTCGCTCCAAAGGGCATAACAAGGAACTCCCAATGCCCATATCTCGATCTAAATGCTGTCTTCGGGATATCCTGCTCTCTGACTCTGATCTGGTGGTATCCTGACAGCAAGTCTATCTTCGAGAACACTGAAGCCCCTCTGAGTTGATCAAACAAGTCATCTATCCTCGGGAGAGGGTATCTGTTCTTGATTGTCACTGGGTTCAAGGTACGATAATCTACACATAACCTGGACGTACCATCCTTCTTTTTCATAAGAAGCATCGGGGCTCTCCAAGGCGATCCACTTGCACGAATGAATCCCTTGGTCCTGAGTTCTTTAATCATCTTGTACAAAATCTCCAACTCTGAAGGCGCCATTCTGTAGACTCGCTCTGATACTGGTGCTGTCCCGGGGATTAAGTCTATAGTAAACTCGATCTCCTGCTCTGGTGGCATCCCTGGAAGCTCCTCTGGGAAAACATCTGGAAATTCTTCAACTATCCTGGGCAACTGCACTGCTGCTACTGCCATCCGCAACACTGGGGAAGATGGCTCCACCGTGCCTCTGGAAAATGAAAACTCTGGCTCTCCTGGAATGCTAAAAACAACTCTGCCAATATGGCAGTCTATCCTAGCATACTGGTTCCTCAACCAATCCATGCCTAGGACTACATCATAGTCTGCCATAGGAAATTCTATGAATCTAGCGGGGAACTCTCTACCGCTAACTACGATCCGATACGAGAAAAATACTCGATCTACCCCCACAAGACCATTACCAGTAAGTATATTGAGCCTCACTGATAATGACTCGGGCTCCAATCCTATCCGTGTCGCGAATCGTGCAGACATGAATGAATGCGATACACCAGAATCAAATAATACCAATGCTGGAAAGGAGTTGACGAGAATAGTACCTGCCACAACCTCACCTGGTGCAACTTCTTCTTCCATAGCCATCATCATGGCCTGACCTCTAGCTGCGGGTCCCCTCTGCTGGAAACCTCTCTGCCTGCTCTACACTGGAGCCTGGGCACACTGCTGCTGGAATGCATGGGCCTGAGGCAACAATGGCCTCGGGTACTGCTGCTGTTGTACAGGTGCTGGTCCCCTAACCGATGGACTGGTTAGGTTGGAAGAGGATGAACTACCCCTATTCGGGTAAGCTCCTATCTTGTGATCTGCCGTTCCACAAGCTAGGCACAATCCTTGTGCCCTACGACAATCTGCCACTACATGGCCTGGCTTCCCACAATGAGAACATCCCATCGCGGAAGTCTGCTTCTGCTGCTGCGGGTACATCGGGGTTGAATGCTGAACCGACGTTACTGAGGCCGCCCGCCTCGGAGTTCCAATGGTCAAACTTCTAGCTGCCGGGGCTGGGGCCGGGGCTGATGATTGGTGCATCTGACTGTAGGACCGCTTCCTACCTCCGGTCCTATCCACGATCCTCTGGGAGGTGTACTTATGCCTCCTAGCTGCCCTCAATACTGCATCGAACATCTGGTGCTCGAACTGTTCGACTGCCAACAAGATCTCCAAATACAGTCCCTGCTGGAACTGCTGGGCCCTATCAACTCGGTCGCCACCAAGGTGGGGGCAAACCTACTGAGCCTAGAAAACTCAGATGCATAACTGTCGACTGTTCTGCCTCCTTGCTTCAAGTTGGTAAATCTCGTCTGTAGGTCGTACCGAGCTACAGCATCAAAATACTTCGTCTGGAATCTCTCTCTAAACACTGTCCAAGCAATGGGTGCCACTAATCCCATGGCTTGCGCTGCCCACCAACTGCGAGCTAAGTCCAACAACTGCAGGCGTACCACCGCCACCTTCTCATTCTCAGGTGTTCTAGCTGCTTCCAGAACCACCTTGGTATCCTGAAGCCAAGCGTCCGCGGCAATCGCATCCTCGCTGCCGTCGAAGAAAGGAGGGTTCAAGCGCTTGAAGCTGTTGGCCGCGCTGTTCCCAGGATGACCGTCTCTGGTCAAAGCATCTGCCACAGTCTGGTGCAAGGCGTCTCCTCTGTGATCTTGAGAAGTTATCAAGGCTCTGATGAGACCTACCAAGGTGCCATCATCCGGCTCGGCAGGCTGAACAGGCTGAACTGGGGGCTCTCCTCCAGTAGGTATAACTCTGGAGGCTACTCCAGAATGCTGGGCTTGATCTCCAGGTTGCTGGTCCACGGGAGGTGTTCCACCTTGCTGATCGACGGGGTCAGGTACAGTACCGCTGAAGAAGACGACACAAGAAAACAATAAGGAAGGACCAGAACAGATCAACGATACAAGCATGTGATCAGGTCAAGATTTCCAAGGATTTGAAAATACGGGAGGAGATCAAGGGCGAATACTGATTGAGACATCTATTCGGTAAACCCTCACATTCTTGATTAACAAGACCTGCATGGGCTACCACTTAAACCATGTCACGCCCCAGAACCAGAATACTGGAGAGCGGGGGCGAACATAGCCAGCTACGTATATTGAAATAGAATACATCTCAACTATACGATCACGGCTGTCTAGATATGAGGGTTTACTACAAGCCAACGGTCTGTTATGGTCAAGCCTATTGTCTCAATCACAAGCAAGTAATATAATCACAAGATGTTTGACCACCAAATATACAATAAAAGGCATCCCAACTATTACATATCAGCTGATCATGAAGCTAGTCGTACAAAATGCTAGGACTAGCAAGAGTTAAGTCATACATGATCAACCCTAGGATTTGTTAATCATATTTACAGCCCGTAGGCAGACAGTAAGTAAATGTGCATCGAGCTAACAGATGCTCGTTGGCTAAACGCCTCAAAAGAATAACTTTACAATAGAGTGAGCGAAACAAAATAGAAAACCCACTCGTAGCCCGGGTTCCTTCTAGTCGCCACCATCGGGCTGGAGGTTCGGTAGATCCTCGGGAGCTGCTCCGAAATTTGGCCACACAAAACCAGCTGGGTCAAACCCCAGAAAGAGCAAGTGCCACAAAGGAGGCCACGAAATAAGAACAAAAGCCAGCATATCAGAATCATAAGAAATTGGAAGAAAAGTACAAGTAATAAAGAGCACGTCAGGACAATAAACGACTAGGGACGTGGAACCATTCGGAAAACTAGGTTACAACCCGTAAACCAAACAAGGACCAGGGTTGTAACCCTTCGCCTGAATAGCACTCTGTCTCCACCCATTTATTGTTTAATAATAAGTAAAATAGTCAAGTTCAAGAGTAGTCAGGTACTGGTACTAGACAAGACTTAAACAAGGCTAGACATCATCCATTCACAAGCGGCCAAGCAATTACTATGGCTTGCTACTTTAACTAATAAGGGTTATCACAAGCCTAATTACTAACAAGATGCAAGTGAGAATTTCCCAGTCCCAAGCCCTGCAGACCATCCAGTTATCCTTCCGCGGGTTGAGAGTATGGTTGGGTACATCGCCCCGGAGACGATATACCCTTAGGTGACTTAGAGGGTGCAACACATGACAGTGCGCTGGAAATGTGCTCTACTCATCGGCAAGCTACAAGTCCAATTAAGAGCGCCCAGATAACGAGATTACCTGTGACTGGAAATTCTCCATGAACTACAGTTTGATCTAGTCATTAGCCTGATCCGTATTCAGTATGAATCTCTGACCGTGGGAACCAGGGAGTCACGTCCTAGACATGATGCAAGACAAGACAAGTGGATTGCACAAGCAAGCAAGCAGGAACACCCACGGTGTCAAGTTGATTATACGAGTCAAGTTACAAGTTACAAGTCAAGTCAAGTCAGGAGAGCGCCGCCACGGGCCACTATCAAGTTATCAAGATAAATCATGTCAGGATACTTGTCAGGAGTGCGCCACGACGGGCCATTATTATGTCAGGTTGGTCATGTCAGGAAAGCACCACTACGGGTCACTGTCGTGTTATGCGAGTTCCTTGCCATACCATGCCATGTACAATAGTCATTCCAAACATATTAAGTAAAATCAAGTTCATGACAAAGGCGTAAGGATATAAAATGAGCGTAAAATATCTAATAAAATATCAATATACAGGACTATAGAAGAGCCAAACTTAAAGAAAATAAAACAAAATCTCCATGATTGGACAGATTTTGCAAGGGTCCCTGGGGTCGGGTTGCGCAGGAGTCAAGTGCGCCAGGGGCCAACTGCACAGGGGTGAGCTGTGCAGGGTACCAACTGCGCATGGGTGAGCTGCGCAGGGTACCAACTGCGCAGGGGTGGATGGCGCAGCAGTTGGATTACGCTGGATCAGGTTGCGCAGAAATGGATGGCGCATGGATGGATTGCGCAGAAGTGGACTGCGCAAGAGCCATGCGCGCAAGGGAAAAGGGAACGCTGGGCTAAAAAGCGCCAGCGCAGTTCAGCTCAGCGCAATGCGCTGGCCGAGGGGATGCGTAGTTCACCAAAGGGTGAGCTGCGCAATCAGCCTTGCGCTAAAGAGCGCAGGCCGAGAGATCTGCTCCTCCAACCCGAGAAGAACTCCAAGAACTCCAAAACTTCAATTCTTCATATCTTTGTCAAATCAAAGCCAAATCTAGATTTTTAAAGGTCTAACTTGAGTAAAATTGAATTCTCTTCCACATGGAAGCATCAAAACAAACAAAAATCAAAGTTAAATAGATCAAAATCATGTAAATCCGAAAATAGTAAAAACCTAGATCTAAAATAAATGAAACTCCAAATCACAAAATGACAAGTTCTAATGTTGATCACCATGGCCTAATCTAGCTAATGGACAAATAAAAAGTGGTTCTCATGTGGTGGCAATGTGCACTTGCCTATGGGTGTTGGTGAGTTGTGTAGAGGAAGGAAGAAGAAGGAGATGGAGAAGTAAATGAAAAATAAAGAGGAGAGAGAAAAGTTAGGTGGGATTTAATGGAGGTGGGTGTGTTGTGTTGGGGGTGGAGCATAGGCTAAGGTGCTCCAATGCATGTTAAACCAAACCAAACCAAATCCAACCAATTCTCCTCCACAAAATAAACCAAGCCAGGTAAAGCCCAATCACGAGAACCAAAATCTGTAAGTCAAGCCAATTACAAGTACATGCCAAAATCCGAGAAAATAAATACAAGTCTGAAATACATGCAAGCTTGACAAAATACGCATTCAGAATATGGGTGTTACAGTTAGTCTCTACCACATCTAACTGGGTTGGTATCAAGTCAGTTTGGGCTAGTTGGGTACCGGAAGTCTAATAAATGGGTCTTTTATGACTTTTGTGTGTAAGTAGAACATGGAGACCCAATTGAGTAGGACACAAGTGACAAGTGTGTAGTAGAATTTGAGTAAATCATAACCATATATTGGGTCTGAAAGATTTGGGTCGAAGTTGAATCTCCCATTTAAATTGGAATGGTTAACGGTTGCATGGTAGATGCTAAAAATAATATTTTTGACCTGAATATTGTGCATTAAAAATAAAGCACAAAGATATGTGTTTGAGGGGTACATGATAGTCACAGATGAAGGTGGATACGTCTAGGTTGTGCATATGAAATTTGTTTGGAAAAAATGGCTAATATTGTGCTCCTAAAATCAAAGCTATGGTAAAGGGTGCTTATTGGTCTTACTTGAAAGTGGAATTATATTTAATAATAAAAACCCTATTAAATACCAAAAATAATCCTAAAATTTTAGAGGGCTTATGTCCTCCTTGAGGCATTCCAGTCCCGGAACTCTCTCTGGCTTTAATCCACTATTGTCAAAATAGTTACAACATGAGCTTTGATCTGAAGAATCATCAACTTCTTACACGAGAGCTTTGATCCGAAGGATCTCCGACTTCACTACATGAGAGCTTTGATACGAAGACTCTCCGACTTCACACAAGCTTTGATCCGAAGTCTTGTACACTTCAACCTCTTTATAAGATGGTTTTGATCTTCTTACAACAAAGATGAAGATCACTTTTACAACTCAAGAATACTCTAACTCAATTTATGGATAGGCAAGTGAAAGCTTTGATAGGGTTCTTGTGGATAAGCTTTGCTAGATAATAAATTTTTTTAGGCTCAAAGCATCAACCTTAAATGCATGGGTTCAAGACTATTTATAACCAAAGCAAGAAAAAAAAAGGGAGCAACTTTCTGTCAATGATCGAAGATCCGTCAATCATCTGCGGACTTCCGTCGGATTAACGTCTACAAATAGAGTCATTAGGATTACTGATGGGACAGGATACCACCATTGGAATCGAAATGGTAACAAGTCAAAAAAATCGTCGGTGTTCCGCTGACTTCCATCGGATAATCCGATAGTTCACAAAATATTTTTTGGTCCATTCGGATCATCCTTCGATTTTTCGTGAAGATCCATCGGATCTTCCGCCTAACTAACCAAAAATGATCTTGGGTTATTATCTACCCGATCTGTCATCCATTTCTTGTGTTTACATTAATTTCTAAGACTCATTAAAGACTTTAGATAGACTATAGCAGGTGCAGGCTTCTTAAGAGTCTTAAAACGATGATGGTTGGGCTTGGCTTCTTCTCTTGATAGATGATGGTATTTTCTTTTGATGACAGTTGTCAAAAGATACCCAGATTATAAAAGTTGAATACCTTTAGGGGGCTTCGCCCCCGAACCCCTATGGATCGGCATAAAATACAATGTCTCGCAAAAATAGAAAACAACAAATTAAAGCTTTATCATCAAATCATCTATCTAACTAGTCTCTAGGATCGGCCTTCAAATATATATACGTCTCTCCCAAGAGCCCCAATTGTATAGAAGCAAGCGATTAAGCTGAAAAACAAGTTTCCAATCAGAAATGGAACGAGTACAATTCAAGCATGCAGTTCCTAATATATGATAATGACTATAAAAACGGTGAATAGAAATGGCATACATGATGAAATAAATAAACTAAAATCATGCCATGGAAAATAAAGTGGAACAATTAACATGAGATATAAGACAAACAAAGCATGGAACAAGGAAACATAACCATCTGAGTGATTTGAAATATATGTTTCAATATGTAATCGGGCTAGGACATTATATCACAAGGTATACATAGGTTTCGCATCCTCAAGGTCTAAATAGCATGAAAATATAAAATAAAGCAATGTCTAAGGTCTGATCACATATTTACTTAGTATTTCCACGTGCGACTACTACACATGAATCAAGTCACAACAATAGGTCAGGAAACACGGTAAAACACGCATGATAAAACATGGTATCATGACTAAAATCCATATGACACTAATCTGTGTAACGAGCGTGTCAGAATCAAGTATATCATCACTAGTCATGCAAGTATAGTAACTATCAATACTGAAAACAAACAAAAAATGTACTCGCCCGGGGTCCTTAACTGGTGAAACAAACAATATCATTGATTAGCAAGATCAAGGGAAATTTGATCTAAGGTAGAATTTGATTTAGAAAAGTAATTATATTTATTAGAAAATATTTATACGCTATTTAAACCTCTTTTGATAAAATATTTATTTTATAATTAATGATATAAAATTTATTGAATAAAAACCATTAACATTACATAAAAAAATTAGAAAGTATTATTCAAATAAAAGCCCCAAAAACCATTAAAAAGAGCCAATTATATATAATTACCCAAGGCTATTTAGTTTACTAAAACAGTTATATGCATACATAAGACTAAAGAAATTATATATATATATATATATATATATATATATATATATATATATATATATATATATATATATATATTTATATAATTTATTAGAAATATTATCCTTATTATTAGTTATATAAAAAACATGTATTTAAAACAAATAAAAGCTATTACAAATATACTTTCAAAAATCCCTTTAATCAAAAAGCCCAATCTAAAAATATTAAATCCTAGAAATAACTTAGCATATTTCTATTTGTAATCCAAAATATGTAAAAGCCCATTTATTATTATTAGCCCAAAATCATTTACTTAACTAAGCCTAATAAATAACTCTATTAAATATTGAACACCCAAAACGTAAGCCCAGTACCAAAGCCCAAAATCATTCCACATGGTAAAAACCCAATCCCAAATACTGTTTATATAAAGAGCCCTAATCCCCAGCCCAATATAAATAATAATAGTAATAATAATTAAAATTAAAATTAAAATCAAATAAAAGTAAAATTGAAAGAGAGAGAGTGTGAAGATGGGTAAGATCGAGAGAGGAAAAAATCATTGTGATCCACATGATGTGGCAATTGAAGATGATAGAGGACACATAGGGGTACATGTTAGTTGGTTTGGTGGAGATTTGATTGCTGGAAAATACAAAAACATGGGTTTGAAGTCAACAAACCTGATATTCGGATTTACTGTGTGCGGCTGAAATAGGGCTCAGGTTTGGCTCTCTACCGACCAAACGGCTTGTCGTGGCGGTTGGGGGCTTAGTAGGGTTGAAGTGGGATGTCTTGAGATTATTGTAGAGGTGGTGGTTGGCCTGGAAGTTCTCAAAAAGGTGGCACAAAGTTGTTGCAAGTAGAGAAGGCACCAGGGGTAGATTCAACAGCTCGACTGAAGTTTGGGGCTGTCCAGGCACTCAAACGACCGAGTGAGGTCAAGCAGCTCTTTGAGGTGGTAGAGGGATGTCTTAGCTTCGCAAAGAACCCTCATGGAGCATCATGGGATGTCAGGAAGAGGTCCAAGTAGCAGCAACTTGCAGCATTAGCAGCAGCAATGGGCGGCCAAAAAAAGTCTTACTATGGTTAGATTTGGGAGATGTGGTTGCCGGCCCTAGTAGGTTTATGTGAGGGAATATATAGGAAAAGGGAGAGAGAGGAATATTGTGGGATTTTTAAGGAGAGATCTGGGCGGTTTGTGGTAGGTTATGAACACCATAAAGATATGATTGAGAGAATATTGAGATAGATTGAGTGGTTCCTAATTTGGAAACCCTTTTTAGTATGTGCGACATTTGCTCTCAATCTTGTTGGCTGAATGAAATTAATTAAAAATCAATTAAGGATGGTCAAACTAAGCTTAGGCAACCTAGGTTAGGCTCTACCACATCTGATGGGTAGGTATCAAGTCAGTTTGGGCTAGTTAGGCTACTTGGGTACCGAAAGTCTAATAAATGGGTCTTTTGTGACTTTTGTATAAGTAGAACATGGAGACCCAATTGAGTAGGACACAAGTGGCATGTGTGTAGTAGGCTTCGAATAAATCATAACCATATTTGGGTCAAAAAATTTGGGTCGAAGTTGAATCTCCAATTTAAATTAGAATGGTCAACAGTTGCATGGTAGGTGCTAAAAATGAGATTTTTGACCCGAATATTGTACATTAAAAATAAAGTACAAGAAGATGTGTTTGAGTGGTACATGATAGTCATAGATGAAGGTGGATTCATCTAGGTTGTGCATATGAAATTTGTTTGGAAAAAATGGCTAATATTGTGCTCCTAAAATCAAAGGTATGGTAAATGGTACTTATTGGTCTTAACTAGAAGTGGAATTATATTTATTAAGAAATAACCCTATTAAATACCAAAAATAATCCTAAAATTTTAAAGGGCTTACGTCCTCCTTGAGGCACTCCAGCCTCGGAACTCTCTCTAGCTTTAATCCACTATTGTCAAAATAGTTACAACATGAGCTTTGATCTGAAGAATCACCAACTTCTTACACGAGAGCTTTGATCCGAAAGATCTCTGACTTTAATACATGAGAGATTTGATCCCGAAGACTCTCTGACTTCACACAAGCTTTGATCCGAAGGCTTGTACATGTCAACCTCTTTATAAGATGATTTTAATCTTCTTACAACAAAGATGAAGATCTCACTTTTACAACTCAAGAACTCACTAACACAGTTTATGGATAGGCAAGTGAAAGCTTCGATAGGGTTTCTGTGGATAAGTTTTGCTAGATAAGAATTTTTTTAGGCTCAAAGCGTCAACCTTGAATGAAGGCGTTCAAGACTATTTATAACCAAAGCAAGAAAAAAAAGAGCAAAGGAACAACTTTTTGTCAGCTGTCGAAGATCCGTCAGCCATCCGCGGACTTCGATCGGATCAACTGCTACAAATAGAGTCGTTAGGATCACTTATGGGACAGGATACTAACGTTGGATCCAAAGGATAACATGTCAAAAAATCAATGGTGTTTCATGAACTTCCATCGGATAATCCGATAGTTCACAAAAAAATTTGTGGGCTATTCGGATCATCCTTCGGCGTTTCGCAGAGATCCGACAGATCTTTCACCTGATGGCCAAAAATGATCATGGGTTATTATCTACCCTAGTTTTTGATTTGTCATCAATTTCTTATGTTTATAATAATGTCTAAGATTCATTACAGACTTTAGATAGACTATATCAGGTGCAGGCTTCTTAAGAGTCTTAAAAGATGATGATTGGACCTGGCCTCTTCTCTTGATAGATGATGGCATTTTCTTTTGATAGAAGTTGTCCAAAGATACCCAGATTATGAAAGCTGAATACCTTTCCGGGGCTTCGCCCCTCGACCATGTCCGCTGATCGGGCAGCGGAACCCCCGTGCGTGGCCCCAGAGATGTCGTTGGACAGTTCAAAGAAATCTTGTGGTATATCGTCGTCTTTGGCCGTCATAAGGTTTTCATTGCATATGTCCATATAAATCTTACTTATTACTTTTCCGCAAATACATGTTAGATGAATAAAGCAATATACTTTGTAGCAAGCATGATAAAGTTAATGCACATTAGGCTATGCTAAGTTTATGTATAAGTACAATAGTGATAGCATAAATATTTGCGATATCATAATGTTAAACTTAATCGAATAACGACAATAAAAATCATAGGTAGATCATTGGGCTAACACTATGTTTATATATACATACATGCTATCTTAAATATGTGTCTCTCTACATGTGTAATATAGGATCATATGTAAAGAACGTAATACAAATTACGTAATGTGAAGAAATTATGTAGCATAATAAAATAAAATTACATATCATAACATAATTATGTAAAGTAATAAAATTATGTAACATAACGTAATTAAGTAACTTAAAAAAAAGTACGTACGGAATGGAACGGAACTACTTAACGTAACAAAATTACGTAAAGTTGTAAAATTACATAATTAATTTTTAAGTCTTCTAAATTTAACTTTAGAACCTATGTTCAAATTAGGTTTCATAAGATTACTTCATGACAGTTGAAGTTTAAAGATGTGGATTGGATTATTGGAATTGATAGAGGATGATTGATATCGAGAAAATCAAGAAATATTGATTTGAACCAAAAAATAGTAATAACAAAATTTAAATTACTAAGTTGTATAAATTAGACTATTTTTCATAAACCATATAATATTTATTTTTACTGCTTAATGTCAATTTCCTAGTACTTTCAATTGTTACTTGTTAAGTATTGAAAATTGTAACTTATGTTAGAAATTATTCCCTAGCTTGATTGACCGATCAATATCTTAAAAATTGTTTAAATTGTCAATATCTATATGTGGCGATACCTATGGTAGAAAGATCAAGATACTTACTTGTAGATTGCATCAATGGGCGGGTGAGAACTCTAGCTTGTTTGATAGGACATGTTGAGTTGTATTCTAGTATTATATGGTATTTTGCACGTATAGAGATTCAAACCTGAATTATTTCAATGGATGAAAATTTTATATTGAATAAGTATTCTTGTAGTTAATGTGATACCTATGGTACAAGATCAAGATACTTATGGCAGACTTAATAAGATAATAGACGTAAAGTTGTATGTGATTGTAGATTGCATTATTGGGTGGGGGAGAACAATTTGGATCACATGGTATGAAATACTTAGCAATATAAATAATGCTCAAAGCTAATCAGTTTTCTAGCTCCTTCGGCAAGGACTTGTGAAAAGAGTATGTGAGTACTTAGCTCACTTACTTGAGTTTATACCTATGTACATGAGAACATTGCCTATCTTGATGAATAACATATAATAGGTACTAATTGATATGTTTCATTTCTACCTCACTAGGTGAGTGCTAAAGTTCATATATAGAACCTAAAGTGTATATGCTTGAAACCTGAAGTTCATGTAGAACCCGAAGTTCACAAATAGAACATGAAGTTCATATGCTTGAAACATGTATTGTCCTCAAATTAAGCATTCCATGTTGAGAACCATGAGTTTAACATGTTTAATCCCAAAAAATTACGTTGCAGAACGTGAAGTTATCATATAGTTTCTTAGGATAATTTATTTATCTAATGCACTAACACCTTATTCCTTCCATATGGTGTTGAAACTAAACAATCCCCCTTGCCTGAAACAAATACAGGATATTTAGAAAAGACCATGGTTCACACACCAGTCGTGCATTTGTCGATGTAGCAAACTACTACCATTAGATACTAGTTTGGAAATAGTTGACCTACACAAGTCAACGGAAGAGTAGACATAGAAGACCCTGATGTGCCAAAAAAATTTAATTTCATACTGGGTTAATGTGTTTTTTACATGTGAACAATTTAATTAATGTTCTTAGGTATGACAAGTGGGAAGTTAGATGTTTGGCAGATAGTTCATACTATGCATAAGCACAATACTTTGGCAACCCTATCGGCCCATATAATCAGAAAGAGGGGCACGACATAGACCAATTCAAATTATCTAATGGTACCAAATTTACCATTAAAGATGTCTTATGTTCTCCCTATATAGAAGAACGCTATTTAGTTTAAGGACATCCGAGAAAATAATTATCATGTTGAAACCACTTATAAAAATGGAGTAGAATTCCAATACATATAGCCAGAAGCGTAATATTGGAAAACGATAAACATATCTTTTGGCTTGACCTTTTGGGTTACCTTGGTTAAGACTTGATGTGTCATATTCTCAATTCTACACATGAGCATCACCTTGCCAGTATTAAGGATCTCGTGTATTCAAGTACGCTTTGCTAAGCATGTTCCTCCATTTTTTCTACAGTGGATTCTAGTAAGAGATTTATAGACCTATCCAACCAAAATGCAAACCATTTAAAGAGTTAATGGTGTTGGTAGATAAATCTACTCGTTGGTCACATGTATGCGTGTTGTCCACTTGGAAAGCTACAAGTCCTAACTCAGCTGATTAAGATGTGGGCTCATGACCTAGATTATTACATAAAATTCAGAAGATTTGATAATGCCAAAGAGTCCCCACCAAAGACGTTTGATGATTATTGCATATTATTGGGGATTAAAGTTGAACATCTGATCCTATAGGTTCACACCCAAAACGGCCTCGCATAAATGTTTGCTAAGCATCCAATTGATCGTAAGGACTTTTGTGATGCACACTAAGCTTCCCATTTCTGCAACGTAACATGCAATATTACATACAACAATGTTGGTATGCCTGAACTTTGTTGCCACCCAACTATATTCAACGTTACAGTTGGTTACTGGATACGAATTTAAAGTTTCTTATCTAGGTATTTTTTTGGTGAACATCGTATGTGCCAGATATGTTGTTGCAGCGTACCAAAATGGGCCCTCATAAAATAATGGAAATTCATGTCGGTAATGGTTCGCCACCGATTATTTGATATTTAGAGCTTTTGACTGACTATCTCTTTACAGCAATATTTGTGGATTATAACTTTAAAAACAGTCTTGATACCGTTGGAGAGATAATAATGTCAACGTTCTTGAAAAAAGATACAAATTTATGTGGTTTGTGCCAGGGAGTCCTCCATAGCATTCAGGATGAGAAGCCTGCAGATGCTATTTTCCCTTCTCCATTTGGCCTGGAGTTTGGTAGCCGCATTGATTGCGGCAGTAGATCCAGTGTCTGGAACAGAGGGTTCTTCCTCCAACAGAACATGATCAACGTCTTTTACTTGAAGAGTTAGATAAACCTTTCTCTTTCAGACTTGATAATGCTCTCCATCAAACTTTTCCAACTTGCAGTAGTCCGATTGGACGAGCGAAGTATTAATGTTTTCCATCTATAAGGATCTTACTTTGAGATTGTTATTCCCGGGGCTTGATCAAAGATGGTAAAACAGATGCAACAGAGATCTACGATGATACAAAAACCAAATAACCAGATTACAATATGGAGGAGGAAAATAGAGAAGAGAAGATCTCTCGTTCTTTCTTGCAAACGTGTTACAATTGGGACAGAACGAGGTACAATAATCTAGAGAAATATGAGAAGAAGAAAAATGCTGGGGTGTCAAAACACCGTTGCTCAAAGCAAGATTCGCCCCACACGAACTGCTTCCAGGAGCCAACAAGTTTGAAGAACTTGTGGAACGCTAGAAGTCACCTCTGTTCTGACTCATCGGATAGACTTGCAATGGCGACAGCATCTCTCTCTCTCTCTCTCTCTCTCTCTCTCTCTCTCTTTCTCCTTTTTCTTACTTATATTTTCGTAGTAACCACAAAGGAGGCCAGAAGAGAGTATTTATAGAGAGAGGGTGGAAACCCTATGTCACGCCCCGCTCCCGTAGGAGCGATCGTCCTCGCTAAGTTGCGATGCCGCACGGGCCTAGATTGCGCCCGTGCAAGGCCAAGTCCAGAAACGGTCGATTTGAGCTAGGCCACAGAGTCGTACAGAGTGTCCCCATTTTGTAGCGGAAAGTAAACGAACACAAGTTGAAGCGAATTCAAGTTCTTTATTGATATTCAAGAAGTTTACAGGCGGCACTAGGCCGATATTACAAATCGCTCAAGCTCTCTCTCTCTCTCTGAAACATAAAAGGCGTGCCAAGTGGCTTACAAGATAGAATGATTCATGCCGATGTTCCGATACATTATGTCCTGTATAGGGTGCTTCAGCTCCTTGCAATGCCCCAAGGCTCCGGATGTTGGCTCCGTGCCTTAACACGTTCGATGGAAGCTCGGCACCCACCGGCGTCTTCTGCATCCTGTAAGCAGACTGTAGGGTTATCAGTACATTTTTATGCACTGGTGGAGAGGCTAGCTCGCCCACAATGCTATCATTACCAAACACGTTCCATTTACTTTTGTGCATCTCTATCATTCATTGTCTTTCTAATCTTGCCTTAGGATCAATTTCATGGCATATGTCATAACCTATCCCGTGTTGCCGAATTCAAGTGTCGCATGAAAATACATGCACGACTTACCCATACTTACCGTCCGGCCTTTCCTGTTCAACGTAAACCAAGTTAGTCAACAATTCATATGAAATAACTTAACGTAATTCATGCAAGCATTCAATGTCCAGTGCGTGTCCTTGCCTCGGGTTCTAGCACGTCGAAGGCACATTTTCTAACTCGTTTGCTCGAAGTACTCTTGATCATGTTGTGTGTTATATTCAAGCCTATTTAGAAGGTGCTTTGTACAGTTAACTTAGACTACTTTGATTTCAATGCAAGGACTTGCACGTGGATTGCCACCAGCAAAGCCCACTTAAATCTATATGCACCGGTCGCTGGCATCACAAGCCATTTAGGACACTTCCAACCGTGGTATTTCTCAACTTAGCGTATGGTGGGACTGGCACACACCCCGTTAGTCTCTTGAAATACCTCAGCACTTACGTCCCCCAGGTGGCCAAGTTCGCACCCAGGCATGCCCGTAAGCCTCGATTTGGTCCGCCTAGGCCGGCCACGATCCTCCTTTTGATCATGTCGCGGAGTCCGTATCACCCGTGCACGGGTCTGTCCACGACTATTTCATATTTTATCGTTATAGGCTAACCCTTAGCCACAATGCGTTATCGACCAGGCTGACGTCCGTGCAGCACGAGTAGCGAGCCCCGTTGCACGTGCCCGTCACACCTGTCGCTAACCATTCTTTCTTTTCTTATCTTTCATTCATTCTTTCTTTTCTTTGTTTCACTTGTCCGTTTGTTCATCGATTCATTCACGTATTCATTCTTTCATTCGTTGATTCATTCATTCACTTATTCGTTCATTCATTCATTTATACATTTTGCAACTCCTCATGTGGGAGTCGCCTTGGCAACCCATCGGTCCCATAGTCTTTCAATGTTGCTAAACTCTACTCGGAACGACTATGTTGATAGTCTTCCCGTTTCATTGTTGTAAACCATTCATTGTTTTTATTGTTTGAATGCATCAGAGACGTAAATGTAAGCTTGTGCCTTAGCACGAGCGTGGAGCGCGGTGCGAGAGTTCTTACAATTTCTATGTTCTTTTCCATATTCTATACAAGCATACAGAATGGGATTATTCTCTTAGCTAGGTGCGTTGGGTCATTTATTAGCATGCGCGGTGTTATCGCCTAGCGATTTCAGTGATAGTGTCCGTATTATTATGTGTCTAGGCTAAGCAAAGACGGGTTCATCGGAGCCACCCACCTTAGCGATGTTCGCGTCGGCCGAGCGTGCCTTTGATAGTCTAAGTCTAGATTCATCTTTGACGGGATATTGTAAGTCTTGCATCGATTCGCATCGATACTTCATCGGGTCGATGCCAACTCTTCGGGTCGACAGCTCGTTTGAGTCGTTGCACTTGCCGTTTGAATCGGCGTTTCGCTAGGGCGGAACGGGTCATTACATAATACACCACTCAAAACAAGTCTCGTCCTCGTTCCTGAGTGCAGGTCATCCTACCATTCCTTAACTCGTGTCATCGTGTTTCATAGACAATTCTATCGAACGGCTCTATCGTTCGATGGCATCGAACCATGCTCGGTACCTTTCCAAGTTTCGTGTCGCATACGTTTGGTCAATTTTTATTGGATAACTTTTCATTCATTTTAGAGTTGATGGCACTTATTCAATTCAAGTGTTTCTTCGACTCGGTTGCTTTTTGACATATCATGTGACTGAAACGGTCGTACGAGGTGCGTTAAAATTTGTCAAATACGAGTGTCATGGGCTGAGGCAAACTCACTTTCGTTTATGCGCATCGCAACACCCACTTGCAGCTGCATTCGAGTTCATCATATTGCTGAGTTTGGATCGTGCACGTATTCAAGGCATCCCTCGAATACGTACATTTCAACCAAGCTTAGCGACTAGCGAAGTCGGACAAGCTACTTGTGATAGTTTTGATTTGTCGATCGTTTTGCTAACTTCGATTTAAAACCGAACTCATTTGTGTATCACATATCGTTTATCTCGGTCCTCGAGATGATTCGATTCGCTTCTCAAGCGTTATTGTCCACAAAATCAGTATAATTTTTTCTTAGCAGGGTCGACCAAGCCTAAGTAATTTTCGTCCGATTCAAAACCAAGTATTGCACCATCATCAAGTTTTTCTTCCTATCAACGATTCAATTCGTTATCCCAACTTTTACTTGCGCATCATCCATCCCTATCATTCCCTTCGTTTGGGGCCAATCTCGTCGTCGTTCACGCATACTCCCAGTTTTCCGTCCTACTCTAAGTCTTGTTGCCCAAGTCTATCGTCCGTCCAGACGATACTGTAAATGCCATCGCACAGGTTCAATCACTCGGCATAGGGTCGTCCGCCTATCCGCTAGGTCAGCTCACAAGGTCATAGTTACACGTCAGGACCGTGGCTCGTCGTACAAGGTCGTTACACGATGCTCGCCCCAAATCCTATGGTCAAACCATTTGTTCGTTTGTACGGGAGTTTCTATCCAAGCTCGTTTCACTCAAATTTCTAAACATCGAGCATGATCACCTAATTCGTATCAAGACTTACGCTGCACATATTCAATTCCGTTCAATCACCAGTTCTAACCAATTCATGTATTCGATCACGAGGTCATCCAGCTCGACAATACATTGCGTCCCAATCTCACGCGAGTCCGATCATCCACGACGGTTCATGAATCACCATACAACGCTCCCGCGAAATAATCATTCTCATCGGGGCATAACTCTTGTTTGAGTTTTAGACTAACCCATTCTCGATACACGGATTGGACCTACTCAATCCTCAAGTTCGATCATCAAGCACGCTAAGTCATTCCCGAGTCTACCTTCGCATCAAACCATAAGTCGAAACAATCAGATTGCCACGCCATCCAAGTTCAATCACTCCCGCTGTATGAATCACCATATCAGCGCTCACGCAAAGTGATCGCCATAATCCGACGTGACACATGTGCGAGGCTGGAGTTGCACTCGTATAAGACAAGAATGTCGACGTTGGGGTTATCGTCTAAGCAAATCCCACATTTCATTTTCCATCCAAGCCAAGATCGAAAGTCCATTCATCATTTCGTTCAACGAGAAAATCCTCGAGCCACGTCTATATTTTCTTCGACACGTTTCAATATCAAAAGTATAGCATCCATCGGAACAATGACATTTGTACGGTCGTCATTCGCTAAGTCAGAGTACCCCCGAGTTATCGTATATCGATCTTTGATACGCCTCAATACCATCGACGATATGCGTAACCTGACGATCTTCCTTTGCAACCAATTTCGAGTCGTGCGTTGATGCTGTTGTCCGAGTTGGATATTCCACAATTTTCTCGATATTCAGGATCAAGTTCGATCGCTATTCCTCAAGTTCAAAACTTAAGTCACATTTCATTTGAATCAATCCGAAATCGTACGTGCGATCCTTTAAGTTTCCTCGATCACGACATTCACTTTTATTCATCGTCCCGAATTATTTTCTAACTCGCGTTGCTCATTCACAAGTTGTCCGAACGACATCTCGTTCGGGACACACGAAGTCACCACAAACTAAGCGTGATGCGTTCTAAGGCTTTGCGCGATCGTATCGCCTCGCCGACGTACTCGTTGTGTTTCGTAATCCTCAATTTTCGCTCGAATGATTTTCCAAGAACATCCATACACCACTCGAATTCGAGCCATACGATCTAGTCGTCGATATTCATTCTTATTCTTCTCCGAACCTATCACATACACCACTCAGATTCAAGCCATACGATCTAGTCGTCGATATTCATTCTTATTCTTCTCCGAACCTATCACATACACCACTCGGATTCAAGCCATACGATCTAATCCTCAATCACGTTCGCGTCATGCGCTAAGACACCCTTCAGATTCGTTCGACGAATCTCTAGCGTAATCGCTCACGTCGCCTCGACGTACTAAGTCGTTCGCACTGATCCTCAAAATCTAAGCCAATCTTTCGTGCACACCTAAGCGTTAGTTCGATAGCATTCTTATCGATATACACTCTAAGTGTATCTCCGTTCCTGACCGAGCGGTACTTGATATCGCTTGCAACTCGATTGTACCAGAAGTCGAGGTGTGCGACACACGGCACAACTTAGCCAAAAGGCCGTGTGCATAGCTATCCCGTGCGGACTATATTTGAGTTCGCATGCTCACTTATCCTCGTTCGAGCGATAATCGATCTCACTCGCAACTCGTTTGCACCAGAAGCTCTAGGTGCGCGATACTCTGCACAACTTAGCCAAAAGGCTGCGTGCATAACCATCCCGTTCGAACTATACTTTGGTCTTGTGTACTCGTTTGCTGTCAGCGTAAGCTCATTCAAGCACGCACTGCGTTTGCTAACTCTTAGCATCGGTTCCTTCCAACTCAAGTCCGTCGTGGTGGCACAAAGGCCTTTGCCTATCGATCCTGTCCAACCGAGTACCCGTACGAACTTTTGAAAATATTAGACTTATTGTATGGAACATCCCAAGGCACAACGGGAGAGAGCGTATCCTTCTTTTGTTTCAACGAGCTTTCTAAACTGAGAAAATCGAAATGAAGTCCAAGGACGTAAAGCCGTGCTCTGATACCAATCTGTCACGCCCTGCTCCCGTAGGAGCGATCGTCCTCGCTAAGGCGTGATGCCGCACGGGCCTAGGTTGCGCCCGTGCAAGGCCAAGTCCAGAAACGGCCGTTTTGAGCTAGGCCACAGAGTCGCACAGAGTGTCCCCATTTTGTAGCAGAAAGTAAACGAACACAAGTTGAAGCGAATTAAAGTTCTTTATTGATATTCAAAAAGTTTACAGGCGGCGCTAGGCCGATATTACAAATCGCTCAAGCTCTCTCTCTCTCTGAAACATAAAAGACGTGCCAAGTGGCTTACAAGATGGAATGATTCATGGCGATGTTCCGATACATTATGTCTTGTATAGGGTGCTTCAGCTCCTTGCAACGTCCCAAGGCTCCGGATGTTGGCTCCGCGCCTTAATACGTTCGATGGAAGCTCCGCACCCGCCGGCGTCTCCTGCATCCTGCAAGCAGACTGTAGGGTTATCAGTACATTTTTATGCACTGGTGGGGAGGCTAGCTCGCCCACAATGCTATTATTACCAAACACGTTCCATTTACTTTTGTGCATCTCTATCATTCATTGTCTTTCTAATCTTGCCTTAGGATCAATTTCATGGCATATGTCATAACCTATCCCGTGTTGCCGAATTCAAGTGTCGCATGAAAATACATGCACGACTTACCCATACTTACCGTCCGGCCTTCCCTGTTCAACGTAAACCAAGTTAGTCAACAATTCATATGAAATAACTTAACGTAATTCATGCAAGCATTCAATGTCCAGTGCGTGTCCTTGCCTCGGGTTCTAGCGCGTCGAAGGCACGTTTTCTAACTCGTTTGCTCGAAGTACTCTTGATCATGTTGTGTGTTATATTCAAGCCTATTCAGAAGGTGCTTTTTACAGTTAACTTAGAATACTTTGATTTTAATGCAAGGACTTGCACGTGGATTGCCACCAGCAAAGCCCACTTAAATCTATATGCACCGGTCGCTGGCATCACAAGCCATTTAGGACACTTTCAACCGTGGTATTTCTCAACTTAGCGTAGGGTGGGACTGGCACACACCCCGTTAGTCTCTTGAAATACCTCAGCACTTACGTCCCCCGGGTGGCCAAGTCCGTACCCAGGCATGCCCGTAAGCCTCGATTTGGTCCGCCTAGGCCGGCCACGATCCTCCTTTTGATCATGCCGCGGAGTCCATATCACCCGTGCACGGGTCCATCCACGACCATTTCGTATTTTATCGTTATAGGCTAACCCTTAGCCACAATGCGATATCGACCAGGCTGGCATCCGTGCAGCGCGAGTAGCGAGCCCCGTTGTACGTGCACGTCACACCTGTCGCTAACCATTCTTTCTTTTCTTATCTTTCATTCATTCTTTCTTTTCTTTGTTTCACTTGTCCGTTTGTTCATCGATTCATTCACGTATTCATTCTTTCATTCGTTGATTCATTCATTCACTTATTCGTTCATTCATTCATTTATACATTTTACAACTCCTCGTGTGGGAGTCGCCTTGGCGACCCATCGGTCCCATAGTCTTTCAATGTTGCTAAACTCTACTCGGAACGACTATGTTGATAGTCTTCCCGTTTTATTGTTGTAAACCATTCATTGTTTTCATTGTTTGAACGTTTCAGAGACGTAAACGTAAGCTTGTGCCTTAGCACGAGCGTGGAGCACGGTGCGAGAGTTCTTTCAATTTTTATGTTCTTTTCCATATTCTATACAAGCATACAGAATGGGATTATTCCCTTAGCTAGGTGCATTGGGTCATTTATTAGCATGCGCGGTGTTATCGCCTAGCAATTTCAGTGATAGTGTCCGTATTATTATGTGTCTAGGCTAAGCAAAGACGGGTTCATCGGAGCCACCCACCTTAGCGATGTTCGCGTCGGCCGAGCGATACTCCGAGCACGCCTTTGATAGTCTAAGTCTAGATTCATCTTTGACGGGCCAGTGTAAGTCTTGCATCGATTTGCATCGATACTTCATCGGGTCGATGCCAACTCTTCGGGTCGACGGCTCGTTTGAGTCGTTGCACTTGCCGTTTGAATCGGCATTCCGTTAGGGCAGAACGGGTCATTATACCCTAGCCGCCTCTTCAGTTATGGAAAGATTGAATCAAATCCCAGAAGATAGCAACTAGATTAATTCAAATCCCACAAAGATAGCAACGAAATTAATTTAAATCCCACAAAGATAGGATCTGAATTAATCACATTGAATCAGTCTTTCCATAACTGACTTGTAGTCTGCACTGTCAGCGGAACCCTCTATGCGGCAGCAGCAGCCTGGCCGCATGAGCCTCATGGCCGTATGGACCGCATGAGCTGCATGGACCGCATGAGTCGCATGGACCGCATGGGCCGCATGAGCCACATGAGTCGCATGGTCGTGTGGCCGCATGGCCGCATGAGGCCGCATATGAGCCGTATGCCGCATAAGACCGCATGGCCGCATATAACCCGCATGACTGCTGACGTGCTAAGTGCAAAGTGCGCCAACAAAATGCCACATTACGCCTCATGAGCCCATGAGCCCGAGTCCGAGTCCGAGTCCGAGTCGCTAAGCTCCTTTGGGGCTTAGCTCCAAATGGAATTAATCCAAGAGAATGACAAAAGCATTAATGCTTAATCCTTGGAGCCTTATTCTTACCTCCTAGTAAAATCACCCACATGGTTCCCTCCTTAGGGTCACCACCCCATATGCATCTCTCAACAATACAACCAAGTATATATGTTGAGATAACTCATGGTGCATTTCCGATATGGGACTAAAATTTTACAAGGCATGTTGAGAGGAAGCTCTTTCCATGTAAAGAAAGCACCAACAATCTCCTACATATCACAACATATATATATATATGTCCAGGGTTGAGCGTTCCCCACAGTAACTGTCCATTTTGCATTAGGATAGATGTCGCTGACGACTTGAATCTTCTCGCATGGATTAAATAACAATGTGATACAAGAATGGACTATACCTTGAATTCTGTACCACAATTGTAATTCTTTCCACTCATAAAGTATAGTTACGTGTGCTTCTGGCTGCACATTAAAGGCCCTGTGCCAGCCTGGTTTCAGTGTATAATTTTAGGCGTCTACAAGTTTACCCTCAAGGGACGGCCTGATATCTCTTTTCATACACTATAGATGAGTTCTTTATTAAAGAGATATGGCATGAAGTCTTGCGCTTCCTTGCGGTGCTACGCCGCTATGACATGGCCTGAAGCCGAGGCATTACCCCTACCTGGAAACCTCATTGTAGTGTCATACTACTGTAGCATGAGGTCTCAGCCTCTTTGTAGTGCCAATCTACTCAGCATGAAGCCTAAGGCTTCCTTGCGGTGTTAAGCCGCAACGACATGGCTTGCAATGCCGAGACTTTACCCCTACCTGGGTACCTCATCGTGGTGTCGTGCCACTGTAACATGGGGGCATCCTCCCCTTTGTAGTGATGTCTATAACTCTTTAATTACGTCATACAACATTAGGCTACCTGCCTATTTGCGGTGCTACGTCGCTATGACTTGGCTTGTAAAGTCGAGCATTACCCCTACCTGGGAACCTCATGGTGGAGTCACCCCACTGTAGCATGGAGTTTCACTCCTTGTAGTGCTGCTCTACCGTGCTTCCTGTAAAGCACACCAGGCATTCACTCTGCCTGAGAACTCATTAAGGCATTTAAGCCAGCCTTCCACAGGATCTGTTTTTTTCGCAAAAAATATATAGTAGACAACAGTGGTTATGGGTCTGTATCCCTTCCATGTTCCAGATAACAAGTACCCACTGTTACCTGATAGTTTTCCAGTCAGTGATCCTCCTTTGAACCAAAAGTTAGATGCCTAGTAGATTTCTCTTTGAACTAATAGCATAAAACTTTATAGTAGGATTACAAAGACACACTATCAGAATGCCTTCAAGCCCATTTTACAAGCTGTGACATCGACCAACTGGCGCTTGAGGTCCTTTGTGAACGGATCTGTCAGGTTTTCCTGACTCCGACCATCAACCATTATAATTACACCTCTTTTGATAAGATCATGTACTGCCCTGTGCTTCAACCGCACAGTTCTCTTCTTTCCGTTGAAGAGGTCATTTGATGCCACTGCCGCAGCCGTCTGGTTGTCACAGTATATCGGTATCGCCGGTATCTGAGCCCCAACCACTGGAAGATCATACATGAGCTCCCGAAGCCATTCTGCTTCATCTGCTGCAGTTTCGAGTGCATAGAATTCAGATTCCATGGAGGAACAAGAGAGTATAGTCTGCTTCTTCGACTTCCACGATATAGCAGCTCCACCCAAGGAAAAGACATATCCACCTGTGGATCTCTCGCTTTCCACCTCTGAACACCAGCTAGCATCACTGAAGCCTTCCACTACTGTCGGATATCCGTTGTAGTGCAGTGCATATGTCTGAGTCTTCTTGAGATATCTCATCACCCGCTTCACAGCTTTCCAGTGCTCAACCCCTGGGTTGCTTGTGAACCGACTCAGCATTCCCACGGTGAAAGCTATGTCAGGCCTTGTGGCAGTGGTTGCGTACATCAAACTTCCGATAATGCTAGAATACTCCAGCTGCCTGACGCTTTTTCTCGAGTTTGGCTTCAACTTCTGATCACACCTGTATGGCGTATCGATCCCTGGAAGATCCTTATACCCATAGCGTATGAGCATCTTCTCAATGTAGTGAGATTGTGACAGCGCTACTCCAGTGTCTGTCCGGATGATCTTTATGTCCAAGATGACATCTGCATCCCCCAAGTCCTTCATACTGAACTTGGTTGAGAGGAACTTCTTTGTCTCTGTGACACAACCTATATCCGTACCTAGGATTAGCATGTCGTCCACGTACAAACAAACGATGACTCCTCTTCCATCAATGAACTTTGTGTAAACACATTTGTCCGTCTCGCTGACTCTGTAGCTGTTTGACCTAATAACTTTGTCAAACTTCTCATACCACATCTTGGGAGCTTGCTTCAAACCATACAATGATTTTACCAACTTGCAGACTTTGTCTTCAAGACCTTTGACGATAAATCCATCTGTCTGTTGTATGTAAATCTCTTCGGTCAGCTCTCCATTTAGGAATGCTGTCTTTACATCCATCTGATGTATCACCAACTTATGTATAGCTGCTAGAGCGATTAACATCCTGATAGTGGTCATCCTAGCTACTGGAGCGTACGTGTCAAAGTAGTCTATCCTCTATTTCTGAGAAAATCCCTTGGCTACCAGCCTGGCCTTAAACTTGTCAATAGTTACATCTGCCTTCATCTTCTTCTTGAAGATCCATTTACATCCAATGGGCTTTTCTCCTTCAGGTAGATCTACCAACACCCATGTGTTATTGGAGGTGATAGAGTCAAACTCGTCATTCACTGCCTCCTTCCAGAAGATAGCATCTCTGGTCTTCATCGCCTCATCATAGGTAAGCGGATCTGCTTCCACATGATAGGTGACAAAGTCATCTCCGAAATCTTTCGGTCTCCTCGCTCGCTTAGTTGACGGCTCTGCGAGTTTTGATACAAGAGTTGTTTCATCAACAACAGCTTCTTCTTGGACTACTAGCCCATATGAGATTTCAGTCTCATTTGCACCTATATTATTTTCCGGAATGTCCGAAAGAATAATTTGTTTTTGTCTTTTGCAAACTTGTCTTCAAAGTATTCAGCATCGCGAGATTCGATGATATGATTTGACTCAATATCAAGAAATCTTCTAGCATCACTCTTTTCGGCATACCCCAAGAATATCGCCTTCGTAGTCCTTGTCCCTAGCTTCTGAATCTTCAGATCTGGGAGCTTCACATACGCCAGACACCCCTACACTTGAATGACATTCAAGTTTGGTCTGACTTCGAACCAGAGTTCATGAGGAGTTACGTCCGAAGTTGCATATGGCACTCTATTTAGAATAAAAGGGGCCGTCAATACAGCTTCTCCCCAGTAGCATTTAGGAAGACCCGCGGTAAGCAGCATTGAGTTCATCATTTCTGTCAACGTTCTGTTCTTCCTCTCCGCTACTCCGTTGGATTGAGGAGAATATGGAGCAGTAGTCTCACATATGATTCTATGTTCTTTGTAGAACGATACGAATTCATGAGACCTGTACTCCCCACCTCGATCACTTCTTAACCTCTTGAGTTGTTTTCCAGTCTGCCGTTCAGCTTCGGCCCTGAACTCTCTGAACTTCTCGAAGGCTTCATCTTTAGACTTGAGCAAGTAGACGAACGTATATTTTGAGAAGTCGTCGATAAAGGTTATGAAATACTTCATTCCGACCTTCGTGGAGAAATGTTTGAAGTCACAGATATCGGAGTGCACCAACTCTAGAAGATCTGTGCTTCGATTGACCCGATGAAAGGGTTTCCTTGTGATCTTCGTCTGAGCACACACTTCACACTTCTCCACCTTACCCCCACATTTGGAGATAAGTCCTAGACTAGACATTTTATTAATTCTTTTACAATGAACATGTCCTAGTCTATTATGCCACAACTCAAGAGAATAATCAGAAAATACAACTGCATTAATGTCATCAAACTAGTTGACAAGCTGAATTTTAAACATTCCTTCGATTTGATAAGCCTTTCCGAAGTATGTTCCTTTCTTGGACATCACCATCTGACCAGCATTGTGTCCATCCTCAAGCCTGTATTGTAGAACAGGCTCCCAGAGATCAGGTTCTTGGCAATCGCCGGAACATGCTTCACACCTTAAAGCGTCAGAGTGTTCCCAGAAGTGAGTTTCAGTTCCATGGTCCCGATCTCCAGAACTTCAGCTTGGGCCTGGTTTGCCATGACAACCTTCTCAGATATCGGCTGGTACGTGACGAACCATTCCTTGTCAGAACAGACATGGCAAGTCGTACCAGTGTCTATCCACCAGTCAGAGTTAACCCCCACAGTGGTGACCTGTGCGATCATAGCAACAAAGTTAGAAACCAATGAAACCTTATTAGGCTCACCTTTCTCTGATTGTTTAGGCTTAGATCTGCATTCACTCTTGTAGTGGCCTTTCTTGCCACAATTGTAACAAGTCACGTGGGACTTAGTCTTCTATTGCTTGAATGAGGGACCCTTCACTTTTAGATTAGTGAAGTCCTTCTTCTTGGGATGAGAAGCCGCCTGCTTCCCCTTGGGATCTCTCGTCAGCACTAGATTGGCTTTAGCCAACTGTTTGGACAGAGTATCCACCTTCTGTTGGGAACGCATCTCGTCCTCAACATGGATCTCTTGAAGTAGATCTCCCAAGCTAATGTCTAGCTTCTTTCTGTGCATCCTTGCATAGAAGAGACTCCATCCAGCAGGAAGTTTTGAGACGATCCCTCCAACGACAAACTTGTCGGGAAGGGACATCTCTTCGTCTTCCAGTTTCTGACGTAGCTTCAGAAATTCCTTCACCTGTGGCAACATGGACTTCTCGTCCTCAAAGAGCAATTTGTGATATTTTTCAACCATAAATATTTTGCTCCTGTTCCTGTCTTTTTCATATAGTTTTTCCACAGACTCCCATATGTCTCTGGCAAGTTCATTCTTCGAGTAGGATTCTGCCAGGGAGTCCTCCATAGCATTCAGGATAAGAAGCCTGCAGATGCTATTTTCCCTTCTCCATTTGGCCTGGAGTTTGGTAGCCGCATTGATTGCGGCAGTAGATCCAGTGTCTGGAACAGAGGGTTCTTCCTCCAACAGAACATGATCAACGTCTTTTAGTTGAAGAGTTAGATAAACCTTTCTCTTCCAGACTTGATAATGTCTCCATCGAACTTTTCTAACTTGCAGTAGTCTGATTGGACGAGCGAAGCATTAATGTTTTCCATCTATAAGGATCTTGCTTTGAGATTGTTATTTTTGGGGCTTGATCAAAGATGGTAAAACAGATGCAACAGAGATCTACGATGATACAAAAACCAAATAACCAGATTACAATATGGAGGAGGAAAATAGAGAAGAGAAGATCTCTCATTCTTCCTTGCAAACGTGTTGCAATTGGGACAGAACGAGGTACAATAATCTAAAGAAAGATGAGAAGAAGAAAAATGCTGGGGTGCCAAAACACCGTTGCTCAAAGCAAGATTTGCCCACACGAACTGCTTCCAGGAACCAGCAAGTTTGAAGAACTTGTGGAACGCTCGAAGTCACCTCTGTTCTGACTCCTCGGATGGACTTGTAATGGCGGCAGCAGCTCTCTCTCTCTCTCTCTCTCTTTCTCCTTTTTCTGACTTATATTTTCGTAGTAACCACAAAGGAGGCCAGAAGAGAGTATTTATAGAGAGAGGGTGAAAACCCTAGCCGCCTCTTCAGTTATGGAAAGATTGAATCAAATCCCAAAAAGATAACAACGAGATTAATTCAAATCCCACAAAGATAGCAACGAAATTAATTCAAATCCCACAAAGATAGGATCTGAATTAATCGCATTGAATCAGTCTTTCCATAACTGACTTATAGTCTGCACAGTCAGCGGAACCCTCCATGCGGCAGCAGCAGCCTGGCCGCATGAGCCGCATGGCCTCATGGCCACATGGACCGCATGAGCCGCATGGACCGCATGAGCCGCATGGACCGCATGGGCCGCATGGACCGCATGGGCCGCATGAGCCGTATGGCCGCATATGAGCCGCATGGTCGCGTGCTAAGTGCAAAGTGCGCCAACAAAATCCCACATTATGCCTCATGAGCCCATGAGTCCAAGTCCGAGTCCGAGCCCGAGTCGCTAAGCCCCTTTGGAGCTTACCTCCAAATGGAATTATGTAACACCCAGTTTCTAGAATGAGGGTATTTTTGAAATTTTGTATTTATTTCATATTATAATTTTTGGTAATTTTTAATTATTTTTAAAAATTAATTTAAAACCGTTTTAAGTCATGGCTTGGGATTTTGATGCCTTGCTAGTGTAACCTGAGAGACTGCCTAACCTAGAGCTGACCATGTCATTAGGATGATTTAATTATCATTTTAGCCTAGAGGGTATTTTGGTCATTTTAGGATTTATTTGAATTTATTATGATTTATGGGAATTTTTAGAATTTATTTTGGAATTATTTGAATGATGGTTGACTAGGTTGACTTTGACTAGCATTAACCTTGGTAGACTAACCTAGGAGCTAACTGTCACTCCCCATTCCCGGAATACGTAAATTTTTGATTTTTCATGTATATGGTATCTGGCACCTGTATCTTTATTGCATTTATCCTGTATTTGTAACTGGCCATGGCATGGAACAGTATCTCGTCGCGGATTAGTGTGCCACCCCTTGTCCTTGTCTGGTTGTAGGCGTGGTTCACTATTTCGATGATAGGATTTCTGAACCGTGTTGTGGTTAGGATTTTATTTAATTAATTTAATTAGTTGTATCACGTAACAATTAACATGTCATTAGTCACATGGTTAGAGCATGTTTAGGGCTTAGGGTTTTCTTAAGCCAACCCCTATATATATTGCATTTATTTAATATTTATCACACATTTATTCCGTGTCTAATTTCTTTAATTTTATGCTAATTATTTTTCTGTAATTTGTTTCTGCCTTTACCTAGCTATTGGTTTATTTTGCTCATGTTGAACCAACTTGGTTTAACTTGGTTCAACATGATAAGCATGGATGGTCTAGATTGTGTAGGAAGGAATGGATGGTGGGAGATTAACATGACTTGCTATTTAAATCCCTCTTCTATTCTCTCTCCTCATAACTCTCATTTTCTTTCTTCCTCCACCAAAACCTTAGCTATTAGAGAGAGGCAAGTACATCTTGCACACCATGAGGGATTTCATGCATCCCCATTTATTTTTGGTCTATGTTGTTCATCTTCTCTTCCTCTACAAGTTTAGGTCTTGAAGTTCTTGATTTCCACGGATGGTTGGGTGTAGATCTAAGTTTTAAGTTTTGGTTTTCATGGTTTTGGTCTTCATATGAATTTAGGGTTTTGATCTATCAAACATTGTTGATTTCGAAATTAAGTGGTTCCATGTTGTAGAGAATTTGATTCTACTAAAGTTTGGCTTTTGAAAAGTTAGATTTCGATTTATTTTGTGGAAGTTATGGCAAAAAGAATTTTGGTTCGTTCCTATATATTCATCTGCAGCACGTACAGCATGTCGCAGAAGGCGCATGTCGCAGTAGGCGCATGTTGCAATGAGGCGCATGTCGCAGTAGGCGCATGTTGCAATGAGGCGCATGTCGCAGTAGGCGCATATCATGTCGCGCATGAGCCGCATTGAGGCGCATGCCGCAGTAGGCGCATATCATGTCGCGCATGAGCCGCATTGAGGCGCATGCCGCAGTAGGCGCATATCATGTCGCAGTTGAGCCGCATGAGGCACATGTCGCGGTAGGCATACATCATGTCGCAGTTGAGCCACATGAGGCGCATGTCGCAGTAGGCGCATATCATGTCGCAGTTGAGCCGCATGAGGCGCATGTCGCAGTAGGCGCATATCATGTCGCAGAATATGCCTATTTTGGTTGTTTATGACTATCATATGTTCTATTTTGACTGAATTGTGGCTAGAATTTCTTCCAACTCCTAACATGAATTTGTAGATCTTTTCCTTGGCTTCAAGAATATGTTACCAACTATTTTGTACTAATTATGGACTTGACCATGTTTAATGCTAATTGACTTTCATGCCTTGTCACCATTAATAACGATGGTTATCTTGACTAAATTGATCATGCGTTCCTAGTTGGAACTAAGAGACTGGCTAGTCGTCTTATTGAAATAAATGAATGAGACACGTTCATGTAATAAACTATTGTACTCGATTAGCCGATCCCGAATATTGACATACAGGCACATGCAAGCTTCAATCTATTTATTTATTTATTTATTTATTTATTTATTTTTCTACAAAAGTAGCATGTGTACTTGATGGTCAAGGCATGATTATCCCGTGGTTAGATTTGATTGTTGCATTACGCTATGTAAAATCTACAACCTAGCCGCACTGGTATCGTTGTAGAGTTGCACATATCGTACCCCGTACGAAAGTACTCATTTGAATGATCATGATCCACGGCATGGGATTTCACTCTACATAGGGACTATTAAGTTAAATAAAATAATGATGGCATGGAGAGAATGGATTCCCTAGTTCTTACATGGCAGCCCTCCCGGGACAAGTAGTGCCCGCCAGGCCGGCTGGTTCCCACAGATACTGTAAATCTGCCACACGGGCAGGGAACAGTACCTGCTTTTATTATTATTGTATATTGTATATATATGACGGGCGTCCTGCTAGGACTCGTCTAATTCATGCTTGGCGTACCTGATTGACTGGATAGACTAGCCTTGCTCGCACATAGTAAGAACTGAGGAATTCCTAATTGCATAATTCCAGGATAACTTGGGACTCACAATAGCAAGCCGTAGGATTTGATTGGCCGTACAAGATGATTTGTTTGTGTACTGTACCTACTCTGTTGTCTAACTGGGATGATCAGAATGTCAGGACATGACGGGCCAACTTCTGTCCTTGTTTGGTTGGGAGGTTGGTTCGAAGTGTCGTGATGTGATGTGAATCCTAGTAGCAAGCAGAGATCTATTATTATATTCTCTTATTACTGGTTTTAATTCCCTCATATCGTGCTTCCTTGTGGTACTTGCTATTAGAGGTCTAACCTCTCTGGTTTTGCATGGCCAGATTTAGAGCCGGTTCTCGAGGATCCAGCTTACTTCCGCCTCCAAGATGGTCAACACTAGAGGGATGATCGCAGGAGGACTCGAGTGGGTCCCTTACTTCACCACTCGTTTTGTTATTTACTTTATACCGTAGCCGTTTGGCACCGACATGTTAGTCGGATTGTCTTGTACTTATTTTTGCATAATTGTAATTAAGTCAGACTGCAGCTGATAACAATTGTGTATACCTTGCTATATCATCTGGCTATGTTTTGTAAAGCCAGATCTCAAGAACATTTTGACTGAGCATTTGGGACGCCTTACTGCTTATTCTTACATGTTCTCTATTTCTGTTTTCTTGTTCGAATGATTGAGACAATAGATGTGAAGTGACCATAGTGAGACTTTCATGTAGTATGTACCCCTTCGTCTTTAGACAGCATTGATCGTATTATACGGTATTCATCTACCCGTAATACGTAGCTGGCTGAGTCATTCCCCCGCTCTCCAGTATTCTGGTTCTGGGGTGTGACAAGGTTTTAGTGGTGGCCCATGCAGGTCTGATTTCAGACTTGTGGGGTGCTTGATTTATAGGATGTCTCAATCACACATGTTTCCCCTTGATCTCCTGATTCGTTATTCTCAACCCTTGCTTGACATTCCGGTATCCTTTGACTTCATTGATCCTTCATGTCCGGTTGTTTGATTATTCTCTTATCCCTTTTCTTAGGGGCACCTCGTCTGCATCTGTCAGGATTGGACAGCAACAACAAGGGCAACATGGGCAACATGACCAGGTTGGTCAGCAACAAGGGCCAGTCTCACCTCAGGAGACTATCCAAGAAGAGGTGATAGTAGAACCAGCAGTTGGACCGCAGTATCCGGAGGTTCCAACACCACCTGTAGTTCCATCTACCCCTATGGAAGTGGATACACCAGCCCTTCTGGAGATCATGAGAGGAATGATGGCTGCTCAGCAACATCAGATGTTGGCCCAGCAGCGCATGCACACTCAGCTACAAGAGCAGAATGTGTTGCTCAACCAAGGATTACAGACGGCTCTGGAAAGAGGAATGAGGACTGATTCAGGAGCATCGGCCAGGTTTTACAAGTACAACCCCCGCCGTTTCGAGGGCACGGAGGATGCTATTTCAGCAGATGCATGGCTCAAGGATATTGAGGCTATTCTAATAGCAGCTAAGGTGCCGACAGAAGAACGTGTAGATCAGGTAAAGTAGTTACTTCAGGATCTCGCACGTGATTGGTGGGAATCAGAGGAAGTAGGTATCAGACGTCCCGTTGCTTGGGACGATTTTACCGCAAGGTTCAAGACAAAGTATTATGGAGTTGTGGCGCAGTTTGAGCTACAACAGAAATTTATCAACCTCAGACAGGCTGGCAAGACTGTAGATGTGTACGCAGCGGAGTTCTGCAGATTGAGCAGGTTTGCCCCAGAGATGGTAGCAACGGAGCGCCAGAGGGCGATGAGGTTTCAGCAAGGGTTTCATCTTGAGCTCTTGCAGTTGATAGAGGGGCACAACTACCAGACTTTTGATGAAGTATTGACGGCGACTCGAAGGCATGAGATCACCATTCAGAGGCTTGCGGCAAGGACTGGAGGTCAGAAGAGATCTCACGGTCAGATAGAAGGAGGAGGGGCAGCAGCGCCCCGAGCAACAGCACCATCCCCTGGCATTCGTATCCACGATGTGGCGATACGAGCACCAGCACTACCCAGGCAGCAGCAGCAACAACAACCGAGGAAGAACCAGCAACCCCCAGCGGGCTGCACTTACTGTGGTAAGGGAGGGCACACTAGGGATGTGTGTCGTTCAGCTAATGGATTATGCTTGAGGTGTGGCAGTCCAGACCATAGGATTGCCAATTGTCCTATGATACAGAGGCCAGGAGGGCCAGCTCAACGGTTTCCGGCATTGCCAGCTCCAGAGGTAGCACCGTATCAAGGGCCGGTACTAGCAGTGAGGCCACTAGCCCAGCACCCATTACCGACGCAAGCTCAGATGTACCTACAAGCACAGCATCAGGTTGGACAGCAGGGACAGGAAAGGCAGGGACAAAGGCAAGAAGGATTTGGAGTATTAGAGCAAAGATTGGCTGAAGGCGGTCAGGTTTTGAGTAAGTTTGAGTATTAATTATTATTTATTATAATTCTTTGAGTTTTATATTCGAAGAGTGAAGGCAACTTTTCGTCTCACTCATCTGCTCTCGTATCATGTGATACGTGAAATTCATCATGTGTCTTGATTACGAGAGTACGTCCTGGACAGAGTCTCGTTCTTGATTTAGTCATTGGTACCGACTTATCTCAAGCATTGACCCTTGTCCACTTTGGGTGTCGGTGTAGGACCTCGAGGACGAATTCCTACCTGACTTGAGAGGCATATTTTATTCGTATGTCTCCGATCATTTCCCTTTAGGGTATGATTATTGTTTGCGCTCTTACTTAATTGCTCTTTCTTTCGTAATCTGTTCGTATGCCATGTGTTGTTTGATAATCATGATTGTTATATGACATGAGTGTATTTCATGATCTGAGAGCGCGCTCGACTAGCCTTACTGAAATTCCGAGGACGGAATTTTTCTAAGGAGGGTAGAGATGTCACTCCCCATTCCCGGAATACGTAAATTTTTGATTTTTCATGTATATGGTATCTGGCACCTGTATCTTTATTGCATTTATCATGTATTTGTAACTGGCCATGGCATGGAACAGTATCTCGTCGCGGATTAGTGTGCCATCCCTTGTCCTTGTCTGGTTGTAGGCGTGGTTCACTGTTTCGATGATAGGATTTCTGAACCGTGTTGTGGTTAGGATTTTATTTAATTAATTTAATTAGTTGTATCACGTAACAATTAACATGTCATTAGTCACATGGTTAGAGCATGTTTAGGGCTTAGGGTTTTCTTAAGCCAACCCCTATATATTGCATTTATTTAATATTTATCACGCATTTATTCCGTGTCTAATTTCTTTAATTTTATGCTAATTATTTTTCTGTAATTTGTTTCTGCCTTTACCTAGCTATTGGTTTATTTTGCTCATGTTGAACCAACTTGGTTTAACTTGGTTCAACATGATAAGCATGGATGGTCTAGATTGTGTAGGAAGGAATGGATGGTGGGAGATTAACATGACTTGCTATTAAATCCCTCTTCTATTCTCTCTCCTCATAACTCTCATTTTCTTTCTTCCTCCACCAAAACCCTAGCTATTAGAGAGAGGCAAGTACATCTTGCACACCATGAGGGATTTCATGCATCCCTATTTATTTTTGGTCTATGTTGTTCATCTTCTCTTCCTCTACAAGTTTAGGTCTTGAAGTTCTTGATTTCCATGGATGGTTGGGTGTAGATCTAAGTTTTAAGTTTTGGTTTTCATGGTTTTGGTCTTCATATGAATTTAGGGTTTTGATCTATCAAACATTGTTGATTTCGAAATTAAGTGGTTCCATGTTGTAGAGAATTTGATTCTACTAAAGTTTGGCTTTTGAAAAGTTAGATTTCAATTTATTTTGTGGAAGTTATGGCAAAAAGAATTTTGGTTCGTTCCTATATATTCATCTGCAGCACGCACAGCATGTCGCAGAAGGCGCATGTCACAGTAGGCGCATGTTGCAATGAGGCGCATGTCGCAGTAGGCGCATGTTGCAATGAGGCGCATGTCGCAGTAGGCGCATATCATGTCGCGCATGAGCCGCATTGAGGCGCATGCCACAGTAGGCGCATATCATGTCGCGCATGAGCCGCATTGAGGCGCATGCCACAGTAGACGCATATCATGTCGCAGTTGAGCCGCATGAGGCGCATGTCGCGGTAGGCGTACATCATGTCGCAGTTGAGCCACATGAGGCGCATGTCGCAGTAGGCGCATATCATGTCGCAGTTGAGCCGCATGAGGCGCATGTCGCAGTAGGCGCATATCATGTCGCAGAATATGCCTATTTTGGTTGTTTCTGACTATCATATGTTCTATTTTGACTGAATTGTGGCTAGAATTTCTTCCAACTCCTAACATGAATTTGTAGATCTTTTCCTTGGCTTCAAGAATATGTTACCAACTATTTTGTACTAATTATGGACTTGACCATGTTTAATTAATGCTAATTGACTTTCATGCCTTGTCACCATTAATAACGATGGTTATCTTGACTAAATTGATCATGCGTTCCTAGTTGGAACTAAGAGACTGGCTAGTCGTCTTATTGAAATGAATGAATGAGACACGTTCATGTAATAAACTATTGTACTCGATTAGCCGATCCCGAATATTGACATACAGGCACATGCAAGCTTCAATTTATTTATTTATTTATTTATTTATTTATTTTTCTACAAAAGTAGCATGTGTACTTGATGGTCAAGGCATGATTATCCCGTGGTTAGATTTGATTGTTGCATTACGCTATGTAAAATCTACAACCTAGCCGCACTGGTATCGTTGTAGAGTTGCGCATATCGTACCCCGTACGAAAGTACTCATTTGAATGATCATGATCCACGGCATGGGATTTCACTCTACATAGGGACTATTAAGTTAAATAAAATAATGATGGCATGGAGAGAATGGATTCTCGAGTTCTTACGTGGCAGCCCTCTCGGGACTAGTAGTGCCCGCCAGGCCGGCTGGTTCCCACAGATACTGTAAATCTGCCACACGGGCAGGGAACAGTACCTGCTTTTATTATTATTGTATATTGTATATATATGACGGGCGTCCTGCTAGGACTCGTCTAATTCATGCTTGGCGCACCTGATTGACTGGATAGACTAGCCTTGCTCGCACATTGTAAGAACTGAGGAATTCCTAATTGTATAATTCCAGGATAACTTGGGACTCACAATAGCAAGCCGTAGGATTTGATTGGCCGTACAAGATGATTTGTTTGTGTACTGTACCTACTCTGTTGTCTAACTGGGATGATCAGAATGTCAGGACATGACGGGCCAACTTCTGTCCTTGTTTGGTTGGGAGGTTGGTTCGAAGTGTCGTGATGTGATGTGAATCCTAGTAGCAAGCAGAGATCTATTATTATATTCTCTTATTACTGGTTTTAATTCCCTCATATCGTGCTTCCTTGTGGTACTTGCTATTAGAGGTCTAACCTCTCTGGTTTTGCATGGCCAGATTTAGAGCCGGTTCTCGAGGATCCAGCTTACTTCCGCCTCCAAGATGGTCAACACTAGAGGGATGATCGCAGGAGGACTCGAGTGGGTCCCTTACTTCACCACTCGTTTTGTTATTTACTTTATACCGTAGCCGTTTGGCACCGACATGTTAGTCGGATTGTCTTGTACTTATTTTTGCATAATTGTAATTAAGTCAGACTGCAGCTGATAACAATTGTGTACACCTTGCTATATCATCTGGCTATGTTTTGTAAAGCCAGATCTCAAGAACATTTTGACTGAGCGTTTGGGACGCCTTACTGCTTATTCTTACATGTTCTCTATTTCTGTTTTCTTGTTCGAATGATTGAGACAATAGATGTGAAGTGACCATAGTGAGACTTTCATGTAGTATGCACCCCCTCGTCTTTAGACAGCATTGATCGTATTATACGGTATTCATCTACCCGTAATACGTAGCTGGCTGAGTCATTCCCCCGCTCTCCAGTATTCTGGTTCTGGGGCGTGACACTAACCCTAGCCATGGTGACCCTAGTCTAACTTAGTTTAACCTACTTTTAGTCATTAGAAACTAATTTTGGATTAGGAGGATTAGTTTAACTGATTTAAGTCATGGTTTATGGTTTCATGAAATGGCTTATGACTTCATGACTTGATTAATCATAACTTAAGCCCATGGGCCAATTTAGGAAACCCTAACACTAATTTTTACAACTTATGACCAGCCACTAGGGCTTCCCCTTCCCTATAAATATTCTCCTCCATGTTCTTGCCTCTTTTATTAAATTTTTACAAGTTTCAAGAAAGAGGTAAGAGCCTTCTTCCCCAATCCATAACTTCCTCATTTCATTTCCTTTTTGGCTCAAATCTTTTGTATTGGGTTCTAATTGATCCCTACTTTATGTGCATGGAGAGAAATCTCAGGTTTGAATCAATTTGGAGATATTGGCTAGCAAGGAGGAATCCCCCATTTGAAGCTTTTCCATGCAATTTGCACCTATCAGTAAAACCCTTTAAATTGAGTTAAATTTTGGTTTTCTTTGCATGCAGGGCTAGATCTAGGAGTCCCCTAGGTGTCCCTGAAATTTGGGTGGATTTCGTGCCCGTTTGGTGCCCGTATCGGACACGTGTCGTATTTTTTTGTAGGTGTTTGATTAAATGCCTCTAAGGATTTTATTTTTGATTTTTGTAAAACTAATTATATGAATTTGTAGCTCTATATGTGTACTTCACATTCGTGTCCTTCTGAGCACATTTCTGGACACGTTCGTGTCCATATTTGAACACACACGCGTGCACGAGGACACCGTGCAGTGCCCTGCTGCTCGGGTGCCACTGCGAACACGACACGGGCTCTCGTGAGCTAAAATTTGGTGGACACGATGGCCTACTGTCTGACACAGCACACACAAAATTTCAGAGGATTTCATTGGGTGGTTCGAGAGAATTTCAACCCGCACTGATTTCGACACTGCACTGCACGCGGGCGAGACACGTTCTGATACGTGTCTCGTACTTAGGACACGCGTTTCATGGACACGTTGCAGACACCCTAGCGTGTTCTCCTAGTCCTGGCGAACGCATGTGTACCACCACGTGGACACTGAGACACTGTGTCGTGTCCACGAGGCCTTGAACTGGCCGCACGACACAGTGTCTGGACAGTTTTCCTGATACTGTTCGTGTGGGATTTTGGACACTTCGTGTCCTATTTATGGATACTTTTGACTCCCCTAGACACGTGGAGTAATACCCCTATGACTGTACACACCTGTCATACTTCGAATTTGGGTTTTGAATTCAAATTTGGGTTTCCTATGTCATTTGGTTTTCGAACTAATTTTGAACTGTTAACTAAGCTGGGTTGTGCAGAATTCACGATAGATTTTGTAATATATGCATGAGAATTCATGAGCAGTAGATGTTACTTATATGCATGTCTGGATTCGAGTTTTGCATGATTAGCTATATGTAAATGCATGAATTCAAGGTTAACCCATATCCCTGATACATGGGTTCGAACTAGGTAATTTCTGAGTTTTAATGATAATTAACTAAATTGAATGTAATTAGATAATGTGTCAATGTGTATTGATGCCTAATAATAATGATTTACCTTGAATAGAGTTCTGAACATCATGAACTGTATTGCCTATTTTCCTGAGATTTAAACCCTTTTTAAGTGAGCTGTAGACTGAGATGTTGGGTAATTTCTGAATTGGCATGGTGGTTCACCACCCACACTTTAATATCTTGTTCTGCATATTGCACTCGCACACTGTCAACATACTATGCACACACACAGCCTATGGGGTGTTCCCCTATTACACACTGTTACATTTTGAGACACATTCCTGAGAACAATGTTCCCATAATGCACTGTTAAATCCACATATCCATGTACCCTCATGATATATCCTTAACTGTTAATTGGATTCAATATTAGCTCACCCACACAACCATCACTGCTAAACTGAAATGTCTTCCTATTTAATGATTCATGAGTTTGTTCGAAATTCTGAGATTCACTCACTGTTTTGGTAAATCTGTCACACACACACAGGTACCCAATTGCACATTGTTTCCTGATTTTCCTGAACTTTACACACACCCTACATATTTTTCTAGATATCATACACACACAGGATACACTCACACACTGAAATTCCTGTAGACACACAACCTTGACACTGTGACACTTGTTCCACTCGACACACACACACATGTTCCTCTACATACCACTCACCATTGTCACTTGGCACATACAAGCACATGCCACACATGACACATTCCTGCACATTGGGTCTGTACACTGTTTAACTGAAATATGGTTTACTGCCATGACTGAGATGTGGGTTGAGTTCAAATTAATCTGAGAATTGAGTTGAATGTTAGGAAAACCTGAGATTGCCTAACCTGGGACTGAAATCTGAGTATACATATGTTTATGCAATGCTAGACACGCAACTCTAACCCTTTCACCCACATAGCTCTTTGCACACACATACTGAGAACTGTCAGTTAGGGGAGTGAGTTGGTTTCAGTTTTGGCCATGTGTTGGTGTTAGGATATAGAGATCAGAGATTAGGATTTGGGTGGTGAATTAGTTCTCTAGGTAACAGTTAGAGCATGTAAGGTTGGTGGTTGAATAGTTAATGGGGTTTACCTACTCTAGAGAGAAAGAGTTTACACAGGTTGAAGTTTGTGTAGCCAAGTCACTTTGGCTTGAGTCCATTTGGCACTTAGCAGCAAGGGATTAGGATGCAGCACGCTTGGGTTTTGTTTACTGAATTGCAGGAGCAGTGGGTGGCTCGAGCTTGGCCTTGGCTTGGTATTACCTTACCTTGCCTTGTCATGACATAGGAGAGTCAACATCCTTCATTGGTTAGATTATGAAGTTGTTCAATCCTATGATAGTCTAGATGTAGGCTGGTATCAGAGGAGGGGAGTGGTTTCATGGCAAACTAGTGGAGGTTTGCCCAGTTGTTTTAGTACTCATTGGCCTAGCCCAAGTGATCCCTTTGGGTGTTCAGGTCAGTCCAGTTAAGGGAAGGCATTATAGCCTAGTGAATAAGCAGTAGTATGTGAGTTCACCATGTGTGCCAGTGGGAGCAGGCATGAATAGTGCATTATATATATGTGGACTTCCCCTTATCTTGAGTGTTGGATTGTTGGATTAATGAGTAATTGTAGTACTAAAGCATATAGGTACTAGAATATGTATAATACTATAAGGGTATATATGTATGATTGATAGATTGATATAGAGATAGGCTTTGTGATACATTAGAAGTAGTTGAGTTTAGTTGATAGCATTGTGCTAACCTAGATACCCTCTACATATCCTATTGGCCCAAAACCTTAGACAAGGCTAGTGGAGACTAATATGGCCATAATCGACCAAGTTTGACTCAGTTGACTATAGTTGACCTAGATGTTAACCCAACAGCCTAAGTGACTGTTGAATATATTTGACTAAACCCTAGGTAGTTGTCTTAGGCTCTTAGTTTGACTAAAGGTTGACCAGAGTTGACTTAGAGTTGACTTTGACCTAGAATTGACTTAGAATCATGTAGATTGCATCATAAACATCATCTGTCTTATTTTAAACACATTATAACCTGTACTGCTCTATTTTAGGACATTGTGACTCTGGTGCAGACATCTGACATTACACTACTCTTTTCAGAGTATCAGACGAGTACATTCTCTGATAGTTCTCTCATTTATTTGTCAATTACTGTACTTCAGTTCTAGTTAGTTGTATGCGATTCTCTGTTACAACACGTATGGATATTTATGGATTCATGTATACGACACACATTTATTATCTGGCCTCTATTACTGGAATCATTCTAGAATCATTTACTGGTATCTTCATATTACTGGCTGGACTCATCTTGAATCATTGTGTCGGAATTCTGGATTCACTTGCTGGGAGGGGAAATACTAGAGTAAGACATGTAGACATATCCCATTTCTGGAATCACCCTTTACTGGAATCAAACTGGAATGATAGCCATCTCACACCCGACCAGGTGTGTGATGTGCCGGATTACCCATAGCCGTTTACATGTCGATCTCGGTATTTTAAAACACACTGCTAGAGTATAGGCTGGACTCACCCTGGAATCATTGATCACTATAACTGGAATCGTCCCTTACTGGATTCATCTTGTATTAGATTCATCCTGTACTGGACTCACATTGGAGTTACACTGGTCTACATTGCTGTCTGGACTTTATATCATTTTACCCTGGTTCAGCTAGTTCTATTTTTACAGTCTTCATTGCTATGATTCTTCTCTTGTTTAGTTATTTACTTTCCATGCATTTTATCTGTCTTTCTTACCATCACCTGAATATAAACTGCCATTTTCATCAATACAACTGTCTATAACTGTTTTATAGTTCTCTGTCATTTACTTGGGTTTTCTAGATGAGATGTGCTCGTTCCTGTCCTGACTGGACCTGTTGTAAATTTTACAGATGATTGCCCTGAGGACACATGCCCTACATGTTACAGACCAGGAGATGGCTTAGCTACCTATGGCCCTGACACTCAGGAGTGATCGGGAGTTTAGCTAGTTTGTCTTGTTTTAGTTTTCATGTTTAGAACTGGAGTTGTATATAGAGATTTGAGACTTGAGATGTATTTGAGATTTTTGAGTTTGTTGTTATTATATCAGTAGTTTTGTTGTCTTCAATTTCTTAGTTATATTTCGGTGATATCTTATCGTGCTTAGACTGTGATTGAGTTACACCATATCTTATACTTGTCCTCCGTTCGGAGTTGATCATGATGAGTACACTATATACTGCATGAGTTGATGGTTAGTTAGAGACTTAGAACAGCGTTCTACCGCCGACACTGCGGCGTAGGCTGGGCGCTGTTACGTTCTCGTACCCTCACAGTGGGTGCGGGTCGTGACAAATTAATCCAAGAGAATGACAAAAGCATTAATGCTTAATCCTTGGAGCCTTATTCTTACCTCCTAGTAAAATCACCCACATGGTTCCCTCCTTAGGGTCACCACCCCATGTGCATCTCTCAACAACACAACCAAGTATATATGTTGAGATAACTCATGGTGCATTTTCGATGTGGGACTAAAATTTTACAAGGCATGTTGAGAGCAAGCGCTCCCCATGTAAAAAAAGCACCAACAATATATATATATATATATATATATATATATATATATATATATATATATATATATATATATATATATATATAATCAAAAAAAAAAAAAAAAAAAATATATATATATATATATATATAATCAAAGCCCGTGTCAAAGACACCCAGCAGGCTTTGGCCTAGGGGCTCGTGTCCACTGACACCCAACCGACCCCCGTGGGGCTCGATCCCTTGACCTCATCCCCAAGTGCCAATGGTCTTAGCCACTAGGCCCCGTGGCCACTGCCACCCAGCCGGCTTGTGCGGGAGGGGGGCTCGATCCCGGGTCTCCCCCTCCCCCCCCCGGGTCTCCCCACCGAGAGCCCCCCCTCCCCTCCACCACGCGCACAAGCCCGTGGCCACTGCCACCCAGCCGGCGTGTGTAGGAGGCGGGGCTCGATCCCGGGTCTCTCCACCGAGAGGCCCCCCCCCCCTCGTGCCACTTACGCTGGCGGGGGGAGGGCTCTCGGCGGGGAGACCCGGGATCGAGCCCCCCCTCCCGCACAAGCCGGCTGGGTGGCAGTAGCCGCGGGCTTGTGTGCGGATGACCGGACGCCCAAAAAAATAATATATATATATATATATATATATATATATATATATATATATATATATATATATATATATATATATATATTGATGCAAATAGTTCTATACCTTGAAAACACGCTTTCAATCAGGTTCAGGCATTTTATTTTACGGGTTAAAACAATCCGGACGGTTGTGGTATAATGCCTAATTTAGTATTTTACCCACACACACACAAAATACATTCCGAAATTGCGATTGTAGCGGTCTATGTCATCTCATCTGGACTCTAAGAAATACCTTGCACCTCAAGTCGGAACTTGAGGTGAAGGATCTTGGGAAACCATATTTTTCTTACGCATGCACAGTTTGATTTTTTTTATGATGGTGTTTTGGTTCACCAATCAAGTTACCCCCAGAAGATGTTACATCGGTTTAATATGGACAAAGCAAAACCATTGAGTACATCCATGATGCTCTAAATGCTAAACGAGATTAATTCTGTCATAAGACTGGACATCTCATTTGTTGTGAACCCTTGGCTAGATTTAGTGTCGTGCCAATACTCCGCCAATGGAATGGCATAAAAGAGATCTCCATTTACCTTATGTGTATTATAGACATTGGCTTATTCTATCCTTATGCATCTCAAAATATATCAAACCCCCTTGATCCTAGGAATGATGGCCGCTTTGTCAGTTATGCTGATACCAGTTCTTTATCTAAGTCTCACAAAGCGTGATCCCAGAATGGTTGTCTTTAACATTTGGAATACAACAATATCATGAAAGTCTACAAAGCAAACCTGGTTGTCTTCAACTCTTCCATCAATGATGTCCATATGACAATATATGAAGACAGTTGCATGAATTAACTAGATGAAGAAGGGCTACGCCAAGAAAGATAATAATATCAAGCACACCACACTGAAATTTTTCTTCTTGCGTCAGCAACAACAACAGCAAAAGATTGAAGTCAAGAAAATATGATCCCAGGACAACTTGGCCGACATGTTCACAAAGTTTATGTCTAAGTCCACTTTCCTTCAAGAAGATTGTTCATGGCAGCAGATTGCGGAGCCTCTCTACATTAATGATGTCGAAATCAGGAGAACTATACAGAAGTATATTCCTTGGGCCAAAATGTTTTTTTTTTCCTGTAACTTAGGGGCATTTTTTTTACTGGATTGTTGGCACCCTAAGAAGGTTTTAATGAGACACTTGCATCGTGTTGAACATACCTCTAGATATTGAAGGTTTAATGAGACACTTGAATCAGGTTGGTCATAGATCTAGATATTTCTACCTCCTGAAGACATGTCAACATTAACTCACATCTTTCCTTCGATTATGGTTTATCCCACAAGGTTTTCCAAATAATTTTGATAAAATATATCTACTTCTGTATATGCTCATATAAACTTGCATAAATATGTTACTTATTGAAGACTGATGTCAATTATCCCTTCATCTCTAAAAACAAATGTTGATCATTCATAAAAACATATACAAATTGTTTATTGAGTTGTTCACTCTCAAAGAAGTATCAAAGGGGTGCTTTAGTTAGTTATAACTAATTGGTGATAGGGATCTTCTATTCCTTACAAATCACAAGAGTTATCAATTGTAACAAATTATAACTCCTAGTTATCAATTATAACCCAGTATGATTTTGTATAGAAGGCTAACAAGATACCCATTCTAGAATTACTTGTCTATGGTTTTTTTAGGTGTCATTTCTCCAAGCCGGACCGAATTACTTGTCTATGTTAATAAACAAAAAATTCATAACAAAAATTCATGTATTCTTTTCTCACATCTTTTGGTCATTGACTACAACTTAATGATATTTATAACAAATTTGGAAGATCCATTATCATAATTGTCACGGTAAACTGGTAAATGCAAAGGACGAAGTAATAAGATAGAAAACATGCCCCAATCATATGAATATTGCCGGTTAACTTTGGGTCTAGCTGACCACACTAACTTCCCGACATTACAGATGGTGGGAACGGAAATGAGCACCCATTACATACCAACCACTCTCAACTTATAACTATTGTGCTCATGCATGAATCTCTCTTACGAAATAACCTTTACAATTGGCAATAACATTCACTTCAACTATCATAACAATCAGGGCCGACCCTGGGGTAAACCTGACAAGACTTCGGGCTTGGACAAACCCCCTCCATAGGGCAAACCTCCAGGCCATTTAGTTTTCTTAGGACCGGTCCAACAAAAATTCAAATTAAACATTTATCTTTCAATAAGGGTAACCAAAATTAGCTCCGGCTAAGGCAACCCAAACCGCGGGGCCGGCCCTGATAACAATTCATTTCATTCAGCAAAAAGAACTCTTGTGCTCGTGCATGCAACATGGATCTCGAATCTCTCTTACAAATTAACCTTTACAATTGGCAATAACGTTCATTTTAACTATGACAATAATTCATTTCATTCAGCAAAAAGATTTTAATTTCACTGTTGGGACAAATGTAGTACTGCATATGCAAGTAATAATGGGACTATGCAAAGGCTCACTTGAATCATCTGCCAAATAATCCATGTACAATGATACTCGAACAATTTAAGTCCATGTTATCATCACACTTCAAGAGCAAAAACAAAACTTAAGGCGACAAGTAACTTCAAAAGACAACCTCAGTATTACTTATGATTAACCGATTACAAGAATCAACAATTGTTTTTCACCATCATATCCTCAACGGTTGATTTCCAGAGTGAATATGATTTACCTTCATATTTTGTTGTATCTTCATATTGGCAAACTCCTGGAACTGGTTCGGCCCGCCAGATACCTTTTTTGACTTCTTTACCTTTTTCTTCTTGCCTCTATCATACTCTTCATCCCTGAGGAATTTGAACAAATTTCAATATCAGCAGATAAACAAAAAATTATCAATACACAAACTACGAAATATTTAGTTTTTTCTATACAGGGTTGTTCTGCTAGTGTAACAATCAATATTTACTTCTGTCTAAAATTATAAAAATTGCAACCCTTTACCGCAGGAAATGAACTTAATTCTCTGCATCTACTGCAAGCAAGCAAACATAATAGAATGTTCCTGTTAACTAATGTATGGTGTATGTAAGTCAGTTGTGCTTTCTTGATTCTTTGACCTAATGGTGATGACACTCCAATGAGAAGCTCATGTACTTTGGAAACTATAAGAAAAAGTGGGAACTTTAGTTCTTTTATTATGTTTTCAAATTATTAACATCTTCAAGCAAAATAATAATGACCTATATCAAATAGCGGCCTGATCGAGGAGTAGCTTTTTGAAAAATTATTGAACGTTATTCTTTTATCTTCTTTTCAAACCTACTAGGGAACTGTTCCCCGAAAGACATGCATACTGAAAATACTCGTGATCGAAGGACTAAGGCTGAAATTTTGCTCAAACCTTCTATGGAACTGTTACTTGAAAAGACTGGTGTAGTGAAAATATTCATGATCCAAGGAATAAGCCGGAATAAAAGACTAGTGCAATAAACATCATAAACTGAAACCATGAAATTAACAGTAACATAAATGAGAACAGATGGTAAAACTAATGTAGAAGAAGCCCTTTGGTAAATATGTGATGATATTACGTATATTTAGTACTATCATTTATGGCATGATCCAGAAATTCTCCACCACTAAAAGAAAGAATTGAGGAAAAATTAACTCATGTTAACAAGCTTGAACCCAAAAAAAAGCCATTCTTGCTAATGTATTACGTAAATTGCACAAACTCTATTATTATTGTTTTCAAAAAACACAAACATTAATTATAGCTGTGGTGAAAGGTAGTTCCTTGTTTTATTTTCATGTTGATCTTAACTAAATTCCACTCTGTGATCCAACAGTGTTATGGATGCTGATCTTTTGATGAAGGGTCCAATTCTATGCTTGGTATTATCGGCTGTTTTCTGGAGGTTGGAACTTACTGAGTTCTCAATGTGATTGTTTCTTCTGGAAAGCTATCATTATTAGCTGTCTTAGCAGGCGGGAGGGGGGAAGGGGAGGAGATGGATCATCTTGCACATCATTTTCTGTTGTCTTGAAGAGGGAGTTGAGATGGCCTGTGGTCTTCTCTTTATTTTCTTTGATGGCAAGAAATTAGGAAGCAGGTTATGGGGTGGGTATTGTATCTTGACCTATGTTGTATGGGGCGGGGCGCTAGGCGGGGAGGTGGGGTCTAAAATTAGCAGGGTGGGGCAGGGTCAAGGTGATCTAACAGTAACCAGGCCCGTTTATCCACCCTCTTAAACGGGTTAGTATGAGGTCTAACCTGGTTTCAGTCATAAACGGGGTTGACCCGCCAAACCCAGTTAATAAACAGGTCAGGTTCGGGTTTAGACAGCAACCAACGTAACCCGTTTAAGTTAAACCATGTACACCATAGTTTTCCAAACTCCACTCAACACCCCCAACTTTTGACCACACTATTAGCCAAACCAAGAGATGACATATGTTACTATATTTGAAATAAAGTAACGTCCTAAATAACCACATACCAAATTAATGAATATAAAGATTCCATGTGTGCTTTTACTAATTGTAAAGTTATCTATTCATTATTTTTGCATAGTACCAAGATGACATTAAGAAAGCACGATCATTTATTAGAAATAGCAAAGAATTCTCTTTGAATTCCTTTAATACAGATAGCTTCCCCTTTATTCTCTTGTCTTCGCCCTCATCTATAAACCACCACAGCTCCACATACTCACTCACAGAGGAAAAAAAATTAAGAAGGAAAAAGAATGAAGAGGACATAATGAAGAATTGCTTAGCCAGCAGACTCATCCTTGTCGAGAAAAGCTATTGCACGGTCAGATCCCTCTCTAAAAACTTGGCTTCTCAAATGCTTCATGTGGTGTAACTATGTGTAGAGAGGAATAAAATGGATGGTTTATTAATGAAGGAGAGTTACATACTTCTCTCTTTTGTTCTAGGCAATGTGGGACTAAAGCCCACTACTATTATTATTAATATACTCAACACCCTCCCTCAAGCTAGAGCATAGATGTCAATCATGTCCAGCTTGTTACATAAAAATTGAACACAAGGACCCAAAAAAGGCTTTGTGAAGATATCGGCTATCTGATCACCGGTCCTCACATGGTAAAATTTTATCATCTCTTTGGTGTACTCATCACGAATAAAGTGGATGTCGATTTCAATATGCTTCGTCTTTTCATGAAATACAGGATTGGTAGCACAAACTGATTATCACATCACATATCTACTGGGCTCGATCCTTCTTCTTCTCCTAATTATTTTAGAAGATGTTTCATATATAACACATATGATGTGCCATGAGCAATGGCTCGATATTCTGCTTCTGAACTTGACCGGGCTATTACATTTTGCTTCTTGCTCTTCCACGATACCAAGATTCCGTCAATAAATACCGAGTAGCCAGATGTAGACCGTTGATCTGTCAGACTTGCACCCCAGTCAGCATCAGTAAAACACTCAACACGAGTGTGTCCATGATTCTCCATTCGAATTCATTTTTCTGGATTCTTGACTAGATAGCACAAGATTCTGAGAACTGCCTGTCAGTGTGAAACTCTTGGAGAAGCCATAAATCTACTTGCAACACTAACTGCGAAAGAGATGTCCGGACGAGTCATGACTGTCATGTAGTTGAGTTTTCCAACTACTCGTCGATACTGATCTGGATTGGTCATCAGGACCCCCTCGTCTGGAAGTAACTTAGCCCCTGGATCCATAGGTGAGATTACTCCCTTACCTTGCATCATTCCTGCATCATTCAGTATGTCCAGTACATACTTCCTTTGAGACATTACAATGTCTCGCTTACCCCGTGTGACCTCAATGCCCAAAAAAAAGTTCAATGATCCCATATCCTTGGTTTGAAATTGTTCTTCCAGAAACTTCTTGAGGCCTGCAATACCCTGGTTGTCGTCTCCCGTGATTACAATATCGTCAATATAGACACCCAGTAATATCCTCTCAGCTGATGTCTGTCGGTAGAATACTGAATGATCCTTCTTTGATTGACACATGTCGAACTGAGTAGCAACATGTGTAAATCGACCATGCACGACGAGGACGAGCTGCAGGCGGAGAAGGCGGGGCTGCTGGTCGAATAGGTGGAGACGAATCAGTAGAACCAGAGGAGGATGGCTTTGTAGGCATCATTGGCGATGTTTATGCGGGTGACGTCGACACAGACTGAATTGGTATCTCCGGACTATCGAACCTGGGAACTGGCTCGGTAAGGAAGGGCACCCGTACGGGGGGCTGTTGTGTTTGTTTAGAAAATATCAAGAAATCCTCTTCTGGATAAACTTGGAGAACCGGATCCGTTATTTGTGGAAGTGAAGGAAATTCAGTTTCAACAAAGGTAACATCCCGAGTGAAAAAATATCTTTTTAAGACAGAAAAAAATACCGATACCCTTTCTGATCTTTAGGATACCCAAGAAAAATACATTGTATTGCCTTAGGATCTAATTTAGAAAGAGCCAGTCGGGTATCCTGAACATAGCATAAGCAGCCAAAAAATTTGCGAGACATAGAAAATGGCTCTCGTCCTGGATATAGCCTAGAAAAGAGACTATTACCATTGAAGACTGACGATGGCATGCGATTAATAAGATAACAAGCGGTAAGAACCACATCAGACCAAAATCTCTTGGAAGTATGTGCATGAAACATGAGAGCACACGTTGTTTCCAAGAGATAGCGATTTTTGCGCTCGACTACACCATTTTATTGTGATGTGTACGGACAAGAAGTTTGGTGGATGATGTCATTGCGGGCCAAATGACTATTGAGCTCCGAGATAAATACTCAAGACCATTATCACTCCAAAGAATTTTAATTGGAACACTAAATTGTGTTTTTATTTCGGCATAAAAATTGCACCAAGTGTGAAATAATTCTGAACGATTTTTCATCAGATAAACAAAAGTGAGACGTGAGTAATCATCAACAAATGTAACAAAGTACTGAAAACCTTTTACTGATTCAACCGGACATGGTCCCTATACATCATAATGCACCAACTCGAAAGGAGCAGATGCAATTTTATTATGACTCACCGGATAGAAAATCCGGTGATGCATAGCCAAATTACACGACTCACAATAAAAGAAAGCAGGAATATCTAAAGAATGGTACATTTTCTAGAGAGCTTGGATAGATGGATGTCCTAACTGACAATGTAACTCGAAATGATCGAATTTCACGCCGCCACAGATAACGGATACCGTCAAACAGATACAAGCCTCCAGCCATATGTCCCTTACCGATAGTCTTCCCAGTTTTTAGGTCCTGAAAAACACAACCATCAGAAAAAATCTTACCGAGCAGTACAGTTTGCGAGTAATTTGACTAATTAAAATTAAACTGAACGGGTTCCCAGTTGTAAGCAATACAGAATTGAGCGACAGTCCGGAAGAAAGACCGACACTTCCACATCCTCGGACTATCAGGGAACTTCCATTGGCAACAGTAATGCCAGAAACGCGACGGACAGGAACATAATTATGTATCATACCTGCGTCACCAGTCATGTGAGCAGACGCTCCAAAGTCAATTACCCACTACTTTAGCTTGACTATACATGTTGTTGAGTAACCGGCTGTGTATCCAGATATGGAAGCGTCACCACGACGTTGAGCCTGAAAATCAAGGAACTCTGTATATGAATCCGAAGTCAGCTGAACAGATCGGACACCATCATTAGGAGCATCAGTTGTGATATCAGCAGCAGGTGATTTAGTGCATTGCCAGTAGAAATGGTCAAGCTGACCACAATTAAAGCATGTGCGTGGTCGTCCTCCATTGCGACCACCAATACCACGACCCCCATCACGACCTGTATTGCGGCCACCACGTCGTCCACCACGACCACCACGAATGCCTGTATGAGCAGCATCCAGAGCAGAGCGATCAGCAGGTGCATCATCCGAAGTGGTCTTCACGACTTTTGCTGCTCGAATGACACGATAATGTGCTTCCATTAAAGATGGAACCTCAAATCCAGCAATGATCTGAGAATGAGCAGAGTCCGCAGCAGGACGTAAAGAGACAAGATACGCCATAACATGAAATTGTTCACATTGAGCCCTAGCTTCATTGATATCTGTTGTTAGAGACAATATACGATCAACCTCATCAGACAGCCTTAAATTCCTTGAAGTAATCTTTATGAGATTTGTCTCCCTGATTTGCTCTGTATATGCCAACGACGGAGTCATAAATACGAGACAAATCGCGTTTGCCATCAAACGTTGTTGCTAGGACCGTCCATAATTTCTTAACGGAGTCCGTATTCTGAACTATGTTTTCCACCGATGGTTCCATGGAGTTCATCAACTGTGTAAACAGCCGACTATCATCTATCTCTCATTGCTCAAAGATGAGATCAGTCTTTGCGGGGGGGGGGGGGGGGGGGGGGGTTGTTAGTCAAATGTTTGGACAACCGCATCCAGAGAAGTGTCTTCTCGACCTTCTTACGCCATGTCGAGTATCCCTCTGGTCCGTCCAATTTTCGATCGACAAGTCGAATAGAGGATATCATTGTACTAGTGCCTATTGGTCCCGCCATTGCGTTCACAACGCTAGTACCAGTATCACTGGCATGCGTCCCAATGTTATCCATCCATCAGATATCAGTTCTAAGTGTCGAAAAAAATGCCAGTCATAACAATATCCACAGTAGAGATGTGGATCAAACAAGTTAGGATAGAGAGAACACTCTCGAGGCAGATCCAGATGTGAAGATCAAGCAAGGAAACAAAGAATCATGCAAGACAACCATCGTGTCTACTCTTTGTTAGCCTTTTCGAAGCCAATCGTTGGAGAGTCGGAGTTTCCAACATGGTTGCTCTGAAGTGTCCAAGTCAATCGCCAACTTTGAGAATCAGAGGTTCTTGTAAACAACCACGTTATTTACCCTCGGAGATTTTCAAGTGAATTTAGGGCAGAGGTTCCAACTTTGTTGCTCTGTGAATCCCAAAAGATAAATATTGTGATTTTAGGGCAGAGTTTCCAACTCGGTTGCTCTGTGAATCCCAAAAAATCAATATTAGAAAGTCAGAGTTTCCAACTTGGTTGTTCTGAAATGTCAAAAAAAAAAATTGAAACTTAGGGTTTGGAGGGGAGTAGGTGACGGCTAGGGTTAGGATTTACACCCATGTGGAGAGGGGGGTGTCGGAGGAGAAGGGGAGATCGCCGGACGAGGGGGGGTACATCGGGGCAGCAGCGGTAGCAGTAGGTGGAGGGGGGGACGACAGCAGTGGGGCGGGGGGTGGGGGTGGATTAGGGTTAGGTTTTTTTGTGGAGGGGTGAATGGGTTATGGCTCTGATACCATATAGAGAGGGAATAAAATGGATGGTTTATTAATGAAGGAGAGTTACATATAAATAGGAGAGGCTAACCCTTCTCTCTTTTGTTCTAGGCAATGTGAGACTAAAATCCACTACTATTATTATTAATATACTCAACACTATGAAATAAGCCAACATCATCATCCATAAGAATCATCGTCACTATATGGACTTGGGCAGACCTTCCAGGCACCAAAGGCGTTTGTTTTGGGGTGCCAAAACACAGGGGCGGAACGTCCTATATAAAAACACCACATTTTTGGCGCCCCGACGGTGCCCTGAACAACATAGATCCTGACTGCGTAGGATGATTACTCTTGACTAGCCTACTATATACTAACTCTTGTAGGAGGTGTATCTTCGTAGAAAGAAACTTCTCTTTGCAAAAAATAGTGATCTTTTGTTTCATAACGAGTAGAAGAGATCCTATTTGTGCACCCATGGAAAAGAAATTTGTCCTGTAGCAAGGATTATGATGGGAAAAAGCTTGGATACAGAGGGCAGACATGAAGGATTTGATTGATATTGCTGAAACTTAAATTATAGATTTAGTTGTAGCTTTCGCTTTTAAGTAGATTATGGAATGGTTTGTATTTTAATGAAGTTTATCTTTTGTAAAACAAAATTGTACTGAAAATGTACTCAGGGAGTTAGTCAATCTCTTTCCAAATCATGGCACATAGTTATCAAAACAATTGCTAATGGATTGTGATTTCTAAACCCATCGTTAACCAATTAAGATTTCAAGACAGTGTAAGAATTTAAAATCATGTTTTCCTATCAAATTCGTTTTACACCTATCAAAGCCGGATCCTAAAAGAATGATATTCTCAGACCAACCGGTCTTATTTTTCGTCTTCTTCACATCCATTCACCTTCTCCCAATCCACCACCCTGTTCATCTTCTGACTGCCCCACCTCCTAGCAATGTTGCAAAAGTCGGGCTGGGCAGGCGACTAGTCGGGGACTAGTCAGCAGTCGGCCACAGCCGACTCGATTAGGGGTCTAGGTGGTGAAGAAATCGGAGAAAGCAATAATCGGACCTAATCGGCCGACTGAGCGGTCCTAGGCGGCCGACTAGACCTCGGTTAAAAGAAAAACTTTCTGAAAGAGGACATGCATTAGAGCAGGAGTAACATAAAGAGAAGGAAGGTTGAAGAGGATATGTGTGAAAATTGTACCTCTCTCAATAGTAGTGAATAAATGTGCAAAAATAAACATTTGGAGGAGTATAGAAGCAAAACTCCAAGGAAAGCAAGGAGGAAGGAGATGATCTGCCATTGGAAAGGAAAGTGGAGCCACGGGGGCTCCTTGTAAATGCTGCTATTTTGGGTTTTAGGGTCCAGCTGGCCATTTAAATGTTGCTGCTTCATTTTTGGTTGTAGGGCCAGCTGGCCATGTCAATGTTGTTGCTTCTTTTTTTGGCTATAGGGGCCAGCTGGCCATGGGGCTTCTCATAAATGTTGCTGCTTTTGTGGCTGTGGAGTTTTGCTTCTATACTCCTCTTAACTTGAAATCCAAATCCACACTATATCTGGACCCAAAAAAAAATCATCTACAATAAGAATAGAAGAGTTGGGTCCACTAAATAATAAACTGTACCATCTCAAAACTTAACTACAAAGTTTCAAAAATGTTATTTGAATCCATACGTGTGTGTGTGTGTGTGTGTGTGTGTGTGTGTGTGTGTGTGTGTCTATATATATATATATATATATATATATATATAAACCAAAACGATTAATCCGACTAATCCCTAGTCCCCGCGAACCGACTAGCGATTTTTACAACCTTGCCTCCTAGTTGCACCGAAGGTCACCAGCCCCACTACTCCCATCACCTCCTCCAACCAAACCAACGGCCTGGTCATGACCTTCAAAGACATTCCTATCCACCGTCATCAACTCTCCTTAATTGCCTCCATTGTAGTGAGCTCTTCTTCTTTGAAAGAAGCCACCGTATCGAGCAAGAACAACTAATACCCACCCACAACCAGACACTCCATGGCATATACAAGTCCCATGCTCAGACCTTTGTCGTCAAAGGATAGGGTTAGGATTTGATTCAAGTAAATTCCGAACCAACCCAAAATTCATATTCTTTTTAACATCTGAATTGTGTTCTCTTTATAACATCAGAAAACAAATTTTTGATTGAAAAGTCGGGGCCACATCAGTGTTCAAAAGGCATCCGCCTCGTTGTGTTAGGCCACCGGCTAGGCTTTTCAGATGCCCTAGCACCTAGGAAAATAGTACTTAGGCAGTGAGATCCTGAGACACATCTACAAAATAAGAGGCAACCGCCTCGGAGTGCCTCGACCCGCCTTATGCCATCTCAAGCGTCTGCATTGACTTAAATGTAACATGACATAAGTCACATTTTGACTTTGGAATATGGCCCAGGCCAAAAAGAAGTTATAGATATTATTAATGATTTAATATAGGTATTAGAGAATTTGAGATGAACAGAAGTCTTTTCTCTTCTGTTTTCTTTCTCCTATGTGTCTATCCTAAGTCCTAACCTACTATATCACATCTATAGTTTCTACTCCAATTGGCACTGCCACCAAGCAATAGGTAATTCTCTCTAGCTCTCGCTCCTTTCCACTCTTTTTGTTTTCCTTCTATTCCAAGGTCCAATGGTCTCGACGGATGCTAGTGATGAGTTATGACAGTTGTTAATCCCTCTAATAAGCATCCCCCCTCTTGTCATGCCATATTCATCGTCGTGCAACATAGCCAGCTATTTTTCAAATCATTTTCTATCTTATTTTTTTATTCAACTATAATGTATTTATTATTGATTTATGATTAGAAAGATCCATACCAATAGGACTTGGATGTTTCTCGTTTATACACTTCATTTCAATTGATGTCGCAGTATGGACAACAAGATCTGTATGGAATTCAAGTCACTAACCACACAACACAAACCCTAGTCATAAACCACAAGCTTGTCTAAATTACCTACAACACATCCTAATTTTAGTCTTGAGGCTCCCGCGTCATTGCCTTGAGGCCCCCGTTTAGTCCTTTTGATCCTTACTGCCTCGCCGCTTAGCTCCACCTTAAAAAGCTTGCAGCAAATTAATGGTTTCTATAGAAGAAAATATATAAATGTCGTTCCCTTTCCCTTAATTGGCTTAATGTGTCATGGAGGTGAATGCAATTCCCTATAACAAATTGTATCATCATGCCTCTTCATTTTGACTCTTTATAGTCTAGGAAAATTTGGAGCATGCTCCTTAGTTGCATGAGCTTAAAACTCCATAGCTAAAAGTTAGATCGATTATCTGTTAACTGGTGTAAGAGTAATTTTCTTCATTAATAATTTGATACAAGATTTCAAGTTGGATATTGATACCCAACTCAAAACCTCATTCTCTTCCATAAGAAATATGAGGTAAAGAAACTTACCATTCATCAAGTATATAACCAATACTGGTACTTTGTGCATCTTCAAATCCACGATACCCTGACATATCTACATCATCCCACTTTGGAACTGCATGCATGAAAAAGGAGATTCAACAATTGGCAATAATCTTAACATGGACAAATAGTCAATAGTGGTAAACATTACAAGACAAGAAACAAAAATATTGTGACTGACCAATGGTTTGTTTGAAGCTCATCAGTTCACCTAAAGCACTATTATCTGCAAGTCGTTTTTCATAGGCATCTCCTTTTCTTGCTTTGCTCTCAGCTGCAGAAGGCTTTCCAGAATTCTTGGGTGGTTCTAAAGTAGTAAGCATGACAAGATTTTTGCTACTTTTTCCTGAATTTCTATCATTGTCATGCACCATACCATTAGAACATTTTACATCTTTTACTCCCTCGATGTCTTCTTCTTTGTTTGAACTTGGACGAGTTCGTTTCTTGGAAGATAGGAAAGAAGCTTCTCCATTTAGTAGTGTAGACTCAGATGTCGATTTACCACGATCATGTGCAGTGATACCCTCTTGATATTTGATCATTTTTCTGACACGACGCTTTTTGAATCTCTTGTCCTTTTTACTTTTGCACACGAGTAAGGATTTGAGAAATAGTTGTTTGCGTCCAAAACATGGACCTTTTAGAAATGATTTTGCAAGCTTCTTTTGCTTCGGCTTAGAGTGGGAAGCAACAGACTCTTCTCTGCCTATTACTGAAAGACAATCCTGCTGACAAACGTTTGCAAGTTTTGGTTTATATAAGAACTTGTTACATAGTCCAGCTTCCTCCAACTTAAGCAGGTTTTCTCTACTTTCCTTGTGTTGTATATTACCGAATATCTTACGATTCTCGGGACCAGTGATCTGGATGGCCAATTGCACACCATGAAAGAGAAAAACAATATGTCGGAATACTCTCGCAAGAAAACAAACTTAACTTAGACAACAGAGGGACCTTTGCCTCAGCTCTAAAAATATAAAATCAAAGGTACCTGAGTTTCCATAAGTGTTGGGCTAAACAATTCCTTTCCGATGCATTTATTTGTATGAATCGATTGGCTAAAAACTCCTGTTTGCTCAATGTTCGTAGATGCACTAACAATGTCCATCTTGCATGAGGCATCATTACTTTGGGAAATTTCATTTATGGGACTATCATTCTAGAAGGTAAAAGAAATCAGGGTTAAAGATCAATATGAATACATTTACACAGAAAGACAAGGAAGAAACTAGAGACTTAAGCAGTTACCACATGAATGTCGTTTTGTTTGAGAAAATTCTTGTTGTGATTTTCAGAATTAGAGTTCAAGGAGCCAGTGGTATATAGCTGAGCAGCAAGAATACTCGACCCCACTTTTGTGTTACAAATGTCAGGAAACTGAGATTTTGCATGACTAACTAGTCTTCTTTCATGCAGGACGACATTATCAGCATCAGATGTGGAAGAAACGCTGTTATGTTCCAACAGTGATTGATGATCAATGGAAGATATAGAAAGAGGCATCTCTGTTAAGGGATTCTCCAAAGGTAGTTTTGTCTGATCCTTCCATAGGTCTGTTTGCATTAATTCTTTTGCCTGAATTTCTGCAGTCATTTGCGAACAGCAAGTATTTTTCATGATAAACCCATTACTTTGCAAGGCTGGAGTTTCTTTTGGTGTGCTATTGCCATTCTTCTGCGAAGATGAAGTTTCTAATGAATAAACCACAGCAGAACAAGGTTGACCACAGGAGTTATCATTGGGTTTACGTATGGCTGAAACGCACTCTGAAATTCTTGGTTTTCTTTCTGGCATCCCATTACAAACAAATCGATTAAAGACACAGGATGATTGGGGAACCATTTTATTCCCAGGAGCATTTGTTGGTACATTATCTTTGCAAGCAACGCCAGTTGATCCTTTAATTGCTGAACTTCTATCACGAACATAAAATAACATATACGCCTTTTGCGCGAGTACAGTCTTCTCACTTACTTGGCGTACCTGGAATACAAGTAGAAAAGATAAATAGTTAAACCTGATTATGTTAGGAAAAATTTATTTGCAGTAGATTTTCACTCGAGCTCATTTTTCCGATAACATGTACATCGGATTTCCACCCTCTTGTATTTTTTGCATGAATTGTTTCCTTCCATTCTAACAACGGTAACATATACTTTAACGATATTTATTTTAGCTTTATTGTGTATGCCATATTGATCCCTTTGTAGGCTTTGGATATATTAAATGGAAATGACTACTAAAAGATTGGCTTATACAGTCTGTATTGCACAGATACAAATCCGACACGGCAGACTGGCAACGCCCATTTTGGCACGTCCCAGTGCATATTGGAGTGTATATGTCGTGTCCGGTACGTGTTCTACTCGACGTGACCCGAACACCACCGATTTTTGGAGTGCCCGTGTTTCTTACGTTACAATTGTTTTGACCGCAACAGAAATGGTAGTTTCTACTGTATCCTTCTTGCCTCTTCTAGAGAAGAGGACTCCGGGCCTCCGGCCACAGCTGTCACGACCATGGGCCTAACTTCCACTACCATCAGCCCGATCCATGACCTCAAATAATTTGCTTTTGTTTAGTAATTGGATTTAGTTTAGCAATCGAAACAACCGAAATGACCCGAATACAATAACATTTGTTATGGTAGTTCTCTTTGTGGTGAACCAAACAACCCCTAAAAGGAAAATAAAGAAAAGCAATTCCTATAAGGAAAAGAAAGAAATGAAATTCCTTTCGCTTAACATTTCAGTGGGAAAAAACTTTGATGAGCTATAGGAAAAAAAACAAGCTAAAAACTTCCTGTACTATTATAGAATACCATAGTTTTTAGTAACTACACAACGGATAAGCACCATTGACTCATTTTCCTTCCCTTAACCCTCTGATGTGATTTGCTCTGCATCACAAGAAGATGGAACCCCATGATATGCCCAGGAAGGGAGTTCAAATCAATTCGACGGTATTTCCTATAAATCATCACCAAAGGTCAGGTTTCAGCATTTAACAATAGACCATGACCTAACTTGTTCCAGCCCAAGCCCCAAAATAAGGCTGAATATAGTCCTGATTACATTAAAAAGGAACCGTCATGAATGTCGAGGAAGCAAAGTGGGATATTGGTTCTCTTTGAATAATACATCAACCACCCCTTCCTTGTGGGGAGTTCATTAAAGGAAGTTTAGGAAGTTCGGCGATCTTTACTTAAATAATGAGCTTCAGAAACCTTTTCTTAGGTTGGGAAGCTTATTTAGCCATATGTAGTCCTTGAAGCTTTCAAGTTTAATAGTTTAAATAAGTTTCTGGATTGAGATCTTTGTCCCCCTCATGAACCACTTTTTCATAAGAAAGCAGACATTTGAAAAGTTCATCTATAAGTTGAGAGAGATAAATATCCTTTCTAAGTTGTAAGTTTATTCTATTCAATATGTTGTGCTTTTGTGAAGATATTGAATTTAAATACACTAGTCTATAAGATTCTTTTTTGAGATCTTCTCCATCCTCTAGTATCCCACTTTCAAGGGGGTTGCCCTTGGACAAGAAAAGATCCTTAGAAGAAGAAATACTTCGGCTTAAGGAAACACGGAATACAATGTGGAATACTAACCTGATTATCATCAAGAGAATGCCAAATGCCACTTGACGTACGAACAAAACAGTAATAGTGACCAGAGTGGGTACTCCAGCCTGCATGCACCAAAACACCATAGAGAGTGTATTTCAAATCTGCTTCCTGTACATGGGGGTGAAATAAGATCAAAGAGATGGAGAAATTGGAAGCTACAAGCTGGAAAGAGGGAGAACTGTTTTAGAAAAGATTCACTCACATGTTGGTCACTGACAAAAGGCTTCAGGTCCAAAGTAGGCCCAAACTCCACTTTCTTGTCAATCTTTTGTCCAGGAATATGACTACCAAATCGCTTGAGATGAATGGTAAGGACATGGGGAGCCTTGTGAATTGTAAGTCGCTTAAAGGCCCTGACCTTTTGTTTGCAACGCTGGCATTGATACCGCCTCTCCCCTCCATCTAATAGCTCAACATGAGTGAAATGTACGAGTGCCTTCCTCAGGGAATCAGCCTTCATTATTTCCAAGCTTAAATCCAAGAAGGGATCAAACTTGTTGGAACAGAAGTTACATTGCATGCATTGCACCTGCATGAGAATACAAACAATATAATCTCATAACTCAAAATTTTAATTTTTTAACATAACCTCAGAAATACAAAATTCTAAGGCTACCTGGCTCCTGAGACGGCCACCAAATATCTTATGGACCAAACTTTTTTCGTAGGCACTAGGAGATTCAGTTGGGACACCAGAAGGTAAACAGCATTTGTGCATTGACTCTAGCAAGTTCACCATATACTCATGAGCATCTTCTTGTCTAGAGTTTCGGAAAGTGCGAGATATACCTGATCAAGTTGTCAAGAATTATAACTCTTTACATCAAGCGTCAGCAGAAAGATCAGATGCATCGAAATGATAACGTCATTCCAAGAGTTTTGACGAAGTAGAATTAGTTGAAGCAACAAACCCTAGTTTAAAGATACTTTCGAACTTTTTAAGAAATATAAATGAGCATACATCGCAAGTTCTTGACAAGATGAGAGGGTGCCAATATTTTTCCAGTTGACTGCAGAGCATTCATGACATGATTTTGAAGAGCACACATTGCACAGAATCCAGCAGTACGACCTTAACAGAGAAGAAAATTTTCAAGTTAGCTACAACATGAACGTATAATAACCAAAAATTAATGAATAAGCCCCCAAATTATAAGAAATATCTGCTGTCAATGTACTGTAATACAAAATAACATTCAAGATGTCTGACAAGGAAATAGTTTTTAGTTTTGCCAGCTAAATACCCTAGAGAAACAGTTGATGGAAAATTAGTATGAGCACTTCAACAAGAAAAGAGTATTTTGCATCAATTTCTTCCATAATAATTACAACAGTAAATCCTCAAGGGTCATTCATGGTTGTATAGATAGCTAAATTTGCTGGTTTACTATATGGTTTTGGAATTGACTACATAGGAGCGGTTACATGCAAGGTTATATTTGTGCGATTTCATTGTACGCAGCCAATTATTGAGCAACTGGATTATGTGCTACAGTGCTTTAAAAAAGATCAAAAACTACAGAAGATTTAAATAATCAAGAAGAAAAAGAGAGAAATATGGGGGGAAATCGAAGAACTGAGAGAGAAAACTATGTCAACTAGCAACCGCAGCTAACATCGGTCTATTGGCAGTAGCAACTGCGATCGTGGCCCATGGCAGCAGGTGTAGACTGCATATAGTCAAAGAAGCACCAGCTGTGCCTCGCACCTCACTAGGCAAGGTGCCTTGCAACAAGGCACCAACAAGAAAAGGCGTGTCTTATGGGGTTTTTTTTCGAAAATCTTTGAGGCAGAGAGAGAGCCCTTACCTCATACAAGGGTGATGACTGTGATGATAATTTGATAAAGTTTGACGAAAATGAATGATTGTTCCATTGATTACGCTTTTATTTTACAATTTGTGTTTCTTTTATTTTTTTACTTCTAGTTAGATAACACAAATTCTTGTTAGTTCTGTTGACTGCTACTACTACTATGCTAGTTTTTGTTGGTTTTAATATAGACTAATGTTATGGGGACACACTTTTTTTGACACTCTCCATAGCCACACTGATGTGGAGCCTTAAAAGGAGATAATAATTGACATCCAATAATACACTGCCACATCAGTGTTGCTATATAGTCTGTCAAGAAAAGTGTCCTCATAGCATTAGTATTTAATATATTATTTATTATTTGGTGTTATTTCGTACATTACTAATTTATTTATTTATGTATTTTTATTATTTATTATTTTTGTGCCTCGTTTCGTTCGGACGCGCATCTTTAGTTAGCCATGAGTCTCAGGCGATATGAACTCTTTGCGCCTTGAGTACACCTTGCTTCTTTGACTACCTTGGTAGACCGTAGAGAATGCTAAAAACAACTGCTGCAAGTGCAAAGAGAATCTTTATTTAGGGGGGGTGTTTATTATTTTTACTATATAGTGATGAACACTTAAAGTCCTCAAACAAGTGATGGATCCACCAACTTAAGGTGTTTATTTTTGGCACTTTAAAGTGTCCATCACTATATACTATAATAATATATTTTATAAGTGGTATATTGTAAGCTCACATCTTGAGCTTATAATTTACCACTTAGCTTGTAAGTAGATAAAAAAAAAGACCACTGTAACATTCAACAAATTTAATTATTACAAAACATGTCCAAATAACCCTAATCCCTCCTTCCCGTTTTCTTTAATTCTAGAAACAAAACAAAACAAAAAACTAGTTTCAAACTTCTCAAATTATCAAATAATTTATGGTGCCCAAAATAGGCATTTGGCTTAAAATTAGACTAATTCTAAAGGCACTCCAACTTTTGCTTGGGGCTAGCCAACTTTTTTCAAAATTATTTACAAGTTTGCCACCCAAAATTTGCTTCAGGCTAGCCCAATTTTTTTCAGGACTGTCAAATAATTTGTCAGTCCTCCCAATAGGAAGGACTGTCAAAAATTTGACAGTCCTTCCAGGAAGGACTGTCAAATTTAAAAATTTTGAAAGTCCTTCCATCCTCCGCCTTTGCCTCATGTCTCCTTCTTTGCCTGGCCAAGCTAGCAACTGTACTCGTGCTTCCTCTCTCCTTCCTCTGCCTCCGCCGCCTCTGCCTCCTCCGCCTTCTCCTCCCCTCCCAGAGCTCGACCGCGCCCGTGCGCCCCCGCGCGCCCGTCGGCGTCCGCTCCCCGCGGGCGTCCTCCCCCACACCAGTGTTGTAAAAATCCCTCTAGGCGGCCGACTAGTCCCCGACTAGTCGCTAGTCGGCCGCCGCCGACTCGACTAGGGGCTAGTCCCCGACTAGTCACTTGTCGGCCACCGTCGACTCGATTAGGGGCTGGTCCATCCAAAAATTAGCTAAATTGGTACCTAGTCTGGGCTGTCGTCGACTTCGTCAAGGCAGCCGTCGTCAACTCTTTACTTTGTTGCTGCCTTTTTCTATTTTTGAAAAAAGTGACTAGCCTACTCTTTTTTTATTTTTACTTTTGCTTTGTTATCTCTTTGCTACTGTTTTTGTGGCTCTTTTTTTAATTTTTGCTTGTTACTTTTTTTTGCTTTTGCTTGCTACTGCGGCTGTAACTCTCCGTGCAAAATAGTAAGTTGTTAACATATTTCGAAATAGAAATTTATGCAAAATAATGAATAAGAAAATGCACTGTAGTCTGTGATGATTAAAAGTTCAACAATTAACATATTATTTTTAAAAATATTTTTATAACATATTACATATATATATATATTCATTAAAAATTCTAAATCGACTAATCCGACTAGTCCCCGAGTAGTCCGATTAATTCGTAGTCCCCACGAACCGACTAGCGGCCGACTAGCGATTTTTACAACCTTGCCCCACACGCCTCCGTCGGCGTCTGCGCCCCACCGATGCCGATGTCCACGCCCCTGACTCTGGCAATGGAAACTTGGGGGTTGGACTAGCCCCAAGTAAAATTCGGACTGTCCTGAGTAAAAGTTTCACCAAATGGGTTGTCCTGTAGTAAGGGCTAGCCCCAAGCAAAAGTTGGAGTGCCTTTAGAATTAGTCTAAAATTAATAGTTAAATAATTTCTGGTCAACTAAAAAAATAGTTTCCAAATTATTGAATAATTTCTGATTTTATTATTTGAAAATGAACTTGAGAATGAAATAGTTTTATGTTGTGTTGATAAAAGTATTTGAGGGTGTACTTATATTTTTTTCATTTGTACTAGTAAATATGGGTTCACAATAATGTCATAGTATTTGAGGACAAATGGTCATTTCATACATTTATAATGCCACTTTAAAGTGATGAAAAATAAACACCAACACTTTAAAGTGCACTACATAGTTATGAAAAACAAACAATATTTGCATCAGCCAGATCTCCTCAGAACCAGTAATCATCATTTGAAGTAGATGAGACGAAAAAAGAAGAGGAATCTGCATGCCCTTTCATGGGGAGATCCAGTTTGGAAGGTTTCAGGTGTATCTAAGTGGAGAAGTGAGAGGTTAGATGGCAGGTCTCGTTACAACTAAACCCATTAACCCAAGCCCTCAATTGATTAAGGGCTCGTTAGTGATTTTTTAATGCAAAAGTATGTTGGCCTATTAAAGGATGCCATATAATAATTCGATGACCAGTTCTAAACCAAGTATCAACCAAATATATCATGTAATTTGCAATTTACAAGAGAGCAAAAGATATAATAAGTCGAAAGAGAGAAAAGAGAAGCAACATGAGAAGAAATTCCAAAAGCCTGAGATCCAAATTGTGATGTCTCACGTAAATTCATCAGAGGAAACAAGCAATGACTCAATATAACATCTGCGAACTTGGCATAAAACTGATGGGAAAAAAGCTTTTAAAGACTATATATTGTATAGCCTCAAGTATACAATTCATCTGCACTACCAGATGCCATTTTCATTAAATGTATGACTTACGTCATTATGATATCACAAAATTATACAGAGAATGCAAAGTTTTACCTCCAAAAAAATTGCATACCTGAAAGCAAATAGAAAAAAAAATAATAAAAAAAAAGGGCCTACTTTGCATTTAGAAATAGGCAGGAGAAAAATGAGCGGTTTCAATAAATGTATGACTTACGTTATTATGATATCTCAGAACCATTGCAGCTGTTAAAAAATGAGGAAATGAATCTCTCTAATTTTTTGAAATAATCTCTCTAATTCCCTATTCAGTAACAGTAAAACATCTAGAGCATGCACAGTCCATAAGCAGAAACTCTACCTTTCTCTTTGTAAGCCACTAACTTAACCTTCTACTCTTATGGGATTTCCATATATTCTCAACTAATCATATCGAGTCTAAAATTAGTCCACATGTAGTACACAAAGAGCAGGGCGGCTGATAATCACTATTTTCAGCACACTCAAAACATCATATGGTTGTTTTACAGGGTTTTGCGGATATACTTGGCCATGAACCCCCTTCAACCAATCATTGTCCTTAAGTGTCAGCAAGGTGTAAAAGTCGTTTGAGTGCTAGTCGGACGGGCACTGGGTGCCTAGCCCGCCTAGCTGGCCGCCTAGTTCTATGTGGTTCAAAAACAAAAACTCTGCGGAAAATTGCAGGAATTATCCATTAAAATCAAAAACATGCATAGTCAGAGGGCACTAGGCGGACACCGGACGCTAGGGTGCTGCCTGTAATGCCCCGCTCCGCCTTAGCGGAACGCCGATTCAAACGGCAAGTACAACGACTCAAACGAGCCGTCGACCCGAAGAGTTGGCATCGACCTGATGAAGAATCGATGCAAGACTTACATTGGCCCGTCAAGATGAATCCAGACTTAGACTTTCAAAGACGCGCTCGGAGTATCGCTCGGCCGATGCGAACATCGCTAAGGTGGGTGGCTCCGATGAACCCGTCTGTGCTTAGCCTAGACACATAACAATACGGATACTATCACGAGAATCGCTAGGCGATAACCTCTTGCATGCTAATAAATGACTCAACGCACCTAGCTAAGGGAATAATCCCAACTTGTATGCTTGTATAGAATATGGAAAGGAACATGGAAAAGTACGAGAACTCTCGCCCGCGCTCCATGCTCGTGCTACGGCACAAGCCTACGTTTATTGATCCTCACGCGTTCAACAATGAAACAATGAATGGTTTACAACAATGAACGGGAAGGCTATCAATATAGTCGTTCCGAGTAGAGTATAGCGACACTGAAAGGCTATGGGACCGATGGGTCGCCAAGGCGACTCCCGTACGAGGAGTTGCGTAATGCTTGAATGAATAAATCAACGAATCAATGAATGAATGAATGAATACGTGAATGAATCGATAAACGAATGAACAAGTGAAAGAAAGAAAGAAAAGAAAGAATGAAGAAAAAGATAAGAAAAGAAAGAATGGTTAGCGACAGGTGTGACGGACACGTGCATCGGGGCTCGCTACCTGCGCTGCACGGATGCCAACCTGTTCGATAACGTATTATGGCTAAGGGTTAGCCTACGGCGGAGATAGCCGTTAAGTAAAAAGACAAGATAATACGAAATGGTCGTGGACAAACGGCACGAGCGAGGGGTGGCGAATGCTGTGTCCGTGCAATGATTCTGCGGCACGGGTGTTGTGTGGTGGTGTATACCGTGGCCGGCCTAGGCGGAATCAAAAGTCGGGGCTTACGGGCTGCCTGGGTGCGGGCTTGGGCACCGGGAGACGTAAGTGCAGGGTATTTCAAGAGACTTAACGGGGTGTACCAGCCATCACCCTATGCTAAGTTGAGAAATACCAAGGAGAAATGTCCAAATGGCTTGTCATGCCAGCGACCGGTGCATATAGAATAAAGGGGCTTTGCTGGTGGCAATCCACGTGCAAGTCTTTGCATTGAAATCAAAGTAGTCTAAGTTGAATGAACCAAGTACCTCCTGAACAGGCTTGAATGTAACACACCACATGATCAAGAATACTTGTACAATGAGTTAAAGAATACGCCTACGATGCGTTAGGACCCGAGGCAGGGACACGCACTCGATATTGAATGTTTTCCAAGTACCACATTATGTTATTACATGAATTGTTGTCTAACTTGGTTTACTTGGACAGGGAAGGCCGGACGGTAAGTATGGGTAAGTCGTGTCTATATTTTCTATGCGACACTTGAATTCTGCAACACGAGATAGGTTATGCAATATGCCATGAAATTGATCCTAAGGCAAGATTAGAAAGACAATGAATGATAGAGATGCACAAAAGTAAATGGAACGTGTTCGGTAATGATAGCATTGTGGGCGAGCTAGCCTCCCCACCAGTGCATAACAATGTACTGATAACCCCACAGTCTGCATGCAGGATGCAGGAGACGCCGGTGGGTGCGGAGCTTCCATCGAACGTGCTAAGGCGCGGAGCTATCTCTGGGCCTTGGAGCGTTGCAAGGAGCTGGAGCACCATATACGGGACATAATGTATCGGAACATCGCCATGAATCATACCATCTTGTAAGCCACTTGGCACGCCTTTTATGTTTCAGAGAGAGAGAGCTTGAGCGACTTGTAATATCGGCCTAGCGCCGCTTGTAACTTCTTGAATATCAATAAAGAGTTTGATTTCGTATTCAACTTGTGTGTTCGTTTACTTTCCGCTGCAAATGGGGACACTCTGTGCGACTCTGTGGCCTAGCATCAAATCGGCCGTTTCTGGACTTGGCCTTGCACGGGCGCAACCTAGGCCCGTGCGGCATCACGCCTTAGCGAGGACGATCGCTCCTACGGGAGCGGGGCGTGACAGATTGGTATCAGAGCACGGCTTTACGTCCTTGGACTTCATTCGATTTTCTCAGTTTTGAAAGCTCGGTTGGTTACAAAAGAAGTGTGCGCTCTCTCTCTCGTTGTGCCTTGGGATGTTCCATACAATAAGTCTAATATTTTCGAAAGCTCGTATAAGTACTCGGGTGATCGGGACCGATAGGCGAAGGCCTTTGTGCCACTACGACGGACTTGATAGGCGAAGGCCTTTGTGCCAAACCACGACGGACTTGAGTTGGACGGAATCGATGCTAAGAGTTAGCAAACGCGAGGCGTGCTTGAATAAGCTTACGCTGACGACAGCAAACGAGTACACGAGACCCGAGTATAGTTCGAACGGGATGGTCATGCACGCAGCCTTTTGGCTAAGTTGTGCGGAGTATCGCGCACCTAGACTCTTTGGTGCAAACGAGTTGCGAACGAGAATAAGTGAGCGTGCAAACTTGAATGTAGTCCGTACGGGATGGTTAAGCGGTACAACTTAGTCCGCGCGTCGCGCACCTCGACTCTTGGGTGCAATCGGGTTGCGAGCGATGTCAATGTATCGCTCGATCGAGAACGGAGATACACTTTGAGTGTATATCGATAGGAATGCTATCGAGTTAACGCTTAGGCACATACGAAAAATTGATTTGGATTTTGAGGAATGAGCGAACGTGCAATTGGACATGTCGATCGGGAGTCGAATAACCTTCGAGGATTTGTAGAATGACTTGACTCCGAGTGGTGTATATGATAGCTTCGAGGAAGAATAAGAGTGAGCGTCGATGACCAATCGAGTGGCTCGAACCCTGAGTGGTGTATGGACGTCATAGAAATTGTTCGAGCGAGACTAAAGGATTTACGGATAGAACGAGTATGTTGGCGAGGCGATGCGATCGCGCAAAGCCTTAGAACGTGTCACGCTTAGTTGGTTGTGACTTCAAAAGTCCCGAACGAGATGTCGTTGGACAACTTGTCAATGGACAACGCGAGTTAGAAAATGGTTCGGAATGATGAATGGAAATGAATGCTCTTGATCGAGGAAACTTAAAAGATCGCGCGTACGATTTGGGATTGATTCAAATGAAATGTGACTTGAGTTTTGAACAACGATCTTGAAACGAGCTTGAGGAATAGCGATCGAACTTGATCTTGAATATCGAGAAAATTGTGGATTATCCAACTCGGACAATAGCATCAGTCGTACGACTCGAAATTGGCTGCAAAGGAAGATCGTCAGGTTACGCATATCGTCGATGGTATTGAGGCGTATCAAAGATCGATATGCGATAACTCGGGGGTACTCTGACTCGGCGAATGACGGTCGTGCAAATGTCATTGTTCCGTTGGATGCTATACTTGGGATGTTAACAATGTGTCGAGGAAAAGATAGAATTTGGCTCGAGGATTTTCTAGTTGAACGCATGACGATCAGATTATCGAATTGATTTGGCTTGGATAAAAATGTGAATGCTTGGATTTGCTTCGTTGACAACCACAACGTTAACGTTCTTGTCTTATGCGAGCGCAACTCCAGCCTCGCACATGCGTCACGCCGGATTATGACGATCACTCCGCGTGAGCGCTGATATGGTGATTCATACAGCGGGAGTGATTGAACTTGGATGGCGTGGCAATCTGATTGCTTCGACTTGTGGTTTGACGCGAAGGTGGACTCGAGAATGAATTTGTGTGCTTGAGGAATTGAACTTGAGGATCGAGTAGGTCCAATCCGCGTATCGAGAATGGGTTAGTCTAAAACTCAAACAAGAGTTACGCCCCGATGAGAATGATTATTCCGCGGGAGCGTTGCATGGTGATTCATGAACCGCCGTGGATAATCTGACTCGCGTGAGATTGGGGCGCAATGTATTGTCGAGCTGGATGACCTCGTGATCGAATACATGAATTGGTTAGAACTGGTGATTGAACAGAATTGAATATGTGCAACGTAAGTCTTGATGCAAATTAGGTGATCATGCTCGATGTTTAGAAATCTGAGTGACGCGAGCTTGGGTAGAAACTCCCGTACAAACGAACAAATGGTTTGACCGTAGGATTTGGGGCGAGCGTCGTGTAACGACCTTGCACGATGAGCCACGGACTTGACTTGTAACTATGACCTTGTGAGCTGACCTAGCGGATAGGCGGACGACCCTATGCCGAGTGATTGAACCTGTGCGATGTTATTTACAATATCGTCTGGACGGACTCGGCGAATGACGGTCGTGCAAATGTCATTGTTCCGTTGGATGCTATACTTGGGATGTTAACAATGTGTCGAGGAAAAGATAGAATTTGGCTCGAGGATTTTCTAGTTGAACGCATGACGATCAGATTATCGAATTGATTTGGCTTGGATAAAAATGTGAATGCTTGGATTTGCTTCGTTGACAACCACAACGTTAACGTTCTTGTCTTATGCGAGCGCAACTCCAGCCTCGCACATGCGTCGCGCCGGATTATGACGATCACTCCGCGTGAGCGCTGATATGGTGATTCATACAGCGGGAGTGATTGAACTTGGATGGCGTGGCAATCTGATTGCTTCGACTTGTGGTTTGACGCGAAGGTGGACTCGAGAATGAATTTGTGTGCTTGAGGAATTGAACTTGAGGATCGAGTAGGTCCAATCCGCGTATCGAGAATGGGTTAGTCTAAAACTCAAACAAGAGTTACGCCCCGATGAGAATGATTATTCCGCGGGAGCGTTGCATGGTGATTCATGAACCGCCGTGGATAATCTGACTCGCGTGAGATTGGGGCGCAATGTATTGTCGAGCTGGATGACCTCGTGATCGAATACATGAATTGGTTAGAACTGGTGATTGAACGGAATTGAATATGTGCAACGTAAGTCTTGATGCAAATTAGGTGATCATGCTCGATGTTTAGAAATCTGAGTGACGCGAGCTTGGGTAGAAACTCCCGTACAAACGAACAAATGGTTTGACCGTAGGATTTGGGGCGAGCGTCGTTCAACGACCTTGCACGATGAGCCACGGACTTGACTTGTAACTATGACCTTGTGAGCTGACCTAGCGGATAGGCGGACGACCCTATGCCGAGTGATTGAACCTATGCGATGTTATTTACAATATCGTCTGGACGGACGATAGACTTTGGGCAACAAGACTTAGAGTAGGACGGGGAATTAGGAGTGTGCGTGAACGACGACGAGATTTGGCCCCAAACGAAGGGAATGATAGGGACGGATGATGCGCAAGTAAAAGTTGGGATAACAAATTGAATCGTTGATAGGAAGAAATACTTGATGATGGTGCAATACTTGGTTTTGAATCGGACGAAAATTACTTAGGCTTGGTCGACCCCGCTAAGAAGAAATCATACTGATTTCGTGGACAATAACGCTTGAGAAGCGAATCGAATCGTCTCGAGGACCGAGATAAACGATATGTGATACACACATGAGTTCGGTTTTAAATCGAAGTTAGCGAAACGATCGGCAAATCAAAACTATCACGAGTAGCTTGTCCGACTTCGCTAATCGCTAAGCTTGGTTGAAATGTACGTGTTCGGGGGACGCCTTAGATACGTGCACGATCCAAACTCAGCGATATGATGAACTCGAATACAGCTGCAAGTGGGTGTTGCGATGCGCATGAACGAATGAGTGAGTTAGCCTCAACCTACGACTCTTGCATTTGACGAATTTCAACGCACCTCGTGCGACCGTTTCAGTCCCGTGATACATCAAAATAGCATCCAAAGTCGAAGAAATGTGACAATTGAATAAGTACCATCAACTCTAAAATGAATAAGAAGTCATTCAATGAAATCGACCAAACATATGCGACACGAAACTTGAACAGGTATCGAGTATGGTTCGATGCCATCGAACGATAGAGCCGTTCGATAGAATTGTCTAAGATACGCACACAACATGAGTTAGGGAACGGTAGGATGACCTGCACTCAGGAAGTCTCGAGGACGAGACTTGTTTTGAGTGGTGTATTATGTAATGCCCCGCTCCGCCTTAGCGGAACGCCGATTCAAACGGCAAGTACAACGACTCAAACGAGCCGTCGACCCGAAGAGTTGGCATCGACCTGATGAAGAATCGATGCAAGGCTTACATTGGCCCGTCAAGATGAATCCAGACTTAGACTTTCAAAGGCGCGCTCGGAGTATCGCTCGGCCGATGCGAACATCGCTAAGGTGGGTGGCTCCGATGAACCCGTCTGTGCTTAGCCTAGACACATAACAATACGGATACTATCACGAGAATCGCTAGACGATAACCTCTTGCATGCTAATAAATGACTCAACGCACCTAGTTAAGGGAATAATCCCAACTTGTATGCTTGTATAGAATATGGAAAGGAACATGGAAAAGTACGAGAACTCTCGCCCGCGCTCCATGCTCGTGCTACGGCACAAGCCTACGTTTATTGATCCTCACGCGTTCAACAATGAAACAATGAATGGTTTACAACAATGAACGGGAAGGCTATCAATATAGTCGTTCCGAGTAGAGTATAGCGACACTGAAAGGCTATGGGACCGATGGGTCGCCAAGGCGACTCCCGCACGAGGAGTTGCGTAATGCTTGAATGAATAAATCAACGAATCAATGAATGAATGAATGAATACGTGAATGAATCGATAAACGAATGAACAAGTGAAAGAAAGAAAGAAAAGAAAGAATGAAGAAAAAGATAAGAAACGAAAGAATGGTTAGCGACAGGTGTGACGGGCACGTGCATCGGGGCTCGCTACCTGCGCTGCACAGACGCCAACCTGGTCGATAACGCATTATGGCTAAGGGTTAGCCTACGGCGGAGATAGCCGTTAAGTAAAAAGACAAGATAATACGAAATGGTCGTGGGCAAACGGCACGAGCGAGGGGTGGCGAATGCTGTGTCCGTGCAATGATTCTGCGGCACGGGTGTTGTGTGGTGGTGTATACCGTGGCCGGCCTAGGCGGAATCAAAAGTCGGGGCTTACGGGCTGCCTGGGTGCGGGCTTGGGCACCGGGAGACGTAAGTGCAGGGTATTTCAAGAGACTTAACGGGGTGTACCAGCCATCACCCTATGCTAAGTTGAGAAATACCAAGGAGAAATGTCCAAATGGCTTGTCATGCCAGCGACCGGTGCATATAGAACAAGGGGGCTTTGCTGGTGGCAATCCACGTGCAAGTCTTTGCATTGAAATCAAAGTAGTCTAAGTTGAATGAACCAAGTACCTCCTGAACAGGCTTGAATGTAACACACCACATGATCAAGAATACTTGTACAATGAGTTAAAGAATACGCCTACGATGCGTTAGGACCCGAGGCAGGGACACGCACTCGATATTGAATGTTTTCCAAGTACCACATTATGTTATTACATGAATTGTTGTCTAACTTGGTTTACTTGGACAGGGAAGGCCGGACGGTAAGTATGGGTAAGTCGTGCCTATATTTTCTATGCGACACTTGAATTCTGCAACACGAGATAGGTTATGCAATATGCCATGAAATTGATCCTAAGGCAAGATTAGAAAGACAATGAATGATAGAGATGCACAAAAGTAAATGGAACGTGTTCGGTAATGATAGCATTGTGGGCGAGCTAGCCTCCCCACCAGTGCATAACAATGTACTGATAACCCCACAGTCTGCATGCAGGATGCAGGAGACGCCGGTGGGTGCGGAGCTTCCATCGAACGTGCTAAGGCGCGGAGCTATCTCTGGGCCTTGGAGCGTTGCAAGGAGCTGGAGCACCATATACGGGACATAATGTATCGGAACATCGCCATGAATCATACCATCTTGTAAGCCACTTGGCACGCCTTTTATGTTTCAGAGAGAGAGCTTGAGCGACTTGTAATATCGGCCTAGCGCCGCTTGTAACTTCTTGAATATCAATAAAGAGTTTGATTTCGTATTCAACTTGTGTGTTCGTTTACTTTCCGCTGCAAATGGGGACACTCTGTGCGACTCTGTGGCCTAGCATCAAATCGGCCGTTTCTGGACTTGGCCTTGCACGGGCGCAACCTAGGCCCGTGCGGCATCACGCCTTAGCGAGGACGATCGCTCCTACGGGAGCGGGGCGTGACACTGCCTAGGCCGACTTTTAGAATAGTGCAATGTTGCAGAAATCGGGCTGGACAGCCGACTAGTCGGGAACTAGTCGGCAGTCGGCCACCGCCGACTCGACTAGGGGCTAGTCCGCCAAAAAATCGGTCCAAGCATTAATCGGGCTTAGTCGAAGCGGCCCTAGGCGACTGGGCGGGACCTAGTCGACCGACTGGTGTAGTGCTCCATTTTCGATAGGCGGCGGACTATGTAGTATGCTTGCGACGAGTCAGATCGGTCGGGAACTTAGATGACTATCTGACTCAATCGCTGAGCTTGGTATTCAATAACGCCTTGCGGCATCAAACAAATCGATTTGGATGAATGATACGAGAATCTATCCAACTAATGGAACGGCTTTTGTTGGAATAAGTCCTAGATGCAGTGGGCTGCGTCTCGGCGAGTGAGCTCTATATAAGAGTCCCTTCGACGGGACCGGACTGCTGTATGGTTTTCTTGAGTTTTCGCTGCTTGGTTTTGATGAATGTGTTTTCGCGTCGATTTCTGCATTCATTCTACGCATTTCGAAACAGAGAATTAAAAAAGGAATTCTGATAAAATGTTGGTGCCATTGCAGGAGCTCGCGTAACTGAAGCTTGAACGTTGCGAAGCGCTTCGACTCTCGGCACGATCAAATACTTGGTGGGTGGTTCGGCCCCTTCCTTTCTACTCCTTCCCGCAAATGAAATTCAGTTTGCCTCGAACTTAATGAAATCGATGATGCCAAGTTAAATGCATGCCAAATCACTAAGATCAAGAACTCGGGATAACTGTATTAATTAAGTAAACTACTCTGAAAATATAAGTTTCACATCAAAAAGCGAAAGATAAGGTTCTAAAAAAGAGAGACTATTTCATGATCTGCAAAATAAAATGAAACGTTGGTTGCGGCATATGGTGCCTCAGGAAATTGGTGCCTACGGGACGCTAAATCAGAAGTCAAGCTTTGGAGAAAATAATTCGTTGCATGAGTTGGAAAAAAAATGATAATGCTGCTCAATACTATCCACGCTATGCAATCTGTTTCATATATTAAACTGTTCATGCATTGGCATGGTCATGGACAACTTGTGCACAAGTTTAACTTTCCTTGAAACGGTATCTGGGACATCGGAACCGAATCAACCAAGGGGAAACATATAAAATCGTGCTTCGGCGCGGGATTTTGCGGGACCTCCAGTAGGGCTTGCAACCCATACTGATAGGGCACATCGCAATGATTATAAAAGTCCCTCGTGGTGCATAACAACAATGACCACACATATAAGATGTAGCATGCTCACCTATTGTCTTATGCAGGTAAAAGTATTATCTCTGCTTTATGCAGGGACGAGCACGACCGTGGAAAGAATTGAGATAAACTTCTGTGTTTCACTGTATGCTTTTACTACTTCAAAGATGGCTATCGATATGAACTGAATTCATCTAGTTCTAAATAGAAAGAAAACTCTAAAACATGCCTACCTTAATAATCAGAGTCGGTTTAGACGAGTGGGTTCATCCCGCTCACTAGTGCATTCCCAAGTGTACTGATCGCCGCAACCCCATAGGTGACGTGGACTCTGGGGGTGCACGACGCTAAGCCAAAGCTGAAGTTCGGAGAGGCGTTTTGAAGTTCTTCCTATTCTGAAGTATTTTGAAACCAATTCATCGAAGGCTTATGTATAAAAGGGTGAATATATGGAACAACAAGTATTAGTTCAGGCAGCTTGTCGAGTATATTTTTTTTTGTTTCAATCAATATAGCCGCAACGGCATATCGAATGTAATATGACTTGCACTTCGTTGCAAGCTATCAATGAAAAGCATATTTCTATCTTCCTATACTGCGTGTTCAATTACTCTGTGATTTGTGAAGTTTTATCTTGATGTTTCAATTAAATGTAATGTTCTTGCCTTGTACGAGTGCAACTCCAGACTCGTACGGCATCACGTCTTAGCGAGGACGATCGATTCGGCATAAAAATGCGGGGACGAACGATTGTCGAATCGGAGCATGACAAATTGGTATCAAAGCACAAATAAGTTTCCTCGGATTTTCGAAAAATGTTTCATTTTGGAATGTTCGTTGCGATTGCTCGATTGAATTGCTTGTCGACATGCTGCGTGAAATAAAAGTTCCATACAGGTAAGCCCGTAGATATTTTGAAAAATACTAACGGGTTTATATTGTTTTGTAGGAATGACTAAGAAAAATAAAAATAATCTCGCCAGAACCAACGTTGTGGATAGTTAGTCTAGTTCGAAGGGCGCTAGTCCTAGCGAAACTACAAAGGAGAAAATGTTGCGCTTGATGGAGCTGCAGCAGCAACAGCTTCAGATGCAAATCCAAGCCCAATTTGGAGTACAACGGAAGCAAATGGACGCCCTGACGCAGATCGTAAGCAATATGGTGGCCAATACCAACGCAACGGTCGTGGCATCTGAAAAGAGGGAAGATACTCAAGAAGAAGTCGAGGAAGAAGTTCAACCACAAACAATGAACTCTTCTTCCTTGTTTAAAGCAACGGAGTCCACAAAATGAACCCGCCTAAGTTCAATGGTCGAGTGGAGCCTGATGTGATCGTGGGATGGCTCACGAAGATTGAGGACCTGTTCAATCTTCTTTGCGTCAAAGGGTCCAAGAGGGTAGCATGTGCGGTCGTACAACTGCAACTGAGAGTCTACAACTGGTGAGCGGCGAAAAAACAAGAAATCTACAAAACCGACCCCAACACCAAGATTTCCTGGGAAATGTTCAAGAAAGCCTTTCTTGAGCAGTACGTTCCTCACGCCGTCCGTCGTCAAAAAGAAGACGAGTTCATGATGAGACAGGAAAATATGTCAGTCGACGATTATGACTCAAACTTCTCGAAACTAGCAAAGTTTGTCGGCGCCTATCTGCCCAACAAGGAAGCTTGGTGTGAACGTTTTCAACAAGGTCTGAATGATGAACTGCGAAGGGACGTCATGAATCAAAAGTGCCGAACCTACCACGAGTCCTACGATACCGCCCTTGATAGCGAGCGGATCTTTGGCCTTATGTCGCAACGAGTCGTGCCAGTCGTCCGTAATAATTTCAACAAGCGCCCTAACGACGTCGAAGGATCGGGAATGTCAAAGCGTCCAAATACGTTTGAGAATCGACGTTCCCATTCTGGATTACATTGCAATAATTGCGGCAAGCAGGGGCATCACTCGACCAATTGTTTCTATAGGAAATGTTATGAGTGTAGCAGGAGAGGCCATACACCGCCGAATTGTCCAAAAAATGTTCCAAACCCACCAAGAAATGTTACAAATCCTCCAAGGAACACTCCAAATCAATATAGTCTCCACTACAAGGCGCAAATGCGGTGCCAGTGAACCCGCAGAATCAACGCCATGGGGTGCAACGCCGAGTCTACGCATTGACTCGGGATGATGCATTCGAGTCCGATAATGTTGTAACAGGTATATTACTCAATAAAAATATACCTGCTCGAGTACTATTCGATTCGGGTGCGACGCATAATTTTGTATCTACCGACTTTGCTAAAGAAAATAAAATAGTCATGCAATCACTAGATATGAACATTAGCATTAGCACTCCATCGGGAGTCGATATACCTGCAAACTTTATTTGTAGGGATGGCCACATTTGCATCGGAGGAAGAAATATATCCTTGGAAGTCGTCGTACTAGACATCAAAGAGTACGACATAATTCTAGGTATGGATTGGTTGGACACTTGTCATGCAAACGATCGAGTGCGCGGAGAAGAGAGTTGTGTTTCGTCTTCCCGAGACAGAGTTTTCATATTCGTGCGGTACGGTCTCGAAAACGGCCATGGTGGTATCGGCAATTTCGTCGAAGCGTATGTTGCGTTCCAGTTGTACGGGATACCTGGAATCAGTTCGAGATACGAGGAAATATAATGCAAACACAGTGCCGACTGATGTTGTGGCAAATTTTCCCGACGTTTTCCCAAACGAGATGTCCGGGATGCCGCCGGATCGAGAAATATAATTTAGCATCGATACCTTCCCGGATACACGGCTGATATCAAAGACGCCTTACCGAATGGCTCCAGCAGAACTGAAGGAGCTGAATGTGCAATTACAAAAGAGTTGCTAGACCGCGAATTTATTCGCCCTAGTGTCTCTCCCTGGGAAGCTCCCGTGTTGTTCGTGAAAAAGAAAGACGGATCGATGCGGCTATGCATCGACAATCGAGAACTCAACAAGGCTACCGTGCGAAATAAGTATCCACTGCCACGAATTGATGACTTGTTTGACCAACTGCAAGACGCATCAATATTTTCAAAAATCGATCTTCATTCAGGCTACCACCAGTTAAAGATCAAGTCAGATGACGTATCGAAGTCTGCCTTCCGCACTCGATACGGGCATTATGAATTCCTAGTCATACCGTTTGGTTTGACGAATGCCCCAGCTGCTTTCGTGGATTTGATGAACCGTGTCTTCCGACCCCAAATCGACAAATTTGTAGTCGTGTTCATCGACGATATCTTTATCTATTCAAAGAATCGGGAAGAACACGCAGAGCACTTGAAGACGGTGCTGCAGACTCTGCGTGAAAACAAATTATACGCAAAACGAAGTGCGAGTTCTGGATGAGTAGCACAACGTTTCTCGGACACGTCGAATCTGCTGAAGGTGTCTCAGTGGATTCAAAGAAAATTGAGGCGGTGGTAGATTGGAAACGACCTACCTCGGCTAGCGACATTCGGAGTTTCTTGGGCTTGGCAGGCTACTGCCGAAGATTTGTACGAAGCTTTTCCAAATTAGCGTCACCTCTGCCTCGTCTCACCCAGAAGGGAGTCGTATTCGAATGGAGTGACGACTGTGAATCCAGCTTTCAAGAGTTGAAGCAACGGCTCGTCTCATCTCCAATCCTTGCACTTTCAGATGGTCCAGAAAGCTTTCAGATATTCAGCGACGCATCAGGAACTGGCCTCGAGTGCGTACTCATGCAGAAGGACAAAGTCATCTCATATGTTTCTATGGTGTGGCTTGCAGAATCTACACAGATCATAAAAGCCTCAAATACTTGTTCACGCAACGGGAACTTAACTTACGGCAGCGGCGTTGGCTCGAACTCATAAAAGACTACGAGCTAACGATCGAGTATACGCCGGACAAGGGAAACGTCGTAGCCGACGCACTGAGCAGAATGTTTATGGGATCACTGGCCCTAAATAATGAGATACGGCGAGACCTTGAAGCGATGGGTATCGAACTCGGAATTGAGTATCGATATCTGCACTTGGCTCAATTGAAGCTTTGGTCGAGCCTGTTTAGCAAAATAAAGACCACACGGACGATTAATTCCTGAAGAAGATGCGCGAGCTGATTTCAACAGGAAGGACGACTGACTTTACAGAAGACGGAGACGGGACGTTGCGACTAAAAGGAAGGCTCTGTATTCCTGAAACTGCCGAACTCAGAAAAGAAATTCTGACGGAGGCTCATTATGCGAAGTACTCGTTACATCCTGGGAGCACCAAGATGTACAAGAATTTGCGCACAAACTTTTGGTGGCACGGCATGAAGAAAGACGTGGCTACTTTCGTGTCGCAGTGCATGGCGTGTCAGCAAGTGAAGGCAGAACACCAAAGGCCATGCGGGGAGCTGCAGAACCTCGCCATTCCCGAGTGAAAGTAGGACAATATCTTGATGGATTTCATTGTGGGATTTCCGAAGACGCCGCTGGAGAATGATACGATTTGGGTCATTGTTGATAGATTGACAAGTCGGTTCACTTCATCGCAATCAAAGTAGCATGGAGCGTCGATCGGTTAGCACAAATCTATATTGACGAGATTGTTCGACTGCACGGGGTACCGGTCACAATAGTTTCGGACAAAGACGAGCGATTCCTATCGTGTTTCTGGACGAGCTTGCAAGTTGCGATGGGGACCAAACTGAATTTTAGTACTGCATACCACCCCAGACGAACGGTCAGACGGAGAGGGTGAATCAAATCTTAGAGGATATTGCGTCTGTGTGCAATCGATCTAAAGACTAGTTGGGATACGCATTTGCCGCTTGCGGAGTTTGCGTATAACAACAGTTATAAATCGAGCATTCAGATGGCTCTATATGAAACGCTCTACGGGAGGAAGTGTCGTCCTCCAATTTGCTGGGACGAAGTCGGAGAGCGACAGGTGCTCAGACCAGAACTAGTGGAGCAGGCCGTTGAAAAGGTCCGCCTGATTAGCGACAGCCTTCGCATTGCGCAAAGTCGACAAAAGAGCTACGCAGATCTTCGTCGGCGACCGCTAGAATTTCTAGTCGAGGACCATGTGTTTTTGAAAGTAACGCCCATGCGTGGCGTGATGCGGTTTGGTGTTAAAAGCAAATTGAGCCCGAGATTTGTAGGCCCTTTCGAGATCCTCGAGCAAGTTGCAGCTGATGCTTATCGGATCGCACTACCTCCTGCCTTGGCTCAAGTGCACGATGTTTTCCACGTTTCACAACTTCGAAAATACGTGCACAATCCAAGTCACGTGGTTAGCTTTGATCAGTTGGAGCTATGTGCGGACTTGTCTTCCTCGGAGGAGCCTATTCAAATTTTGGACCGAAAGGAAAAGACCATGCGAAATCGGTCGATGTCTTTGGTTCGCGTGCTTTGGCAGAACCATTCAGTTGAAGAATCGACGTGGAAGATGGAGGCAAAAATGAAGGAGAAAGTACCCTTCGTTGTTTGCCTAACTTAAGGTCAGACCATTGTTCATAAGTTTCGGGACGAAATTTTTTCTTAGTGGTATATTATGTAGTGCCCCGTTTTCGATAGGCGACGGACTATGTAGTATGCTTGCGGCAAGTCAGATCGGTCGGGAACTTAGATGGCTATCTGACTCGATCGCTGAGCTTGGTATTCGATAACGCCTTGCGGCATCAAACAAATCGATTTGGACGAATGTTACGAGAATCGATCCAACTAATGGAATGGCTTCTGTTGGAATAAGTTATAGATGCAGCAGGTTGCGTCTCGGCGAGTGAGCTCTATATAAGAGTCCCTTCGACGGGACCGGACTGTTGTATGGTTTTCTTGAGTTTTCGCTGCTTGGTTTTGATGAATGTGTTTTCGCGTCGATTTCTGCATTCATTCTACGCATTTCGAAACGGATGATTAAAGATGGGCTTCTGATCAAATGTTGGTGCCATTGCAAGAGCTCGCATCAGTAAAGCTTGAACGTTGCGAAGCACTTCGACTCTCGGTACGATCAAATACTTGGTGGGTGGTTCGGCCCCTTCTTTTCTACTCCTTTCCGCAAATGAAATTCAGTTTGCCTCGAACTTATTCAAATCGACGATGCCAAGTTAAATGCATGTCAAATCACTAAGATCAAGAACTCGGAATAATTGTATCAATTTAGAGTAAACTACTCTGAAAATATAAGTTTCACATCAAAAAGCAAAAGGATAAGGTTCTAGAAAAGATACTATTTCATGATCTGCAAAATAAAATGAAACGTTGGTTGTGGCATATGGTGCCTCAGGAAATTGGTGCCTACGGGACGCCAAATCAGTACGGCTTTGGGAAAAATGATTCGTCGCATGAGTTGGGAAAAAAATGATAATGTTGCTCAATACTGTCCACGCTATGCAATCTGTTTCATATATTAAACTGTTCACGCATTGGCATGGTTATGGACAACTTGTACACAAGTTTAACTTTCCTCGAAACAGTATCCGGGCCATCGGAACCGAATCGACCTAGGGGGAATATATAAAATCATGCTTCGGCGCGGGACATTACGAGACCTCCAATAGGGCTTGCAACCCATACTGATAGGACACGTCGCAATGATTATAAAAGTCCCTCGTGGTGCATAGCACCAATGACCATACATATAAGATAGTAGCATGCTCACCTATTGTCTTATGCAGGTAAAGTATTATCTCTGTTTTATGCAGGGACGAGCACGACCGTAGTAAGAATTGAGATAAACTGTTATGTTTCACTGTATGCTTTTACTACTTCAAATATGGCTATCGATATGAACTGAATTCATCTAGTTCTAAATAGAAAGAAAACTCTAAAGCATGCCTACCTTAATAATCAAAGTCGGTTTAGACGAGTGGGTTCGTCCCGCTCACTAGTGCATTCCCAAGTGTACTAATCCCCGCAACCCCACAGGTGATGTGGACTCTGGGGGTGCACGACGCTAAGCCAAATCTGAAGTTCGGAGAGGCGTTTTGAAGCTCTTCCTATTATGAAGTATTTTGAAGTCAATTCATCGAAGGCTTATGTATATAAGGGTGAATGTATGGAACGACAAATATTAGTTCAGGCAGCTTGTCGAGTATATTTCTTTCGTTTCAATCAATGTAGCCGCAATGGCATATCCAATGTAATATGACTTGCACTTCGTTGCAAGCTATCAATGAAGAGCATATTTCTATCAATTACTCTGTGATTTGTGAAGTTTCATCTTGATGTTTCAGTTAAATGTAATGTTCTTGCCTTGTACGAGTGCAACTCCAAACTCATACGGCATCACGCCTTAGCGAGGACGATCGATTCGGCATAAAAATGCGGGGACGAATGATTGTCGAATCGGGACGTGACAACTGGGTCCAGGAGAAAACACACCCGCCCGACCCGCTACCCAAAACCTAAAAGAGAGAGGAGCATCAGAAGAAGAAGAGCAACAGACCTGATCCCAGACGCCACCACGTCGCCTCCCGACCAGATCCGGTCAGTCGTTGCACCTTCCAAGCCTCAACGAGCCGATCTCCTCGTTGAGTTCTTCTCTCTCTCTCTCTCTCTCTCTCTCTCTCTCTCTCTCTCTCTCCTCTCCTTTCTTTCTTGATTTCTTTTTCAGTTTCTTCCTTTCTCTTTCCTCTTGAAAGGGATATATGGTGGAGTCTAGTGTTTTCTGGGGAAGAGAGAATAATTGAATGAGTGATTTTTCTCTTCCTTTCTTTAGTTTGATTTAAGAGGACATTGAGCTTTGGGAAACTATGTATAAGTTACAGAAGGTTTTTCTCTCTTCTTTTCTTGAATTTAATCTTGAGAGGAGAAGGATTTGACTGGTCTTAAGAGAAGAGAAGGATTTGACTGGTCCTTGAATTTAATCTTGAGAGAAGAGAAGGATTTGACTGGTCTTTGGTCAGTGATTAGTGATTGGTGATCCTATATGTTGGTGTTTTTGCCTTTGGACTAGAAAAGATAGTCCCACATCGGCTACACCAAATGGTGAGTATCTCAATATAATGCATTGCTTGTGTTGAGGTGTGCACATGAGGTGTAGTGGGGCACAAGTTTGTGCCATGTGGGAGTATTTTTTAGAAGGAAAAAGGATTAAATCCAACAAGGATGCAAGTTAATTTTTGTTGTGCGGACTCAGACTCGGACACGGACTCCAGGATGTCTCGTGCATGCACGGGAGTGTTCGGGGGGTAGGCGTGGACTGGCACACTTCTATGCTGATTGTGGGATGATCTAAAATATCAAACTCTATTTTTGAGTATTGGTATTTTAGTCCCACATCGGATAGGAGAAGAGGTGAAGTCTCAACTCCACTCTATAAATAGAATCCCTTGGCCTCCTTTGAAAGATGCACGACGAAGAGAATTAAGGGAGTCTGTAAAGTACAGGAAGCCCGTTCAAGTCTCAAATATTGACTTACGAGCGTTCCAGAAGTTCTTCGTGAACTTGCTGGTTCCTGGAAGCAGATCGTGTTGGGGCGAATCTTGCTTTGAGCAACGGTGATCTTAATCACCCCAGCAAGAACCTTTCCTCTTCTTCTTTCTTCTTTCTTCTCCTTCATCTAAGTTGTAACTCAGTTTTGTCTGTCTGCAACTGCAATTGCAAGGAAGAACGTGAGATTTATTTTCTGAACTCAATTCTGTCCGTCAGCAACTGCAATTGCGAGGAAGAACGTGAGATTTACATTCTGATTATTGTTGTTTTTGTAATCAGATTTATATTATAGTGTTCCTCTTGGATCTCGAGAATAATCAGAAGGTGAACGTTTGTTGAACCTCTGATCTCGACATCGAGTCTACCATCTTTGATCAAGCCCCGGGACTAACAATCTCAAAGCAAGATCCTTGTAGATGGAGAACTCTCGTGCTTCTCTCATCGATACCAGCTTTAACAAGTTGGAGAAATTCGACGGAGAACATTTCCAAATCTGGAAGAGGAAGGTCACCCTTAATCTTCAACTCGTGGACGTAGACCATGTGTTGATTGAGGATGAACCGACAATTCCAGAAGGAGGAACTGCCGATGCTATTGCTGCTGCACTCGTCAAGCAGAGCAAATGGAAGAGAGAAAACAGCATATGTAAACTGCTGATTCTCAATTCTTTGGAAGACTCTCTGGCAGAGTCATATTCCAAGAAGGTGAAGGCCAAAGAGATCTGGGATTCTTTGGGTAAGCTATGAGAACAGGTCCAAAAACTTCATCGTCGAGAAGTACCACAAGTGGCTCTTCGAAGACGAGATGGCGATGCTACCTCAAGTAAAGGAATTCCTGAAGTTGCGCCAGAAGTTAGATGACGAGAAGATGCCCCTCGTCGACAAGTTTGTCGGTGGAGGGATAGTCTCGAAACTTCCTGCCGGTTGGAGCAACTTTTCTGCTAGAATGCATCGAAAGAAGCTGGACATTAGCTTGGAAGATCTTCTACAAGAGATCCACGTTGAGGACGAAATACGATCTCAACAGAAGATGGACTCTCTGTCCAACCAACTAGCTAAGGCCAACTTGGTGCAGACAAGAGAGTTCAAGGGGAAGCAAGTGGCTTCTCATCACAAGAAGGACTCCACTAATCTAAAAGTGAACGGTCCTTCGTTCAAGCAACAGAAGTCCAAGTCCCACGTGACTTGCTTCAACTGTGACAAGAATGGCCACTACATGAGTGAATGCAAATCCAAGCCCAAACCATAATAGCAGGTATAGTTAAACTTGGTTATTTAGATTACTTAACTTGGTTGCTATTGTTGCACAGGTTGAGTTATCTAGCGTGGTAGCTGACTAGTGGTCTGACACTAGTGCATCTGACCACGTGTGCTCTCAAAGGAGATGTTCACCAAGGACGAGCCATGTTATGACGAAGGTCTCGATGGCGAACATATATCTAGCAGAAGTTCTGAAGATCGAGACAGTGGTTATTAACCACCGACAAGGACACTGGAATGCATGTTGCACGTACCAGAGATTTTTTGGCGATCTGATCTCAGAAAGTCCGTTATCTGATACAGACTTGAAAGATGGACATTCGTACTAGCCAGATGGTAATTTTTTGGCGAGGAACATGCTTCGAAAAGATGTTCGGTGCTGAAGGAATGTTCGAACTTCTGCTGATGGCGATGAAGTTACTTCATCGAGTGGACTGAGAGTTGTTCTATGACAGAAGCAGACTCAAGCTGTCCTACCGAGACCTTATCTTCGGAATGTGGGGGTGGTAAGGAGGTGGAGGAGTTTTAGGTCTGTGCAGATACAAGACTGTTGGGAAGCTGCTCAGACGATTGAACTAAAGTACTGATCATCTGGAGTTAGTACACTCAGATATCTGTCTTTTATCAATTCTCCACAGAGGCCGGTTCGAAGTGTTTCTCGAAGTGCACGTTCGCATGACTTCTCAAGTAGAAGGATGCAGCATTCGAGTAGTTCAGAGACTTCAGGGCTGAAGCTGAACGTTAAACCGATCTACAACTACTCAGAAGTGATCGATATGTAGAGTACAGGTCTCATGAATTCGCATCGTTCTGCAAAGAACAGGGAATCATCAATGAGACTACTGCTCCGTATTCTCCTCAATCTAACGGGATTGCGGAGAGAAAGAACAGAACGTTGACAGAAATGATGAACTCGATGCTGATAACTACGGGTCTTCCTAAATGCTAATGGGGAGAAGCTGCATTGACGGCCACTTTTATTCTAAATAGAGTGCCGTATGCAACTTCGGACGTAACTCCTCATGAATACTGGTTCAAAGTCAGACCTAACTTGAATGTCATTCGAGTGTGGGGGTCTCTGGCTTATGTGAAGCTCCGAGATCTGAAGATTCAGAAGCTGGGGACTAGGACTACGAAGATGATCTTCTTGGGGTATGCCGAGAAGAGTGATGCTCGGAGATTTTTTGATATTGAGTCAAATCATATCATTGAATCTCGTGAAGACAATTTGCAAGGCACAAGAATATTGTTCTTACGGATAAACCGGAGAACAATAAGGGTGCGCAAGAAACTGAAGTTTTCAATAAAGAAGTAGTCCAAGAAGATGTTGTTGAAACAACGGTTAAACCAGAACTCGCTGAGCCGTCGTCGAAGCGAGCGAGGAGGCCGAAGAACTTCGGAGATGACTTCATCACCTATCATGTGGAAGCAGATCCGCTTACCTATGATGAGACGATAAAGACCAGAGATGATGTTTTCTGGAAGGAGGCGATTGACAATGAAATTGATTCCATCACCTCAAATAACACTTGGGTGTTGGTTGATCTTCCTGAAGGAGCGAAACCCATCGGATGCAAATGGATCTTCAAGAAGAAGATGAAAGCAGATGGAACTATTGACAAGTTCTAGGCCAGGTTGGTGGCCAAGGGGTTTTCTCAGAAGCAGGGGATCGACTACTTTGACACGTATGCTCCAGTAGCCCGGATGACCACCATCACAATGTTGATTGCTCTCGCAGCGACACATAAGATGGTGATACATCAGATGGATGTGAAAACGACATTCCTGAATGGCGAGCTGACCGAAGAGATCTACATACAACAACCAGAAGGGTTTGTCGTCAAAGGTCTTGAAGACAGTCTGCAAGTTGGTAAAATCTCTGTACGGTTTAAAACAAGCTCCCAAAATGTGGCATGAGAAGTTTGACAAAGTCATAAGGTCAAATGGCTACAGGGTCAGTGAAACAGACAAGTGTGTCTATTCGAAGTTGGCTGACGGAAGAGGAGTCATCGTTTTGTCTATACGTGGACGACATGCTAATCCTAGGTACGGATATAAGCTGTGTCACGGAGACAAAGAAAGTTTCTTTCGACGAACTTCAGTATGAAGGACTTGGGAGATGCTGATGTTATCTTGGGACTCAAGATCATTCGGACAGACACTGGACTAGCGCTGTCACAGTCTCATTATGTTGAGAAGATGATCGCTCGTTACGGGCATCAGGATCTTCCACGGATCGATACGCCGTACAAGTGTGATCTGAAACTGAAGCCTAATTCAAGGGAAAGCGTCAGGCAGCTGGAGTATGCAAGCGTAATCGGGAGTTTGATGTATGCTACTACTGCCACAAGGCCTGACATAGCTTTCGTTGTGGGAATGCTGAGTCGTTTCACGAGCAACCCAGGCATTGAGTACTGGAAAGCTGTGAAACGGATTATGAGATATCTCAAGAAGACTCAGACATATGCACTGCACTACAGCGGAGATCCGCCGGTAGTAGAAGGCTTCAGTGATGCCAGTTGGTACTCAGAATTAGAGAGCGAGAGGTCCACAGGTGGATTCATATTCACAATGGGTGGAGCTGCTATATCGTGGAAGTCGAAGAAGCAGACTGCTCTCGCGATCATCTATGGAATCTGAGTTCTTTACACTTGATACCGCAGCAGATGAAGCAGAGTGGCTTCGGGAGCTCATGTATGATCTTCCAGTGGTTGGGACGCAGATACCGACAATTTCGATATACTGCGACAACCAGGCGACTGCAGCGGTGGCATCGAATGATCTCTTCAACGGGAAGAAGAGAACTGTGTGGTTTAAGCACAGGGCAATGAACGATCTCATCAAGAGAGGTGTCATTGCAGTGATTAATGTTCGGAGTCAGGAGAACCTGGCGGATCCGTTCACCAAGGGCCTCAAGCGCCAGCTGGTCGATGACACAGCTTGTAAAATGGGATTGAAAGTATTCTGATATTGTGTTATTACATTCCTACCATAAAGTTTTATGCTATTAGTTCAAAGAGAAATCTACTAGACATCTAGCTTTTGGTTCAAGGGAGGACTATTAACCAGAAGAATATCAGGAACGGTGGGTACTTGTCCTATGTGACATGGAGAGGTTACGGACCTACAACCACTGTTGTCTACTATCAATGAAAAGCATATTTCTATCTTCCTATACTGCGTGTTCAATTACTCTGTGATTTGTGAAGTTTTATCTTGATGTTTCAATTAAATGTAATGTTCTTGCCTTGTACGAGTGCAACTCCAGACTCGTACGGCATCACGTCTTAGCGAGGACGATCGATTCGGCATAAAAATGCGGGGACGAACGATTGTCGAATCGGAGCATGACAAATTGGTATCAAAGCACAAATAAGTTTCCTCGGATTTTCGAAAAATGTTTCATTTTGGAATGTTCGTTGCGATTGCTCGATTGAATTGCTTGTCGACATGCTGCGTGAAATAAAAGTTCCATACAGGTAAGCCCGTAGATATTTTGAAAAATACTAACGGGTTTATATTGTTTTGTAGGAATGACTAAGAAAAATAAAAATAATCTCGCCAGAACCAACGTTGTGGATAGTTAGTCTAGTTCGAAGGGCGCTAGTCCTAGCGAAACTACAAAGGAGAAAATGTTGCGCTTGATGGAGCTGCAGCAGCAACAGCTTCAGATGCAAATCCAAGCCCAATTTGGAGTACAACGGAAGCAAATGGACGCCCTGACGCAGATCGTAAGCAATATGGTGGCCAATACCAACGCAACGGTCGTGGCATCTGAAAAGAGGGAAGATACTCAAGAAGAAGTCGAGGAAGAAGTTCAACCACAAACAATGAACTCTTCTTCCTTGTTTAAAGCAACGGAGTCCACAAAATGAACCCGCCTAAGTTCAATGGTCGAGTGGAGCCTGATGTGATCGTGGGATGGCTCACGAAGATTGAGGACCTGTTCAATCTTCTTTGCGTCAAAGGGTCCAAGAGGGTAGCATGTGCGGTCGTACAACTGCAACTGAGAGTCTACAACTGGTGAGCGGCGAAAAAACAAGAAATCTACAAAACCGACCCCAACACCAAGATTTCCTGGGAAATGTTCAAGAAAGCCTTTCTTGAGCAGTACGTTCCTCACGCCGTCCGTCGTCAAAAAGAAGACGAGTTCATGATGAGACAGGAAAATATGTCAGTCGACGATTATGACTCAAACTTCTCGAAACTAGCAAAGTTTGTCGGCGCCTATCTGCCCAACAAGGAAGCTTGGTGTGAACGTTTTCAACAAGGTCTGAATGATGAACTGCGAAGGGACGTCATGAATCAAAAGTGCCGAACCTACCACGAGTCCTACGATACCGCCCTTGATAGCGAGCGGATCTTTGGCCTTATGTCGCAACGAGTCGTGCCAGTCGTCCGTAATAATTTCAACAAGCGCCCTAACGACGTCGAAGGATCGGGAATGTCAAAGCGTCCAAATACGTTTGAGAATCGACGTTCCCATTCTGGATTACATTGCAATAATTGCGGCAAGCAGGGGCATCACTCGACCAATTGTTTCTATAGGAAATGTTATGAGTGTAGCAGGAGAGGCCATACACCGCCGAATTGTCCAAAAAATGTTCCAAACCCACCAAGAAATGTTACAAATCCTCCAAGGAACACTCCAAATCAATATAGTCTCCACTACAAGGCGCAAATGCGGTGCCAGTGAACCCGCAGAATCAACGCCATGGGGTGCAACGCCGAGTCTACGCATTGACTCGGGATGATGCATTCGAGTCCGATAATGTTGTAACAGGTATATTACTCAATAAAAATATACCTGCTCGAGTACTATTCGATTCGGGTGCGACGCATAATTTTGTATCTACCGACTTTGCTAAAGAAAATAAAATAGTCATGCAATCACTAGATATGAACATTAGCATTAGCACTCCATCGGGAGTCGATATACCTGCAAACTTTATTTGTAGGGATGGCCACATTTGCATCGGAGGAAGAAATATATCCTTGGAAGTCGTCGTACTAGACATCAAAGAGTACGACATAATTCTAGGTATGGATTGGTTGGACACTTGTCATGCAAACGATCGAGTGCGCGGAGAAGAGAGTTGTGTTTCGTCTTCCCGAGACAGAGTTTTCATATTCGTGCGGTACGGTCTCGAAAACGGCCATGGTGGTATCGGCAATTTCGTCGAAGCGTATGTTGCGTTCCAGTTGTACGGGATACCTGGAATCAGTTCGAGATACGAGGAAATATAATGCAAACACAGTGCCGACTGATGTTGTGGCAAATTTTCCCGACGTTTTCCCAAACGAGATGTCCGGGATGCCGCCGGATCGAGAAATATAATTTAGCATCGATACCTTCCCGGATACACGGCTGATATCAAAGACGCCTTACCGAATGGCTCCAGCAGAACTGAAGGAGCTGAATGTGCAATTACAAAAGAGTTGCTAGACCGCGAATTTATTCGCCCTAGTGTCTCTCCCTGGGAAGCTCCCGTGTTGTTCGTGAAAAAGAAAGACGGATCGATGCGGCTATGCATCGACAATCGAGAACTCAACAAGGCTACCGTGCGAAATAAGTATCCACTGCCACGAATTGATGACTTGTTTGACCAACTGCAAGACGCATCAATATTTTCAAAAATCGATCTTCATTCAGGCTACCACCAGTTAAAGATCAAGTCAGATGACGTATCGAAGTCTGCCTTCCGCACTCGATACGGGCATTATGAATTCCTAGTCATACCGTTTGGTTTGACGAATGCCCCAGCTGCTTTCGTGGATTTGATGAACCGTGTCTTCCGACCCCAAATCGACAAATTTGTAGTCGTGTTCATCGACGATATCTTTATCTATTCAAAGAATCGGGAAGAACACGCAGAGCACTTGAAGACGGTGCTGCAGACTCTGCGTGAAAACAAATTATACGCAAAACGAAGTGCGAGTTCTGGATGAGTAGCACAACGTTTCTCGGACACGTCGAATCTGCTGAAGGTGTCTCAGTGGATTCAAAGAAAATTGAGGCGGTGGTAGATTGGAAACGACCTACCTCGGCTAGCGACATTCGGAGTTTCTTGGGCTTGGCAGGCTACTGCCGAAGATTTGTACGAAGCTTTTCCAAATTAGCGTCACCTCTGCCTCGTCTCACCCAGAAGGGAGTCGTATTCGAATGGAGTGACGACTGTGAATCCAGCTTTCAAGAGTTGAAGCAACGGCTCGTCTCATCTCCAATCCTTGCACTTTCAGATGGTCCAGAAAGCTTTCAGATATTCAGCGACGCATCAGGAACTGGCCTCGAGTGCGTACTCATGCAGAAGGACAAAGTCATCTCATATGTTTCTATGGTGTGGCTTGCAGAATCTACACAGATCATAAAAGCCTCAAATACTTGTTCACGCAACGGGAACTTAACTTACGGCAGCGGCGTTGGCTCGAACTCATAAAAGACTACGAGCTAACGATCGAGTATACGCCGGACAAGGGAAACGTCGTAGCCGACGCACTGAGCAGAATGTTTATGGGATCACTGGCCCTAAATAATGAGATACGGCGAGACCTTGAAGCGATGGGTATCGAACTCGAAATTGAGTATCGATATCTGCACTTGGCTCAATTGAAGCTTTGGTCGAGCCTGTTTAGCAAAATAAAGACCACACGGACGATTAATTCCTGAAGAAGATGCGCGAGCTGATTTCAACAGGAAGGACGACTGACTTTACAGAAGACGGAGACGGGACGTTGCGACTAAAAGGAAGGCTCTGTATTCCTGAAACTGCCGAACTCAGAAAAGAAATTCTGACGGAGGCTCATTATGCGAAGTACTCGTTACATCCTGGGAGCACCAAGATGTACAAGAATTTGCGCACAAACTTTTGGTGGCACGGCATGAAGAAAGACGTGGCTACTTTCGTGTCGCAGTGCATGGCGTGTCAGCAAGTGAAGGCAGAACACCAAAGGCCATGCGGGGAGCTGCAGAACCTCGCCATTCCCGAGTGAAAGTAGGACAATATCTTGATGGATTTCATTGTGGGATTTCCGAAGACGCCGCTGGAGAATGATACGATTTGGGTCATTGTTGATAGATTGACAAGTCGGTTCACTTCATCGCAATCAAAGTAGCATGGAGCGTCGATCGGTTAGCACAAATCTATATTGACGAGATTGTTCGACTGCACGGGGTACCGGTCACAATAGTTTCGGACAAAGACGAGCGATTCCTATCGTGTTTCTGGACGAGCTTGCAAGTTGCGATGGGGACCAAACTGAATTTTAGTACTGCATACCACCCCAGACGAACGGTCAGACGGAGAGGGTGAATCAAATCTTAGAGGATATTGCGTCTGTGTGCAATCGATCTAAAGACTAGTTGGGATACGCATTTGCCGCTTGCGGAGTTTGCGTATAACAACAGTTATAAATCGAGCATTCAGATGGCTCTATATGAAACGCTCTACGGGAGGAAGTGTCGTCCTCCAATTTGCTGGGACGAAGTCGGAGAGCGACAGGTGCTCAGACCAGAACTAGTGGAGCAGGCCGTTGAAAAGGTCCGCCTGATTAGCGACAGCCTTCGCATTGCGCAAAGTCGACAAAAGAGCTACGCAGATCTTCGTCGGCGACCGCTAGAATTTCTAGTCGAGGACCATGTGTTTTTGAAAGTAACGCCCATGCGTGGCGTGATGCGGTTTGGTGTTAAAAGCAAATTGAGCCCGAGATTTGTAGGCCCTTTCGAGATCCTCGAGCAAGTTGCAGCTGATGCTTATCGGATCGCACTACCTCCTGCCTTGGCTCAAGTGCACGATGTTTTCCACGTTTCACAACTTCGAAAATACGTGCACAATCCAAGTCACGTGGTTAGCTTTGATCAGTTGGAGCTATGTGCGGACTTGTCTTCCTCGGAGGAGCCTATTCAAATTTTGGACCGAAAGGAAAAGACCATGCGAAATCGGTCGATGTCTTTGGTTCGCGTGCTTTGGCAGAACCATTCAGTTGAAGAATCGACGTGGAAGATGGAGGCAAAAATGAAGGAGAAAGTACCCTTCGTTGTTTGCCTAACTTAAGGTCAGACCATTGTTCATAAGTTTCGGGACGAAATTTTTTCTTAGTGGTATATTATGTAGTGCCCCGTTTTCGATAGGCGACGGACTATGTAGTATGCTTGCGGCAAGTCAGATCGGTCGGGAACTTAGATGGCTATCTGACTCGATCGCTGAGCTTGGTATTCGATAACGCCTTGCGGCATCAAACAAATCGATTTGGACGAATGTTACGAGAATCGATCCAACTAATGGAATGGCTTCTGTTGGAATAAGTTATAGATGCAGCAGGTTGCGTCTCGGCGAGTGAGCTCTATATAAGAGTCCCTTCGACGGGACCGGACTGTTGTATGGTTTTCTTGAGTTTTCGCTGCTTGGTTTTGATGAATGTGTTTTCGCGTCGATTTCTGCATTCATTCTACGCATTTCGAAACGGATGATTAAAGATGGGCTTCTGATCAAATGTTGGTGCCATTGCAAGAGCTCGCATCAGTAAAGCTTGAACGTTGCGAAGCACTTCGACTCTCGGTACGATCAAATACTTGGTGGGTGGTTCGGCCCCTTCTTTTCTACTCCTTTCCGCAAATGAAATTCAGTTTGCCTCGAACTTATTCAAATCGACGATGCCAAGTTAAATGCATGTCAAATCACTAAGATCAAGAACTCGGAATAATTGTATCAATTTAGAGTAAACTACTCTGAAAATATAAGTTTCACATCAAAAAGCAAAAGGATAAGGTTCTAGAAAAGATACTATTTCATGATCTGCAAAATAAAATGAAACGTTGGTTGTGGCATATGGTGCCTCAGGAAATTGGTGCCTACGGGACGCCAAATCAGTACGGCTTTGGGAAAAATGATTCGTCGCATGAGTTGGGAAAAAAATGATAATGTTGCTCAATACTGTCCACGCTATGCAATCTGTTTCATATATTAAACTGTTCACGCATTGGCATGGTTATGGACAACTTGTACACAAGTTTAACTTTCCTCGAAACAGTATCCGGGCCATCGGAACCGAATCGACCTAGGGGGAATATATAAAATCATGCTTCGGCGCGGGACATTACGAGACCTCCAATAGGGCTTGCAACCCATACTGATAGGACACGTCGCAATGATTATAAAAGTCCCTCGTGGTGCATAGCACCAATGACCATACATATAAGATAGTAGCATGCTCACCTATTGTCTTATGCAGGTAAAGTATTATCTCTGTTTTATGCAGGGACGAGCACGACCGTAGTAAGAATTGAGATAAACTGTTATGTTTCACTGTATGCTTTTACTACTTCAAATATGGCTATCGATATGAACTGAATTCATCTAGTTCTAAATAGAAAGAAAACTCTAAAGCATGCCTACCTTAATAATCAAAGTCGGTTTAGACGAGTGGGTTCGTCCCGCTCACTAGTGCATTCCCAAGTGTACTAATCCCCGCAACCCCACAGGTGATGTGGACTCTGGGGGTGCACGACGCTAAGCCAAATCTGAAGTTCGGAGAGGCGTTTTGAAGCTCTTCCTATTATGAAGTATTTTGAAGTCAATTCATCGAAGGCTTATGTATATAAGGGTGAATGTATGGAACGACAAATATTAGTTCAGGCAGCTTGTCGAGTATATTTCTTTCGTTTCAATCAATGTAGCCGCAATGGCATATCCAATGTAATATGACTTGCACTTCGTTGCAAGCTATCAATGAAGAGCATATTTCTATCAATTACTCTGTGATTTGTGAAGTTTCATCTTGATGTTTCAGTTAAATGTAATGTTCTTGCCTTGTACGAGTGCAACTCCAAACTCATACGGCATCACGCCTTAGCGAGGACGATCGATTCGGCATAAAAATGCGGGGACGAATGATTGTCGAATCGGGACGTGACAACTGGGTCCAGGAGAAAACACACCCGCCCGACCCGCTACCCAAAACCTAAAAGAGAGAGGAGCATCAGAAGAAGAAGAGCAACAGACCTGATCCCAGACGCCACCACGTCGCCTCCCGACCAGATCCGGTCAGTCGTTGCACCTTCCAAGCCTCAACGAGCCGATCTCCTCGTTGAGTTCTTCTCTCTCTCTCTCTCTCTCTCTCTCTCTCTCTCTCTCTCTCCTCTTCTTTCTTTCTTGATTTCTTTTTCAGTTTCTTCCTTTCTCTTTCCTCTTGAAAGGGATATATGGTGGAGTCTAGTGTTTTCTGGGGAAGAGAGAATAATTGAATGAGTGATTTTTCTCTTCCTTTCTTTAGTTTGATTTAAGAGGACATTGAGCTTTGGGAAACTATGTATAAGTTACAGAAGGTTTTTCTCTCTTCTTTTCTTGAATTTAATCTTGAGAGGAGAAGGATTTGACTGGTCTTAAGAGAAGAGAAGGATTTGACTGGTCCTTGAATTTAATCTTGAGAGAAGAGAAGGATTTGACTGGTCTTTGGTCAGTGATTAGTGATTGGTGATCCTATATGTTGGTGTTTTTGCCTTTGGACTAGAAAAGATAGTCCCACATCGGCTACACCAAATGGTGAGTATCTCAATATAATGCATTGCTTGTGTTGAGGTGTGCACATGAGGTGTAGTGGGGCACAAGTTTGTGCCATGTGGGAGTATTTTTTAGAAGGAAAAAGGATTAAATCCAACAAGGATGCAAGTTAATTTTTGTTGTGCGGACTCAGACTCGGACACGGACTCCAGGATGTCTCGTGCATGCACGGGAGTGTTCGGGGGGTAGGCGTGGACTGGCACACTTCTATGCTGATTGTGGGATGATCTAAAATATCAAACTCTATTTTTGAGTATTGGTATTTTAGTCCCACATCGGATAGGAGAAGAGGTGAAGTCTCAACTCCACTCTATAAATAGAATCCCTTGGCCTCCTTTGAAAGATGCACGACGAAGAGAATTAAGGGAGTCTGTAAAGTACAGGAAGCCCGTTCAAGTCTCAAATATTGACTTACGAGCGTTCCAGAAGTTCTTCGTGAACTTGCTGGTTCCTGGAAGCAGATCGTGTTGGGGCGAATCTTGCTTTGAGCAACGGTGATCTTAATCACCCCAGCAAGAACCTTTCCTCTTCTTCTTTCTTCTTTCTTCTCCTTCATCTAAGTTGTAACTCAGTTTTGTCTGTCTGCAACTGCAATTGCAAGGAAGAACGTGAGATTTATTTTCTGAACTCAATTCTGTCCGTCAGCAACTGCAATTGCGAGGAAGAACGTGAGATTTACATTCTGATTATTGTTGTTTTTGTAATCAGATTTATATTATAGTGTTCCTCTTGGATCTCGAGAATAATCAGAAGGTGAACGTTTGTTGAACCTCTGATCTCGACATCGAGTCTACCATCTTTGATCAAGCCCCGGGACTAACAATCTCAAAGCAAGATCCTTGTAGATGGAGAACTCTCGTGCTTCTCTCATCGATACCAGCTTTAACAAGTTGGAGAAATTCGACGGAGAACATTTCCAAATCTGGAAGAGGAAGGTCACCCTTAATCTTCAACTCGTGGACGTAGACCATGTGTTGATTGAGGATGAACCGACAATTCCAGAAGGAGGAACTGCCGATGCTATTGCTGCTGCACTCGTCAAGCAGAGCAAATGGAAGAGAGAAAACAGCATATGTAAACTGCTGATTCTCAATTCTTTGGAAGACTCTCTGGCAGAGTCATATTCCAAGAAGGTGAAGGCCAAAGAGATCTGGGATTCTTTGGGTAAGCTATGAGAACAGGTCCAAAAACTTCATCGTCGAGAAGTACCACAAGTGGCTCTTCGAAGACGAGATGGCGATGCTACCTCAAGTAAAGGAATTCCTGAAGTTGCGCCAGAAGTTAGATGACGAGAAGATGCCCCTCGTCGACAAGTTTGTCGGTGGAGGGATAGTCTCGAAACTTCCTGCCGGTTGGAGCAACTTTTCTGCTAGAATGCATCGAAAGAAGCTGGACATTAGCTTGGAAGATCTTCTACAAGAGATCCACGTTGAGGACGAAATACGATCTCAACAGAAGATGGACTCTCTGTCCAACCAACTAGCTAAGGCCAACTTGGTGCAGACAAGAGAGTTCAAGGGGAAGCAAGTGGCTTCTCATCACAAGAAGGACTCCACTAATCTAAAAGTGAACGGTCCTTCGTTCAAGCAACAGAAGTCCAAGTCCCACGTGACTTGCTTCAACTGTGACAAGAATGGCCACTACATGAGTGAATGCAAATCCAAGCCCAAACCATAATAGCAGGTATAGTTAAACTTGGTTATTTAGATTACTTAACTTGGTTGCTATTGTTGCACAGGTTGAGTTATCTAGCGTGGTAGCTGACTAGTGGTCTGACACTAGTGCATCTGACCACGTGTGCTCTCAAAGGAGATGTTCACCAAGGACGAGCCATGTTATGACGAAGGTCTCGATGGCGAACATATATCTAGCAGAAGTTCTGAAGATCGAGACAGTGGTTATTAACCACCGACAAGGACACTGGAATGCATGTTGCACGTACCAGAGATTTTTTGGCGATCTGATCTCAGAAAGTCCGTTATCTGATACAGACTTGAAAGATGGACATTCGTACTAGCCAGATGGTAATTTTTTGGCGAGGAACATGCTTCGAAAAGATGTTCGGTGCTGAAGGAATGTTCGAACTTCTGCTGATGGCGATGAAGTTACTTCATCGAGTGGACTGAGAGTTGTTCTATGACAGAAGCAGACTCAAGCTGTCCTACCGAGACCTTATCTTCGGAATGTGGGGGTGGTAAGGAGGTGGAGGAGTTTTAGGTCTGTGCAGATACAAGACTGTTGGGAAGCTGCTCAGACGATTGAACTAAAGTACTGATCATCTGGAGTTAGTACACTCAGATATCTGTCTTTTATCAATTCTCCACAGAGGCCGGTTCGAAGTGTTTCTCGAAGTGCACGTTCGCATGACTTCTCAAGTAGAAGGATGCAGCATTCGAGTAGTTCAGAGACTTCAGGGCTGAAGCTGAACGTTAAACCGATCTACAACTACTCAGAAGTGATCGATATGTAGAGTACAGGTCTCATGAATTCGCATCGTTCTGCAAAGAACAGGGAATCATCAATGAGACTACTGCTCCGTATTCTCCTCAATCTAACGGGATTGCGGAGAGAAAGAACAGAACGTTGACAGAAATGATGAACTCGATGCTGATAACTACGGGTCTTCCTAAATGCTAATGGGGAGAAGCTGCATTGACGGCCACTTTTATTCTAAATAGAGTGCCGTATGCAACTTCGGACGTAACTCCTCATGAATACTGGTTCAAAGTCAGACCTAACTTGAATGTCATTCGAGTGTGGGGGTCTCTGGCTTATGTGAAGCTCCGAGATCTGAAGATTCAGAAGCTGGGGACTAGGACTACGAAGATGATCTTCTTGGGGTATGCCGAGAAGAGTGATGCTCGGAGATTTTTTGATATTGAGTCAAATCATATCATTGAATCTCGTGAAGACAATTTGCAAGGCACAAGAATATTGTTCTTACGGATAAACCGGAGAACAATAAGGGTGCGCAAGAAACTGAAGTTTTCAATAAAGAAGTAGTCCAAGAAGATGTTGTTGAAACAACGGTTAAACCAGAACTCGCTGAGCCGTCGTCGAAGCGAGCGAGGAGGCCGAAGAACTTCGGAGATGACTTCATCACCTATCATGTGGAAGCAGATCCGCTTACCTATGATGAGACGATAAAGACCAGAGATGATGTTTTCTGGAAGGAGGCGATTGACAATGAAATTGATTCCATCACCTCAAATAACACTTGGGTGTTGGTTGATCTTCCTGAAGGAGCGAAACCCATCGGATGCAAATGGATCTTCAAGAAGAAGATGAAAGCAGATGGAACTATTGACAAGTTCTAGGCCAGGTTGGTGGCCAAGGGGTTTTCTCAGAAGCAGGGGATCGACTACTTTGACACGTATGCTCCAGTAGCCCGGATGACCACCATCACAATGTTGATTGCTCTCGCAGCGACACATAAGATGGTGATACATCAGATGGATGTGAAAACGACATTCCTGAATGGCGAGCTGACCGAAGAGATCTACATACAACAACCAGAAGGGTTTGTCGTCAAAGGTCTTGAAGACAGTCTGCAAGTTGGTAAAATCTCTGTACGGTTTAAAACAAGCTCCCAAAATGTGGCATGAGAAGTTTGACAAAGTCATAAGGTCAAATGGCTACAGGGTCAGTGAAACAGACAAGTGTGTCTATTCGAAGTTGGCTGACGGAAGAGGAGTCATCGTTTTGTCTATACGTGGACGACATGCTAATCCTAGGTACGGATATAAGCTGTGTCACGGAGACAAAGAAAGTTTCTTTCGACGAACTTCAGTATGAAGGACTTGGGAGATGCTGATGTTATCTTGGGACTCAAGATCATTCGGACAGACACTGGACTAGCGCTGTCACAGTCTCATTATGTTGAGAAGATGATCGCTCGTTACGGGCATCAGGATCTTCCACGGATCGATACGCCGTACAAGTGTGATCTGAAACTGAAGCCTAATTCAAGGGAAAGCGTCAGGCAGCTGGAGTATGCAAGCGTAATCGGGAGTTTGATGTATGCTACTACTGCCACAAGGCCTGACATAGCTTTCGTTGTGGGAATGCTGAGTCGTTTCACGAGCAACCCAGGCATTGAGTACTGGAAAGCTGTGAAACGGATTATGAGATATCTCAAGAAGACTCAGACATATGCACTGCACTACAGCGGAGATCCGCCGGTAGTAGAAGGCTTCAGTGATGCCAGTTGGTACTCAGAATTAGAGAGCGAGAGGTCCACAGGTGGATTCATATTCACAATGGGTGGAGCTGCTATATCGTGGAAGTCGAAGAAGCAGACTGCTCTCGCGATCATCTATGGAATCTGAGTTCTTTACACTTGATACCGCAGCAGATGAAGCAGAGTGGCTTCGGGAGCTCATGTATGATCTTCCAGTGGTTGGGACGCAGATACCGACAATTTCGATATACTGCGACAACCAGGCGACTGCAGCGGTGGCATCGAATGATCTCTTCAACGGGAAGAAGAGAACTGTGTGGTTTAAGCACAGGGCAATGAACGATCTCATCAAGAGAGGTGTCATTGCAGTGATTAATGTTCGGAGTCAGGAGAACCTGGCGGATCCGTTCACCAAGGGCCTCAAGCGCCAGCTGGTCGATGACACAGCTTGTAAAATGGGATTGAAAGTATTCTGATATTGTGTTATTACATTCCTACCATAAAGTTTTATGCTATTAGTTCAAAGAGAAATCTACTAGACATCTAGCTTTTGGTTCAAGGGAGGACTATTAACCAGAAGAATATCAGGAACGGTGGGTACTTGTCCTATGTGACATGGAGAGGTTACGGACCTACAACCACTGTTGTCTACTATTGTTTTCTGCGGAAAACGGATCCTGTGGGAATGTTGGCTTAAATGCCTTAATGAGTTCTCAGGCAGAGTGAATGTCTGGAGTGCTTTACAGGAAGCACGGTAGTGCAGCACTACAAGGAGTGTAACTCCATGCTACAGTGGGGTGACTCCACCATGAGGTTCCCAGGTAGGGGTAATGCCTCGGCTTTGCAAGCCAAGTCACAGCGGAGTAGCACCGCAAATAGGCAGGTAGCCTAATGCTGTATGATAATCGTAATAAGGAGAGGTACACAGCACTACAAAGAGGACGATGTCCTCATGTTACAGTGGCATGACACCACGAAGAGGTACCAGGTAGGGTAAAGCCTCGGCTTTGCGAGCCATGTCATAGCGGCGTAACACCGCACGGAAGCAAGGCTTCATGCTGGGTAGTTTGGCACTACAAAGAGGCATGTGACCTCATGCTACAGTAGTATGACACTACGATGAGGTACCCAGGTGGGATAAAGCCTCGGCTTTAAGCCATGTCATAGCGGCGTAGCACCGCGAAGAAGCGCAATGCTTCATGCCATGACTCTTTATAAAGAACTCACCTATAGTGTATGGACAGAGATATCATGCCGTCTCTTGAGGGTAAACTTGTAGACGCCCAAAAATTATACACTGAAACCAGGCTGGCACAAGGCCTTCAATGTGCAGCCAGAAGCAGAATTCAAGGCTTAGTCCATTCTTGTATCATGCTGTTATTTAACCTGTGCGGGAAGATTCAAGTCGTAGCGACATCTCTCCTAATGCATGATGGGCAGTCACTGTGGGGAACGCTCAACCCATATATTGAGATATGTGGAAGATTGTTAGTGTTTTTGCCTTTGGACTAAAAAAGATAGTCCCACATCGGCTACACCAAATGGTGAGTATCTCAATATAATGCATTGCTTGTGTTGAGGTGTGAACATGAGGTGTAGTGGGGCACAAGTTTGTGCCATGTGGGAGTATTTTTCTAGAAGGAAAAAGGATTAAATCCAACAAGGATGCAAGTTAATTTTTGTTGTGCGGACTCGGACTCGGACACGACTCCAGGATGTCTCGTGCATGCAAGAGAGTGTTCGGGGGTAGGCGTGGACTGGCACACTTCTATGCTGATTGTGGGATGATCTAAAATATCAAACTCTATTTTTGAGTATTGGTATTTTAGTCCCACATCGGATAGGAGAAGAGGTGAAGTCTCAACTCCACTCTATAAATAGAGCCCCTTGGCCTCCTTTGAAAGATGCACCAAGAAGAGAATTAAGGGAGTCTGTAAAGTCCAGGAAGCCCGTTCAAGTCTCAAATATTGACTTACGAGCGTTCCAGAAGTTCTTCGTGAACTTGCTGGTTCCTGGAAGCAGATCGTGTTGGGGCGAATCTTGCTTTGAGCAACGGTGATCTTAATCACCCCAGCAAGAACCTTTCCTCTTCTTCTTTCTTCTTTCTTCTCCTTCATCTAAGTTGTAACTCAGTTCTGTCTGTCTGCAACTGCGATTGCAAGGAAGATCGTGAGATTTATTTTCTGAACTCAATTCTGTCCGTCAGCAACTGCGATTGCGAGGAAGAACGTGAGATTTACATTCTGATTATTGTTGCTTTTGTAATCAGATTTATATTATAGTGTTCCTCTTGGATCTCGAGAATAATCAGAAGGTGAACGTTTGTTGAACCTCTGATCTCGACATCGAGTCTACCATCTTTGATCAAGCCCCGGGACTAACACTATAGACCAGAGTTAAGAGACCCTTGGACTTCGATATTAGTCTCAAGAATTAGTGAAGAGTTAAAAAGAAAGAACTTGGGCTCATATAGTTCTGTTAGGAAATAGTGGGTTTAGGATTTTAATAGAAAGTTTCTATAATCTTTAATTAAATAGATAATGGGCCATTAGTTCAGCATTGTAGAACTAAATAGTGTAAAAGATTCGAGTCCAAATGAATTATGGGATTAATATATTAAATAAATAAGGGGTTATATAAGTTGAGCTGAAGGGATGGGTTTAAGTAATAAGGATAATGGGCCTTATATATATATATATATATATATATATAGAGAGAGAGAGAGAGAGAGAGAGAGAGAGAGAGAATAAGGGAGGTGAGGTGCCACCTTATGGATGGTGGCTATGTGTCACCCCCCATGCTATCATCATGCACCAAAAAGTGTGCAAGTGCATGATGATAGCATGGGGGGTGACATATAGTCACCTCAACGTGAGGTGGCACCTCACCTCCCTTATTATATATATATATATATATATATATATATATATATATATATATATTAAAAAAATACTTAAAACGATTAATCCGAGTAGTCCCCAACTAGTCCCCGATTAATTCCTAGTCCCCGCGAACCGACTAGTGGCCGATTAGCGATTTTTACAACCTTCGCATAGTGAGTGTCAAACCAATTAATGGTCAACAATCGGGTTAATAGTTTTAATCTTGACTTGAGGTAAGCGAAGTTAAGACCCGGACCAAGAATCCACTAGACTTAGTCTTAGGCACTAAAGAGAAACTAAATAATAAAATTCAAGGTGTTAGTTGGGCGAGGCGGCCCGATAAACCGGACCGGTCAACAGCGAGTTGGTCTAAGTGCGACTTGGTCAAAGCCGGGACCAAGCCTAAGGTCGGCCAAAACATGGTCAAGCTGGTCTATCCCAGGAAGAAATTGGCCAGGGCCCAGACTAGGTCCGTCTCAAATAAACTAGAGGTTGGGCAATACTTAAACTGGATTTATTAGATGGATGTTGCAAGAGGCATCATCATAATAGTATCTGTATCAGTATCGGATCCTTCCTATGAGTATCGAGATCGACGATATCGACAATATTAACGGTTTTTGATCGGAGTATCAGAATTTTGGGTATCAAAAAAAATTATTAATAATTAGAAGAAAAAATATTTTATATATTTAGGCATAATTTGAAGTATATTGTGTCGTTTCTTAATAGTTATGATATTGAATGAAATAATAGTCACCCTTACTAGATAGTTTACCTGCGATAAATAACCTTAATATGCTTTTACACCCTTGTCGATTGGTCTTTCTGTTCAATTTTTTCTATCGAATTAACTAGAAAAGAGACCCTAATGTCAGTATTAGTCGGTATTGGATTGGAGCAGGCCAAGCAGTATCGGTATATGCCGGTAGATACTGCAAACTATGATGATAACGCACTTGAGTCCAACATATGTAAAGCTAGGTTTAAATGGCAGCCAGCAAATGGCACAGGAGGGCTATCAAGGCGCATTATATGCAGCCTTTTGAGTAAAGGCAAGGACCGTGGAGCTCTACAAAGTTTCTCTTGAAGTCGACCTATGTTTTAATTTATTCAGCTACTAGCACTAGGAAGTCACAATTATCAACTTTATGTTTTTGTCTTTATATTTATCTGTTCCTAATTACTATAATCAAAAGACTGCAAGTTATCTTATGTTTTAATTAATGATTTCATCATAGTACTAATTCATAATATTTATATTTATGAATTTTATGTTATATATAATTAGAATTTATAAGTTATAAAACAATTACGTTAACTGGATCGAGATTGGACCAAAATATAATAGGCCAACCCTTGCATGATTGCCACCAAAATCAAGCATATATCCCACAGGCTCACCCTGGTGATGCGGAATGGATGCGAATTAAAATCAGCAAATTAATTTGAATTAGAATAAGTTCATTTAAGTCTCTACTAATTGACAAATAGTTTCAAGGTCGCCAAAATTAATGGTTATATTAGGCAAGAGATAATAAGTTCATTTAAGTCTCTACTAATTGACAAATAGTTTCAAGGTCGCCAAACTTAATAGTTATATTAGGCAAGAGATAATTGCTAGCATACAACCTTAGATTTTATAGAGAATTGAATCAAGCTACCACGAAATCAAGATAGTTCTCTATTTACCACAAATCTCATTTTCTTTGATTTTGTAGAAGCACTTAAATTATGGGTGGATCAGCAACGTATTGATAGAATATTAGATACTATATGCAGCAGTCATACATACTTGATTTAGAATGAAGAGGGAGACCGGAATTGTAATGTCGAGGTTACCAGGAGGAAGGAGTTATGGCTGCTGAGGAGAGTGGCAAGGGGTGGTCGGGCATAAAATGGGGGGAGTAGGAGAGAAGGAGGATACTAGGTCATCGCAACCAAGAGGAAAGGGGAGTTCATCATTAGTAAAGATTCATTTCATTTCATTCATTTATCATTCATTCATTGCCAAAGAAAACATTCAGCTATTCTTTAAATAGGCTACTCTTCCGCAACAAACAAACCAACAACTTTAACTCGACAACTCAACAACTACACAACCACCTCCTAAGGAATGGATAAAAACAACAAACAAAAAACTGAATTTGATTTGATTTGATCCATTCAAATGATGTCCTCATCAATTCTCCCAGGTGAAAGAAATTTGACTCTGACAATGACTCCCATAGCTACTGTCATGGTACAATGGATCAAATGCTAATCCATAATGAGGCCGTGTCGCATCGTCGTTTACGTTGGTAGGTCTTCGTAATTGGGGGCCTGAGGTCCTCACCAATTCTCCCGGATAGAAAGAATTTAGCTCTGGCGAGTGACTCCAGTGGCTATTGTCGTAGTACTCCAGTAAATCTGGATCAAGCTGCTGCAGCTCCTCCCGTGTAATCCACGAGTCATGAGATTTCGGACGACCTCTCCATTGAACTAAGTAACGTTGACAACCACCATCTCAAGTAGAGATGATGTGATCATCCAATATTCTATCAATATGATCTGCTGATTGGGACCATGGAAGTGAGAAGTGAGGACAGTAATGGCGAACTCTTTGGAAGAGGCTCGAGGGTAGGCTCATTTGAATCCACAAGTGGATTTTCTTGACTAATTGGGGGACCTTTATAAGCCATCAGATTTTCAATATTACATGTATAACTGATCCTGAATCCAGGTGGTAAATAAATGACATATGCATTCGGTCCAATTCTCTGCAAAATTCTAAATGATCATGTACTGCGAGCAGTAATTTCTTAACGGGTCCTAGAGGAAATCACTTTGGTCTAATCCGGACCATGGTCTAATCTGGACCATAGCATAATCATCAATTTGGAACTCAAAAAAAAATTTGTGTTTATCAACAGAATACTTATATTGAGCATTACTTAATTCAATTTTTTTGTTGATTTCTTTATGCAAATTATGAACATGTTCGGCAAATGCATATGCTACTCTAGAATACTGAAACATGGGAATGAGATCTATAGGGCCTAATTGGTTTGAACCCATGCAAAACCTGAAATTGACTCATGCTTATGGACCTATTAATTGAACAATTATATGCAAACTCGGCTATAGGTAAAATGAGATCCCAACTCCTGATATTTGTCCCAACCAAGCAACATAGAAGATTCCCTAAACTCCTATTAACCACCTCAATCTGCCCATCAGTCTGGGGAGAATAAGCCGTGGAAAATGTCAACTTTGTCCCCATCAAGTGCCATAGGATTTTCCAAAAGTAACTTTGAAATTTAACGTCCATGTCGGACACAATTGTTTTTGGTAACCCATGCAATCCACCGACTTCATCGAAATAAATTTTAGCAATTTTGGAGACGTCTGACGTTTCAGAGCAGGACACAAATGGGCCATCTTCGAAAAATTATCTACTACCAAAAAGATGGAATCGTGTTTCCTATGGGTCTTCGGTAGACCTAGCACAAAATCCATACTAACATCTATCCATGGAGGGTTAGATACAGGAAGCGGAGTGTACAAGCATGCATTTTGTTTTTGTTGCTTAGCTAATTGACAAATACGACACTACCTAACGAGTTTTGTAATATCTCTTTTGACACTAGGCCAATAAAATTGATCCTCAACAGCTTCTCTAGTCTTATTTCGCCAAAGTAACCGGACAAACCACCTACACGTAATTCCCACACCAAAAAATCTCTCAATGACATACGTGAGATAAATAGCTTGCTAAATCGAAATAAATAGCCATTTGTAATAGAAAGTCATCTATCTCGCGAGTCAAGCCATCTCTTAAAAGTATATAAATATCACCAAAATCAGGACATGACTCGTACTCCTCTTTGACATTTTCAAAGCCAACAACTTCAGCATTAATGCCAGACAGTACAACTATACATCGGCTAAGCGCATCTGCGGCGTTGTTCTCAACTCCCGCCTCATGTTTCAACACGTAAGTATAGACTCAACCCACCTACCGTGTCTAGAATTTAATTTCTTCTTGGAGTTGAGGTATCTCAAGACCTCGTGATCAGAATAGATAACGAATTCATGTGGTATTAAATAATGTCGCCAATGGCGAAGGGACTGAATACCCGCATAAAACTCCTTATCATAGGTGGAGTAGCATTACCAGGCCTCGTTCAATTTTTCGCTAAATAAAGCTATTGGATGTCCCTTTTGGGCCAAGACCCCACCTATGCCTACGCCAGATGCATCACATGCAATCTCAAACACTTTCGAAAAATCAGGAATGTGCAAAATAGGAGCCTTCATCATCTTCTTTTTAATGTCTTTGAATGCTTTGGCGGCGGCAGTTGACCATTCAAAAACTTTCTTCTTTAAACAATCACTTATGGGGACCATGATGGTGCTAAACCCCCGTATAAACCGAGGATAAAAAGTCACTAACCGTGAAAACTCATAAAATCTCTAATGCTCTGAGGCTCGGGCCACTCTACAATTGCCTTTATCTTCTAGAGATCCGCAGAGATTCCCGCATGAGATACGACAAACTCCAGAAAAATAATATCTTCAATAAAGAATGCACATTTCTTAGAGTCCGCATAGAGGCTCTCTTTACGCAACGTAGCACACACTTGTCTCAAATGTTCTACATGTTGGTCCTGAGATTGGTTGTAGATAAGTATATCGTCAAAATACACAACCAAAAATCTACCCATAAATGGCCTAAGCACTTGCATCATTACTCTCATAAAGGTGCTAGGAGCGTTAGATAGTCCAAACGGCATGACCAACCACTCGTCTTTTGTCTTGAATGCGTCTTCCATTCATCCCCTGGGCGAATAAGAATCTGATGGTAGCCACTTTTGAGGTCAATCTTTGAAAAGATAGTGGCTCCCGACATCATATCTAACATATCGTCCAGCCTGGGAATTGAAAAACGGTACTTCACCGTTATTTTATTGATCGCGTGGGTCTATCTATGCACATCCTCCAAATACCATCCTTTTTTGGAGTGAAAAGAGCAGGTAGCGTGCAAGGGCTCATTCTCTCCCTAATAAACCCTCTACCTAATAACTCTTCGACTTGCCGCCTTAATTCTGCATGCTCAATGGGATTCAGTCGATAATGTGGCAGGTTAAGTAGGGTTGTTTCCGGAACAAGGTCAATAGCGTGTTGGATGTCACGCATCGGTGGCAAACAGTGTCACGCCCCGGTCCCGTAAGACCGATCGTCCTCGCTAAGGCGTGATGCCGCGTGAGCCTTGATTGCGCTCACGCAAGGCAGGTTCCATAACGGCCGATTACGAGCTAAGCGACGGGATTGTCACACAGAAAGTCCCAAGCAGAAACATTAAATAACAGCAGCGAAAATTTAAAGCAAAATACAAGTCATTTATAATGCTCTTTATTGATATTGAAACAAGGATTACATTTGTGGCAAAAGGTCAAGATTTACAAGTCGCTCAAGCTCACTTTTCTCACATTACAATTCACTCTGCTCTCTCTCATCTCTCAATACAATTTGAGTAGGCCAGCGGAAGCTTTAGATAGGCGATGTCCATACATTACGTCCCGTATAAGTTACGACTCCATGCGGTCGCGCGCCTCGAAACGCCAAGGAACTTCGTGCCTCGACGCGTCCAAGCGAACTCCGCGCCAACGAGCTTCTACCTGTGCCTGCACATGGAAACTGTATGGGTGTCAGTACTCAAATGTATTGGTGGAATGAGCTCCTCGTCCACCCATACAAAACCGACACGTTCATTTTCTTTCTGTAGCATAACCCTTTTTGATTGTCTTTCTAGTATTGCCTTAGGATCAGTTTTTTAGGACATAGACGCTCGGCCTATTTTGTGTCTTTAAACCATTCCCAGGCCTTGCAACTAGCAACTTGCTTATCCTTGCTTCTAGACCTTCTAGTGCCAACAATGTCGACTTATCAGGTCGTGCTTGTCTTTCGGCCCATAATCAGAGACGCAACTACACGATAGTACCCAATTTTCGTGTGACCGTGCTACAAGTCCATATTGAGGTCGTGCCTCGCAACTCAGTGTGACTTAACCATATCGCCGCCTCGCGGCCTTTGCTTCTTTACCCAATTCAAGACTTATGAACTAAGTGCCACTTAACCAACTTTGCCTTACGACGATTCCTGACTTAAGCTCGAAACGACTCAAATCCAACTTGCGCAACTCTATGCCAACAACTCAAGACTCGACGCCACATCTCGTGCCGAAGCACGGTGTCTACGTTGCAGCCAAATCTTAGGCCCAAACATTGTCTTTTGATCGTGTGCATATTCAACTCGACTCAATCCAAAGGCACACACGTGGATTGCCGCCCATGCCGACTCATCTATATGAAATGGTCACTAGCACCACAAGCTATCCTGGACCTTAATTGGGTAATACGGTACATTCGTACAAACGAGGCGTGATCTCGCCGAAATTCCCGTACTACTCGCTCTACGGCGCACCCATCGGGTCAGGTCGCACACCATCCGAGGGTCCCGTAAGCATGTTCCTCCTAGGCCAGACCGGTCCTGTGGCCGCAGGTACCGTCTGAGGAACAAAATCATACTTGTCGACAAGTTGTCCAATGACCATGCAAGACTCGACTCATATTTTCGTATTTCCATTCCTTTCTTTCCTTCATTCATTCATTACTTCACATACTTCCTTGCAGAGCCCAAACCAGGGTTGCCTCGGCGACTGACCTACAGTCCCGACATCTTTTCAAGTGGTTCCAAACTCTTATTGACTTAACTCATGAATGGCTAAGTGATAGCCTTCAAGCATAACTTGAACAAAACGTGTTCTTCAGGTTCCATAGACCGTGGCTAACTTTGCATTGAGCCAATTTTGGCTCGTGCCTTAAACCAACTCGTTTTCTAGGCGACACTACCGCTCTAGTCATACTTTATATGGCAAGCGTTGCGTTCGTGGGACTATGTGACTTGACAACTGCAGAAAGAGCCGGGCAGTGCTAGAAATGACTTCGATCGACCGGCATAACTTTGCCTAGCATAATTGTGCAACAACTTGACAAGCAAAGGCTGCATCAAGCTCTGCCTCGAAGGAACGTGTCGTGCACGCGTTCGACTTGAACAACCAAGTTATTTGGGTGCCTAGACTTATGCCACAAGCTATGCTATGCAGCTTAACCCGTGGGACGAACAAAAGCTATGCCAAGCCTTGGACGATGGAACCGTGCATGCTTTATCAAGCATTCATGCGGGCGACGCCTATGACTTAGGCTACGTTCATAACTTCAAAGCAACTTAGACCAACTTCCTTCTCCCAAGCCACGGGACGAAGGACCGAGTGTCATTTTGAAAGCACAACGTGCAACATTTCTAAGCCGACCGTGGGACCTTTTTCCATGTGCTAACACATTCCGACCCGACTTGGGATTATTCCCTTAGCTATGTGGGTGCGTCTCTTTTATTATCAAGCCTACTTGTGCAGTTGAAAACTTTCGTTTTATTAGTGTGAATGCCAAGCTGAGGCAAGTTCACCAAAGCCACCCACCTGAGCAAGGGGTCGCCTCGACCGAGCGGATCTTCAAGCAGTCGTTGCATGGCTAAGTTTGAACGTCGTCGACGTTTCGATTTTTCCGATTGACTGAGCGGGACGGGACACTACATCATACACCACTTAGAAAAAGTTTCGTCCTCGAAACTAACTGAGTACTTACTTATTGACTCATAACTTGATCCAACATTTCATAACTTTCGCACACACACTACGCCTATGCTTTTCTTAAATCCGAGCAACGATCGCACTACCATCAATCATTTTCTTTGGAACATACAATCACGAATCCTCGATACTTTTCCGTTCTTTTAATCTCACTTGAATTCAACATATCACTTAATTGGATCGTGCACATATTCCAGGCGTCCACAAAATACATGCATTTCATCCAAGCCTTGTGATAGAGAATTCATCATTCTCACTCGAGTCGAATCGTGCACATATTCAGGCGTCCCTAAAATATATGCATGTCAGCCGAATCTCGTGAGTGGTGTTCGCATGTTCTAGAATCATTCTATCCATCCATACCAATCCCCAAGATCAATCTTTCCAATGCTAACTCTTGAAACAGGGGCGCCGCGCCTAACCGCTAGGCCATTTCTCAAGGCTAAAGTCAATGTCAGGATTGGAATCATAGTTTCCCAACAATAATACCAACACTGACCCCAATCCTAGGGTCAAACCAAGTTGATAGTACGGAGTTTTCTACCCAAGCTCGCATCACTCCGATTTCTAAACATCGAGCATATATATATATATCTCCTATTCGCACTTGTAACACTTAGTCCAAGGGGTCCGAGTCGTTCAACAAAGCCATCCTACATCGAGTATTGTTCTCCCATTTCCTCGACATATCAATATCGTTCACCAACATGCAATTCGCATAGTCTATCTCTTTGAACACACTCGATATAATCCACCTATCTTATTTTCTCCATGCCAAGCACGTTATGACATGATTTGACGCTAAACAATAATTCTTATTTCATATTCCCTAAGTCGTTCATCTCAATTCACGTAATCGATCACAATGTCGTCTAGCATAACAATATGATACGCCCCAATCTCACGCAAGTTTGATTATCCACGGTGTGCATAAAATCACCATACACGCTCCCGCGGGATAATCATCCTCATCGGGACGTAACTCTTGCTTGAGTCCAGACTAAGTCATTCTCGATACGCAGATTGGATCTACTCAATCCTCAAGTTCACTTAATCAGCAATCACTAATCCGAACAATCCTCGAATTCACCTTCGCATCAAACCACAAGTCGTGACAATCCAAATTGCCACGTCCTGATTTTCTGAGTTTGATCATTCCCGCGACATGAATCACCATGTCAGCGCTCACGCAAAATGATCGTCCCAAATCCGACGTGACGCATATGCGAGGCTGGGGTTGCGCTCGCGCAAGACAAGATCGTCGACGTTGTGGCTATGCAGTTAATAACGGGTTTTTTATGATAACGGTCCAGTAGTGTTATTGATATATCGGTGATATATCGGTTTTATAACGGTAAATATCGGTTTACATTTTTAACGGTTTATATATATATATAAACAACACATTAATAGTTAGCTATCATAAAATATGCAATAAGAGCCCAATTCATAAGAACAGAAGGAGCAGTAAAGAAGAAGAAGAAGAACAAAAAAAACCAGAAGAACATAAGAAGAAGAAGCATTAAAGAAGAAGAAGAACCAAAAACCAGCAATCGAAGAAGAACTGAAGAACTGAAGAAGAAGAAGAGGAAGAAAAATCCATCGAAGAAGAAGCAGTGAAGAAGAATAAGAAGCAAAAAAAAAAAAAAGAAAAAAAAACCAGCAGCAGCAGTTTGACAAAACTGAAGAAGAAGAAGAAGAAGAAGAAGAAGAAGAAGATCCGAAGAAGAAGAAGGAGAAGAAGCCAAAAAAAAAAAGCAGCCATCCATCGAAGAAGAAGAAGCAGAAAAAAAAACAGTAGCAGCAGGTTTGAAAAAATTAAAGAAGAAGAAGGAGAAGAACTTACTGGTTTGAAGCAGCAGCAGCACCCGCAAGTTTGAAGCAGCAGCAGCAGCCGTCCCTTTTCTTTCTTTTTTTTCTCTCTCCCTCTTTTGAGATGTGTAACCTAACATATAAACAATGAACCGATATAAACAATAATCGGTCGTAACATATAAACAGTAGCAGCAGGTTATATCTCAAACCGATATCTCGGGAAATATCGGTCGTATCGGCCGATTTAATCGGGACCGATTTTTTTCCCATTGTTTTTCAAAAAAATATCGATTGAAGAGTGATACCGATATAAAACGGTTATAAATCCAATTTAAATCGGTTATTAACTGCATAGCGTTGTGGTCATCAACGCAGTCATCAAGACACGATCATTTTCATCCAACATTCATTTCAATCAAAATCCTGAGTATAGCATCCATCAGAACGATAACACTTGTGCGATCGTTATTCCTCGAATCAGAGTGCCCCCGAGTTATCGCATATCGATCTTTGATACGCCACAATACCATCGATGATATGCATAACCTGACGATCTTCCTTTGCAACGAATTTCAAGTCATGCAACTGATGCTATCATCCGAACTGGATACACTATATTTCCTCGATATTCAAGATCAATTCGATCGTTACCCCTCGAACTAGCTATATGTTCAATTCATTTCAAAACCCAAAATCACGTATATTCATCCGACTATCTTAAGTCATCTAGCAACATCGATTCCAATCCTTAGTCATTTTCAATATTCGAATCATTCCCATGCACGCTATCATCCGATCGTGCTAACTTTTTGTATACGTTTCATATCGATTTCCCTTATCAAGACATACGTTCGTTACACCTTAACTTTTCCTCGATTCGATTTGCCTACTCGATCATTTTCATATTTCATACTTGCACAATCCCAACCTCGTGCACGTCATTCTAGTTCGTTCGAATCGACTCGTCCAAATCTTCAAATCATAACTCACTCAATGATACTCAATCTAAGGCTTTGCATACATACGACGCTTGCTGATAGACTCATTGGCACCCCGCATCCTCCATCGACCAACATCCCCGAGGCTATCCCATATACCACTCGAGGATGAAGTCATTCGACAAATCCTCGAAACAAGTTTTGAATCACACCCGATTACTTCAAATCTCCGTTCGAACCATTTCTCAAATTTCAAGCACGCACTTCTATATCACATCGACGATAACATCGTCGTTCGATAGCACCCCTATCGGAACTACCCAACACTCTTTGAATCAATTCTAACACATTCTCGCCCGACACACTTTGAATCCCGCACTCGACTTTTGTTAAGGTCGACGCAATTTTGGTGTGTATGCCCAGCCCGACTTAGCCAATCATACTTTACGTGAACCATCTTTTTGTTTTTGTCAAAAACTATTTGCGAACGCTTTTGCAAATTATATAGACTTACTATATAAACATGCCGTGGGACATTTGAGAGAGCGCATTAACGATATCAATTTGCGGAAGCAACACTTCAGAGTTTGCGGAAACATCAGAGTTAAAGAATTCAATCGAAAGTCTAAGGACGTAAAACCGTGCTCTGATACCATTATGTCACGCCCCGGTCCCGTAGGACCGATCATACTCGTTAAGGCGTGATGTCGCGTGAGCCTAGATTGCGCTCACGCAAGGCAGGTTCCATAACGGCCGATTACGAGCTAAGCGACTGGGTCGTCGCACAGAAAGTCCCAAACAGAAACATTGAATAACAGCAGCAAAAATTTAAAACAAAATACAAGTCATTCATAATGCTCTTTATTGATATTGAAACAAGGATTACAATTGTGGCACAAGGCCCAGATTTACAAGTCGCTCAAGCGCACTCTTCTCACATTACAATTCACTCTGCTCTCTCTCCTCTCTCAATATAATTTGAGTAGGCCAGCGGAAGCTTTAGATAGGCGATGTCCATACATTACGTCATGTATAAGTTTCGACTCCATGCGGCTACGCGCCTCGAAACACCAAGGAACTTCGTGCCTCGACGCGTCCAAGCGAGCTCCGCGCCAACGACCTTCTACCTGTGCCTGCACATGGAAACTATGTGGGTGTCAGTACTCAACTGTACTGGTGGAGTGAGCTCCTCGCCCACCCATACAAAACCGACACGTTCATTTTCTTTGTGCAACATAACCCTTTTTTATTGTCTTTCTAGTCTTGTCTTTGGATCAGTTTTTTAGGACATAGACGTTCGGCCTATTTTGTGTCTTTAGACCATTCCCTTGTCTTGCAACTAGCAACTTGCTTATCCTTGCTTCTAGACCTTCTATTGTCAACAACGTCGACTTATCAAGTCGTGCTTGCCTTTCGGCCCATAATCAGAGACGCAACTACACGATAGTACCCAATTTCCGTGTGACCGTGCTACAAGTCCATATTGAGGCCGTGCCTCGCAACTCAGTGTGACTTAACCATATCACCGCCTCGCGGCCCTTGCTGCTTTACCCAATTCAAGACTTGTGAACTAAGTGCCACTTAACCAACTTTGCCTTACGGCGATTCCTGACTTAAGCTCGAAACGACTCAAATCCAACTTGCGCAACTCTATGCCAACAACTCAAGACTCGACGCCACATCTCGTGCCGAAGCACGGTGTCTACGTTGCAGCCAAATCTTAGGCCCAAACATTGTCTTTTGATCGTGTACATATTCAACTCAACTCAATCCAAAGGCACACACGCGGATTGCTGCCTATGCCGACTCATCTATATGAAAGGGTCACTAGCATCACAAGCTATCCTGGACCTTAATTGGGTAATACGGTACATTCGTACAAACGAGGCACAATCTCGCCGAAATTCCCGTACTACCCGCTCTACGGCGCACCCCTCGGGTTAGGTCGCACACCATCCGAGGGTCCCGTAAGCATGTTCCTCCTAGGCCAGACCGGTCCTGTAGCCGCAGGTACCGTCTGAGGAACAAAATCATACTTGTCGACAAGTTGTCCAATGACCATGCAAGACTCGAATCATCTTTTCTTATTTCCATTCCTTTCTTTCCTTCATTCATTCATTACTTCACATACTTCCTTGCAGAGCCCAAACCAGGGTTGCCTCGGCGACTGACCTACAGTCCCGACATCTTTTCCAGTGTTTCCATACTCTTATTGACTTAACTCATGAATGGCTAAGTGATAGCCTTCAAGCATAACTTGAACAAAACGTGTTCTTCAGGTTCCATAGACCGTGGCTAACTTTGCATTGAGCCAATTTTGGCTCGTGCCTTAAACCAACTCGTTTTCTAGGCGACACTACCGCTCTAGTCATACTTTATATGGCAAGCGTTGCGTTCGTGGGACTATGTGACTTGACAACCGCAGAAAGAGCCGGACAGTGCTAGAAATGACTTCAATCGACCGGCATAACTTTGCCTAACATAATTGTGCAACAACTTGACGAGCAAAGGCTGCATCAAGCTTTGCCTCGAAGGAACGTGTCGTACACGCGTTCGACTTGAACAACCAAGTTATTTGGGTGCCTAGACTTATGCCACAAGCTATGCTATGTAGCTTAACCCGTTGGACGAGCAAAGGCTATGCCAAGCCTTGGACGATGGGACCGTGCATGCTTTATCAAGCATTCATGCGGGCGACACCTATGACTTAGGCTACGTTCATAACTTCAAAGCAACTTTAGACCAACTTCTTTCTCCCAAGCCACGGGACGAAGGACCGAGTGTCATTTTAAAAGCACAACGTGCAATATTTCTAAGCCGACCGTGGCACCTTTTTCCATGTTCTAACACATTCCGACCCGACTTGGGATTATTCCCTTAGCTATGTGGGTGCGTCTTTTTTATTATCAAGCCTACTTGTGCAGTTGAAAACTTTCGTTTTATTAATGTGAAGACCAAGCTGAGGCAAGTTCACCGAAGCCACCCACATGAGCGAGGGGTCGCCTCGACCAAGCGGATCTTCAAGCAGTCGTTGCATGGCTAAGTTTCAACGTCGTTGGCGTTTCGATTCTTCCGATTGACTGCGCGGGACGGGGCACTACAAGCAGTTTGGGAGATCCTCGAAAAAAGCATCCTTAAACTCCTCTAAGACAGGGATTGCTTCAGTTGGGACTTGCTCTTAGGAGTCATCTGTAGAACCCTAGAGGGGGTGAATAGGGAAATAAAAAATAACTAGAGCACAAGAAGCAATATATGACAAATAAAAAGAAAAGAGTAAGATGATCAAACACAAGATGTATCCTGGTATCCTCGCTTGAGACAATCCAGTCCCGGAACTCTCTCCGGCTTAAATCTACTATTTAATCAAAATAGTACACACGAGTTTGGATCCGAAGAACTCGCCAACTTCAACACACGAGTTTTCTTACGAAGGCTCGCCAACTTCAAACAAATGAGAAGAGAACTTGTTGATCTTCTAGCACGTGAAGATCGAAAAATATAACTCTTAAATACTCTAGCACTTTGGGAGAGGATGACAATTAAAAGCTTGGTAGAGTATTAATGGTGGAGCTCTTGGTTGTTTGGAAAATTTATGGCAAGAGTTGGTGAAAGCTTCATGAGAGAGAAGGCTTTCATTTATAGAGAAACCAAGAGTAGGTGGCATTTAATGCTCCTGGATACAGCCTGACCGGCATACCGTCGGTATGCACCGGCATACCGTCGGTATACCGGTCACCCAGTAATGGTCATATTAATATCCGTTGGGAGCATTTAATGCTGACATTAATGCTAGTCAAAGCAATTCAAAAATCAAATATTTGTAACCCGGTATACCGTCGGTATGCCGCGGCATACCGTCGATATACCGACGTTTTATCACAGAACGTTTTTAGGCAAACAAAACGGTATACCGTCGGTATGCCGGAGCATACCGTCGGTATGCCGACGTTTTGTCACAGAACGTTTTGTGGTCCACAAAACGGTATACCGCCGGTATGTCGTAGCATACCATCGGTATGCCGGAGCATACCATCGGTATGCCGACAATATTTTACAGAAAGTTTGTGGACGAATAAAAATGGTATACCGCCGGTATGCCGCTCTGTAAGATAATGATTTTTGACTTATGCTTTTAGTTTGTCATCCAACCTTAAGTGTTTACAGATATATCTAGACCTTGTACAGACTCAAAATCTTTAAGCAGTGTAGGAAGCCGTCTATGCAAGGAGCGCCGATATCTGCTTCAGTCTTCAATGCAATGGATGGTAGTACTTGAAAGGATAGACTTTATGTAGTAGAGCTTCTGAGAAGATATTAATCTGAAGACATAGAAAACTAAACTACGAAGATGCTGTTAATATATCAAAATAAAATGTGCCAACAATCTCCCCCATTTTGATAATTGACAAAATAGAGAGATAGCATCTTCAGAGAGTGACTCCCCCGTAGGTAGACAACTCCCCCTCAATATGTTTTCTCCCCCTTTGTCACTTAGTCAAAGATGGGAAAATTAATAATGATAAAGTTAGCATAATTATGGAGCACAGTAACATAGACAAAAGCATGTATTGATAGATAAGTTGGAAATTGAATACATGCAGGATATCCATAACATTCTTCAAAAGACCAAAGTAAAAACTCTCCTCTACGAAAGTTAGCAAGACAGTAAAAAACAGATAACAAGTCCCCGTAGGACATCAAACAACAAGTAACAACCAACCACTGGTCCCCGAAGGACCTCAAAAGACAGAAAAAGACACAAACACAAACAAACTAAGACAATCATTTATTCGACACCACCATCAAAAGGAAGCAACCCCTACTCGTCAGCCGGATCATCCCCACCATCCTGAGCCTGGTGAAAAGCGCCAAAAGGATCAATGTCGTCCGGGTACATGAAACCGTAGGCATTGGGATCGGAAAAGCAGGAGGCCTGGTACATTGGATCCTGAAGATTCAGATACAGAAAAGCGTCCCGGTCTTGAAGAGTGTGCTGAATGAAATAAGCATGGTCATGGAAGCGGGACTGAATCAGAGTGCCAAGGCCACGAGTGTTGGCTCGCATCTGCTCCTCCGCCTGAGCCATACGCATGTCGAAATGCTGCTGAGTCAGCGGCATGTAGCGGCCGGAGGCAGGAGGAGTAGAGGCGGGTGCGGCAGGAGTGGAAGCTGGCGGCTCTTGGGAGGAGGCACGGGATGTGGAGGCACCACCGATAGAGCGAGAAACTGCGAGGAAGGATGGGACGCCGTCCAAGTAGCATTGGGAGAGGTCGACTTGCTTGGCTTCCAAAATGAGAGTGATGAAAGAGCCATAATAGAGATTCTGCTTCCCCGCTGGCAGGACGCCGAAGAAAGCATGGAGAAGAGTCTTGGGGAAGGAGAAAGGCTTTCTCGAGTACAAGTAGTACATGCATACCAAGGCGTCACCAGTGATGGCGTCATAGTTTCCACCCTTAGGATAGAGTGTGTGGCACACAATCCTATGGAGCTCGTAGTAAAACGGCTCCAGTTGAGCGAAAAGAGCAGGGATAGCAGGAGGGTTTGAGCCCTTGCAAATAATAGCGCAGAAATCGTCAAAGGAGACCGATGACGTAGAATGAAGAGCAGCCAAGCCCGGTAGAGCCTCTCCTCTGTCCGGGACGCCAAGAATGCTGGAGAGATCACGAGCCGTCAGGCGGAAATGACGGTCGTTGACCATCGTCTCAATGGCTCCGTTCTCCATGTCCGGGATCATATTGCAGTAGAAGAGACGAACGGCGGCAGGGTAGACAGGCACCTGACGCCGAAGAAGGGAGGAGAGTCCAACCGCCTCGAAGAGAGAAACATGGCCGGGGAAGAGATTCCAGTTAATGGCGCGGCCTTTGTAAACGTTATGGTGCACGAAGTGGTTAAACCAAGATTCGGCGGCTAGGGGAGAGGTGAAGACCCGCTAATCGTAGCCATGGGGGAGAGCCACCGGGGTGAAAGGATTCGACGCGACGGAGGAGGAACGGGCACGCTTGGGGGCAGCCATTGGGAGAAGAAGATAGGTGGAGAGGGAAGTAGGGTTTTGAGAGGATGATAGTGGTGGAGGAAAAGGAAGAAGAAAATGTGGATTTTAAGTAGAAGAAGGGAAGGGGAACGGTTATGGAGTTGGAAAGGGGAAGGGTGGGTTGGAAATGATGGAGATAAAGGAGGAGTTATGGGAAAGTGGAAGGGATGGGTAGTTAATGTGATGGTAAGTTATGATATGGGGAAGAGGAGAGGAGGAGGTGGTTAATAAATAGGGAATAGATTGATGTGAAAGGTAATTAAATGAGAAGGATGAAGAAAAGAGAGAATGGAAGAAAAGGTGGGTCCCATGCTGGATGTGACTCAGCAGTCCGCCGCGCACCGGTATACCGCCGGTATGTCGATGTATGCCGATGTATGCCGACGGTATACCGAAGTTTGGCACAGAACCTAATTTTGAGCCAAAAACGGCATGCCGTCGGTATACCGCAGTATACCGTCGGTGTGCCGGCCGAGAAGAACTATGAGTCAAAATTTAAAATGCCTAATTCTCGGCAAAGAAAAACGAAACGATCTCCGGGAGCGGTTTGGTGAAAATATCGGCTAACTGATAAGTAGTATCAATAAATTCAAGACGAATATCCCCCTTTTGTTGATGGTCACAAAGAAAATGGTGTCTAATTTCAATGTTCTTCGTGCGTGAGTGACAAATCGGATTTTTCGTGAGATTGATCGAGCTAGTGTTATCACATTTAATAGGGGTGCAAGTATGAGAAATGCCATAATCTATAAGTGTTTGTGACATCCAAAGAATTTGTGCACAACAGCAACCGGCCGCAATACACTCGGCCTCAGTGGTTGAAAGAGCAACAGAATTTTGTTTCTTACTAAACCACGATACCAAGGATTTCCCAAGGAATTGGCATGTGCTGCTAGTGCTTTTTCGGTCAATCTTGCATCCGGCAAAATCTGCATCCGAGAAGCCGTAAAGCTCAAAGAATAAAGATTTCGGATACCAAAGGCCCATGTTCACGGTGCCTTTGAGATATCGAAAAATACGCTTTACGGCACATAAGTGCGATTCCTTTGGATTTTCTTGATAACGTGCACAAAGACATACACTAAACATGATATCAGGACGGCTTGCAGTTAGATAAAGTAAACTACCAATCATACCTCGATACTTACGGATGTCAACCGATGTGCCATCTTCATCATTGTCAAACTTTGTCATTGTTGCCATAGGAGTCCTCATTGATTTGGATGAGTCAAGTTCGAAACGCTTGAGGAGATCCTTTGTATATTTTGCTTGATTGATGAAGGTCCCTTTGGGTCCTTGTTTGATTTGTAATCCCAAAAAGAATAATAGCTCACCCATCATACTCATTTCAAATTCTTCCTGCATAACTTTAGCTACACAAAGTGTATTGTTAGTAGAACCAAAAATAATGTCATCGACATAAATTTGAACCAATAAAAGAGTGCCATTATGGGATTTGATAAAAAATGTTGTGTCAACCTTGCCCTTAGAAAAATTGTGTGAAACAAGAAAGGAGCCTCGACGCTCATACCAAGCACGGGAAGCTTGTTTGAGGCCATAAAGGGCTTTGTGGAGTTTGAACACGTGATCAGGAAATTGAAAATCTTCAAAGCCAGGAGGTTGTTTTACATAAACTTCCTCTTTAATAATACCATTTAGAAAAGCACTCTTAACATCCATTTGAAAGAGTTTAAAATCATTAAAGCAAGCAAAAGCACATAGCATACGAATGGATTCAAGACGAGCAACCGGAGCATAGGTTTCGTCGTAGTCAATGCCTTCCTCTTGGTTATAACCTTGAGCAACCAATCGGGCATTGTTTCGAGTCACTAACCCATCTTCATTAAGTTTATTTCGAAACACCCATTTAGTTCCAATAATGGGGTGATTGCTAGGTTTTGGGACAAGTTCCCAAACCTTGTTTCGCTCAAATTGATTTAGCTCTTCTTGCATCGCTATCATCCAAAATTCATCAAGAAAAGCATCATTAACATTTTTAGGCTCTATTTGAGAGATAAAATCCACGTTTGCACAAAGATCACGAGTGGAGGATCTAGTGCTAATACTGGATGAAGGATCCCCAATGATGTTCCTTAGGATGATTGGTGACAAATCTCCATTCTTTTGGGAGATCCTTTTGAGGAGGCTCGAAAGGTGGAGACTCTTTTGTTTGAGGAGTCACAACTTCATTGTTAGATGAAGAAGGACGATCTCCAATAGAGGAGTTCTCCAACCCAAACAAGATGTCATCAATATCATCGGAAGAGGAGAATGTAGAAGAGTTAAGTTCATTAAAAGAGACATTGATTGACTCTTCGACAACAAGACTTCTTTTATTAAAAACACGAAAACCTTTACTATGAGTAGAGTATCCAAGGAATATTCCTTCATAGACTTTTTCTTCAAACTTGCCTAGGTTATCCTTGGTATTCAAAATAAAACAATTACAACCAAAAACTTTAAAATATTCAATAGAGAGAATTTTGTCAAACCAAAGCTCATAAGGAGTCTTCTTAGAAATAGGTCTAATCAAGACCCTATTTATAATATGACATGCCGTGTTAACGGCTTCCGTCCAAAAATATTGGGGGAGCTTATATTGGTTTAACATAACCCGGGCCATATCGCCAAGGGTTCTATTCTTTCTCTCCACAACACCATTTTGTTGAGGAGTTCGTGGACAAGCAAAATCATGTCCAAAACCATTCTTTTCACAAAATTTTTTGAAATCGGCATTGTCAAATTCTCCTCCATGATCACTTCTAATCTTGTTAATAGAAAAACCTTTCTCATTTTGAACACGTTTACAAAAAGCAACAAATTCACGAAAAGTATCACTTTTGCAAGCAAGAAAAATAATTCAAGTAAATCTCGAAAAGTCATCAACCAAAACAAAAGCATAAAGCTTGCCTCCAAGACTAGCAACTCTACTAGGACCAAAAAGATCCATATGAATAAGTTGAAGAGGTCTAGAGGTACTCACAGAGTTGATGGATTTGAAGGATGACTTGGTCAACTTACTCTTCTCGCATTCTTCACACACCATATCCTTTTTGAACGGGATACTAGGGAGTCCTCTTACGAGCTTCTTGGTAGCAAGACGAGAGATGTTATCCATGTTGGCGTGTCCGAGCCTCATGTGCCAAAGCCAACTTTCATCGTTCTTAGCAACTAAGCACATGTCATTGTTAGTGTCTTCGACAAGATATAAAACATAGATATTGTTTTCTCTAATTCCTTCATAAACAATAGATCCACTTGAACTATCGGTAATGAAACATTTGAGCTTAACAAACTTGATATCATAACCATTATCGGTAAGATGACTAATACTAAGAAGATTGTGTTTAAGATTTGTAACAAGACACACATTCTTAATACAAGGATAAGGAGGGAAACCGATATTACCATTTCCTATAATGTGATCTTTAAGATTGTTACTAAAGGAGACGTATCCTTCCTTCTTCATCGATAGCGTTGTAAATAATAAAGCATCCCCGGTCATGTGCCGTGAACAACCGCTATCGAGAATCCACTTGCTTCTAGCATGAGAAGGACTCTTCACCTACAACATAGGTTGAAGATGAACATTTTGGTACCCATGATTGTATGGGTCCTTGAGTGTTAGTCTTAGGAACCCACTTAAAAACTTTCTTATCAACAAGTTTCCTTGTATGACAATAATTGGTCGTATGTCCAAGCAAGCCACAGTAGTTGCAAATCATAGAGGATTTAGAAGAAGATGTGTGAGTATCATGCATATGTGAATCTCTAGTGCGAGGAGTTCTAACATTAGTATTATGATGATGATAATAAAAAGCATGATGCGAAGTATTTTTCTTAACAAAAGGTCATTTCCTTGTGTTAGAAAAGGATTTGTGTGTAGTGTTCATGTAAGAAGTATGCCTAGCATTGTGATGAGTATGGAGGTGTCTTGGAGTATGCATGTGAGTAGTGTTATTATTACCTAGTTTCTTACTCTGTACAAGAAGATCATTATACTTAATAGAAGTATCATATTCTCTCCTATTAGCATCTTGAACCTTATGCATAGCAAATTCATAAGCTCTTCTCATGGATTGAATTTCATCATCCTTTTTCTTGATGGTGACAAGGGATTCTTGAAACTTGAGTCGCAAAGACTCTATCTCATCCGTGTCAAAAGCATGAGATTTTCCCTTTACATCAATAATGATGCTTGAGAGTCTTTCTACTTCAAGTTGAAGAGCATCAACCTCTTTTAGAGATTTTTTGTATTTATTCCTAACACCTTTGTGCTTTTCATGCAATTCAAGGATAGCTTTCTCCAAGTCATCATAAGTAAGAGTATTTAAGGAGAGATCATCAAGTACCTCATCGGTTGCCATGAGACAAACGTTGGCATTGTGTTTGCACTCTTTGTCGTTGTCGGAGTCGCTTGCGTCACTCTCACACCAAATGCTTGTGTTGGCGAATTTCCTGGAGGACGAGCTTCCCTTGCTAGGCTTCTCGTACTTGCTTGAGTCTTTTTTTATCATCGGACAGTCCCTCTTGATGTGTCCGGGTCTTCTGCATTGATAACACGCCGGGTCTTCCTCATTGTCCCGTCTGAAGCGGTTGGCTTTGTTAAATTTGAGGAACTTCCGGAAGTGCGTAGCTGTGAGAGCTATTTCTTCATCGTCGTCCGACTCATTGTCGTCGGAGCTATCCTTGGAGTAGGACTTTGTAACTTTGAGAGCAAGAGACTTCTCCTTCTCTTTGGCCTTCTCCTTCTCCTTCTCTTGTATGGAGGATTCCTCTTGATCCTTCATATCGAGTTCATGAGTCATTAGCTTACCCATGAGGGTCTCAAGGTTCATGACTGTCAGGTTGTTCCCCTCAATGATTGCGGTAGCTTTAGGACTCCAAGCTTTTGTCAATCCTCTAAGAATTTTTCTGATCTTTTCATGAGCAGGATATTCCTTACCAAGAGACGAGAGAGGATTAATAATATCACCAAAACGAGTAAACATGCAATTAATAGATTCATCATGCTTCATCTTAAAGGACTCATATTCTTGCGTGAGTCTACTAATCTTGGATTCCTTCACTTGTGAAGTACCCTCGTGTGTGACTTCAAGTAACTTCCAAATCTCATTGGAAGTCTTGCAAGTAGAGATTTTGTTGAATTCACTACTATCGAGAGCACAATAAAGAGCGTTCATAGCCTTGGCATCTCGACTAGCAAGCTTCTTGGTGTTTTCAGTAAGTGTGTCCCTAAGGGTGTCAGATGCAATATCCTCAATAACTCTGGAAGGAGTAGGAAGACCATTTATCACACAATCCCATAAATCGAAATCTATGGACTTCAGATAAATGCTCATCCTAATTTTCCAGTAGTTATAGTTGGTTCCATCAAATAGGGAAGGCCTATTTGTGGAGTGTCCCTCATTGTGGAAGGTGTTGATACTAGGGTTAGTGGCCATGGATCACTCAAAGGGTGTAAATCCAAATCAAGAGAACAAAGCTCTGATACCAATTGTAGAACCCTAGAAGGGGGGTGAATAGGAAAATAAAAAATAACTAGAGCACAAGAAGCAATATATGACAAATAAAAAGAAAAGAGTAAGAAGATCAAACACAAGATGTATCCTGGTATCCTCGCTTGAGACAATCCAGTCCCAGAACTCTCTCCGACTTAAATCCACTATTTAATCAAAATAGTACACACGAGTTTGGATCCGAAGAACTCGTCAACTTCAACACACGAGTTTTCTTACGAAGGTTCGCCAACTTCAAACAAATGAGAAGAGAACTTGTTGATCTTCTAACACGTGAAGATCGAAAAATACAACTCTTAAATACTCTAGCACTTTGGGAGAGGATGACAATTATGGTAGAGTATTAATGGTGGAGCTCTTGGTTGTTTGAAAAATTTATGGCAAGAGTTGGTGAAAGCTTCATGAGAGAGAAGGCTTTCATTTATAGAGAAACCAAGAGTAGGTGACATTTAATGCTCCTCGATACAGCCTGACCGGCATACCGTCGGTATACCGGTCACCCAGTAACGGTCATATTAATATCCGTTGGGAGCATTTAATGCTGCCATTAATGCTAATCAAAGCAATTCAAAAATCAAATATTTGTAACCCGGTATACTGTCGGTATGCCGCGGCATACCGTCGGTATACCGACATTTTATCACAGAACGTTTTTAGGCAAACAAAACGGTATACTGCCGGTATGCCGGAGCATACCGTCAGTATGCCGACGTTTTGTCACAGAACGTTTTGTGGTCCATAAAACGGTATACCGCCGGTATGCCGGAGCATACCGTCGGTATGCCGACAATATTTCACAGAAAGTTTGTGGACGAATAAAAACGGTATACCGCCGGTATGCCGCTCTGTAAGATAATGATTTTTGACTTATGCTTTTAGTTTGTCATCCAACCTTAAATGTTTACAGATATACCTAGACCTTGTACAGACTCAAAATCTTTAAGCAGTGTAGGAAACCATCTATGCAAGGAGCGCCGGTACCTGCTTCAGTCCTCAATGCAATGGATGGTAGTACTTGAAAGGATAGACTTTATGTAGTAGAGCTTCTGAGAAGATATGAATCTGAAGACATAGAAAACTAAACTACGAAGATGCTGTTAATATATCAAAATAAAATGTGCCAACATCATCCTGGACTTCCTTAGCAACCAAGGCAACTATTGTAGTCCCTTTAGCAATTTTGTCTTCTATTTCTTTAGGGGCCTATAAAGGCAAGCCATTTCTTCTTGTCGGAGGTTCCACTCTTCTTAACATTTGGATTAGGCTTTGGTTGCATAGGGTTGAGCCTAATCTTTTGACTCGTATACATGAAGGTGCAAGAGTTAGAACGACCATAGAGAGTGACGTCTAATTTGAATAGCCAATGCCTTCCTAAGATGATATTTTCCATATCCATCTTAATCACATCGCACCATACCTTGTCCTTATAGATAGCAAACTCTATAGAAACAAGACATCTCTACTTAACGCTGATGGATGACTCATCTACCCATCTAACCTTATACGGGTTAGGGTGAGGTTCAGTCTTAAGACCAGTCTTGGCTACCACGTTAGATGCAATAGCGTTAACGCAACTCCCAATATCCAAGATCACCTTACATGATTGATTACCAATTCCAATAAAGGTGTGGAAAATGGAGATACGACGCCAATCGCCAGCGTCTCTAGCTTGTGACAAGACACATTGAACAACACTAAGCATAGGGCTTTCGCGCCCCCTATTAACATTCCCATGGGTCGAGGAACTCTTAATGAGACCCATATAACCATCGTCTTCAGGACGATCATCTTCGCACTCTCCTAGATATGGTTCATGTTCAACTACGTTGCCATCCTAGTCGTCGTCGGGTTGATCTACAATGAGGGTTCGAGTCGAACACTGATGTGCGTAACGACCATAACCGTCCTATAACACTCATTACGATGATTGGCCTTGGGAGCATCCCCAAGTAAGCCCTTTTCATTGGGGTTTCTTGACGATGACGGTACACTAGGTTTTGGCTTGGGTTGGGACTGATTAAACCTAAGATTCAACTCGTTGGGTCTCTTAGAGGTAGTCCATGAATCACGCTGCCTATTGAAAGAGGGTCTTTGAAATCGGTCAAGATCCTTAACCAATTGATAAGCATGCTCTAATGACGTCACCTCACGCAGAAACAACTCACGTTGTAAGTCATCTCAAAGTCCAGACCTAAACCTAGAAAGGGTCATTCCAACCTCCTTTGTCACTCCACATCGAATTAAATATTCGTTGAATTTGGAGATGTATTCCGTGACAGGACAATTGCCATGGGTCAATTTATGTCATTGGTCCAAAAGTCTTTGTCGGTAGGAAGTTGGCAAGTACTTTTCTTTCAACTTCTCTTTCATCTCATCCGACGTAAGAATGGGTTCTTCTCTTCTTTGTACCAACAATCGCTCAACACTTTGTCAATGCAACTTAGCTTGTCCAACAAGCTTCATTGTGGCAAACGGACTTTCTAGCCTCAGACATATCATACCACCGAATATATTGGTCCATATCTGTCATACACTCGATGAAAACTTTTGGGTCCAGCTGATCATCGAAAGTAGACGCTTCTATTTTCACGCTTCTCAATATTCTCTCGTCTCGTAAATCCTGATGAGGTCTTAGGGGTGACATATAGTCATGATATCTGACGAGGTCATTCTGATGGTGGTTAAAGCCTCTGGGTCTATCCCTATCCAGATTATTGTGTCGTTGTCTATAGTCTTGATGTCCAACTGGGTCATCCCTACGATGATCCAAACCCCATATGTCTGTCTCTATCCATCTCTCGATGGTCATTATGATGGGAACCCTCATCCAACAGGTCAGGAGTTCTATGACGTTCGCGCTCTAATCTTTCAAGTTGGTTTCTAGTATCTTCATTAGACGTTCTTAGCACATTGACATTTTTTTCCATGTTAATTAGGCTATTTAGAATTTCTTGCAACATTTGATCTTATTTAGGGGCCATATCAGGAGTGGGTTGGTATTGTCTACCGATATGGGTACTCATGCAATGTGATATGGGTCCTAACAAAATTCTATATGGTCTCAATGCACAAATTGAAGGAATCTAATGCAAACGAAACCTAAACCATGCTCTGATACCAAAATTGATGTGGAATGGATGCGAATTAAAATCATCAAATTATTTGAATTAAAATAAGTCCATTTAAGTCTCTACTAATTGCCAAATAGTTTCAAGGTCACCAAAATTAATTGTTATATTAGGCAAGAGATAATAGCTAGCAACCTTAGGTTTTACAGAGAATTGAATCAAGCTACCACGAAATCAAGATAGTTCTCTATTTAATATATAGATTGATAACCACAAATTCCATTTTCTTTGAAAATGTAGAAGCACTCAAATTATGGGTGGATCAACAACGTATTGATAGAATATTAGATGGTAGATGCAGTAGTCATACCTACTTGATTTAGAATGAAGAGGGAGACCAGAATTGGAATGACGAGGTTACGGGGAGGAAGGGGTTGTTGTGGTGGTTGTTGTGGTTGCTGCTGTTGTGACTGGTGTTGTGGCTGCTGAGGAGAGTGGCAAGAGGTGGTCGAGCATAAAATGGGGGGGAGGGGTAGGAGTGAAGGAGATACTAGGCCATCATAGCCAAGAGGAAAGGGGAGTTCATCAATAGTAAGGCTTCCATTCATTTCATTGATTTATCATTCATTCATTGCCAAAGAAAACATTCAACCCTTCTTTAAATAGGCTACTCTTCCACAACAAACAAACTAACAACTTTAACTCAACAACTCAACAAGTACACAACAACCTCCTAAGGAATGGATAAAAACAACAAACAAACAAACAAAAACTGAAAGCTAAGCACTGTCAAACTCGGGCCGCCACAGTACCCACCCGAAAACACCTTCATAGAAAGAAAAAAAAAAGTAATACAAACTAAGCATATAGATGAATAAATCAAATAAACAAATTTAAATCCCAAATTAGCATAATGGAGATTCAAAAACTCCTTGAAAAGGGGAAGAAATATAACAAATTTGGGCTCGTGATATTTTCCAAATGAAGTCCAAAATCCAATAGATAGGGAGAAAATAACTTCAAAATTTTAAAATTACAAATGATAAAAAAAAAAAGTAAATGAATGAAAAAATAATTTGAAATACGGAGATTCTACCTAAATGAAGAGAGGTAGGGAAGAGATCCATCTTTGGAGGGGCTGGGGTTTGGAGGAAAAAGAAGATAAGAGATTCATATGAGAGAAGGGAAGAAGAAGCATTTTGGAGTTGGGGTAAAAATCCATACGGAGTGGTGTTTTGCTAACTCCACTTTTTGAAATTAAAAACAGAGGTTACCATACTCCAAAATGCTCCCACACGTACACAATTAAGTGATTAACCCCAATTTTCTATTTGAATCTTTGTTCCCAACTCACCCTTAAAAGCCCCTAACATGATGGTCATGACCTATTGTTTCAAGGTCCAAGAATCACTATCTACAAGATTTTTGCTTGCTCCACCATCTAAGAGAGGGAAAAAAAATGTTCCTGATACCAGAAGAGAGCATCAACAAGAGAGAGCAAAAAAAACAGTTGTTCATTTAAGATAAGGATTGTAAATGCTAACGAGTAGGGATTTTTAAAACCCTACCTGTTAACCAAAAATTAACCCCTAATTCTGTCAGTTGTCTCGCCCTCATCTCTTTAGACATGTTTGTCTTGGACAAAATTTAACATCCTTCCGACATAAATTACTAATCAATTTTTCCTATTTAATCTTGCTATCCCTTAACTTCTCTTGGGGGCTATTGGGTTGGCTGTAATTGTAATTGCAACAACATGTGTTACAGCAGCATTTACGCAAATCCTAGTGTTCGCTTCCATACTGCAAATGGAGCCATTAATGCAACAAAAACTACAATACATACATCAATTCCTGCAACATTTGTTGCAGTCATTTTGGCTGCAACTCCAATCACAACAGAAAATGTTTCAAGCCATTTCTAATTACAAGCAACCAAACATCCCCTCAGCTCCCTGTAAATTCACCAATTATGATCAGTAGGAAATAGGTGTTGGAAACTCCAATCTTTGCTCATGGATCTTCTCTTTAGAAACTAGTCCTACATGCAATCTTCAAAACGTAAATGAACGAAGGTCCATCCGTTTCATGCCTAATCTCAAAAATCTTCAGAGAGATTAGATTGATGCAGATGAGCAGCGCTACATATAGGTTTATATTCAGAGAGATTAGATTGATACCGAGGAAAACGAAAGTGACAGTTTACGCACTTACAAGAAGATTTATGTTTCCCACTTTGAAGATACGCGGCAAATGGCTCGGTGTATGTCAAGCATTGGAGGACCGAATTGAGGAAACATGTGTTCCCAAGATTTGCCAAACCAGCACCCTGCAACAAATCAAAAAGTCTCTAGATATAATTGAGGAAATTACAAACCAAATCACACGCACATTTCTAAAAACAAAATCACTAAAATCAGAGAGGGGAGAGAGGCGAACTCACGATTCTCCGGAAGGTAATCCTGAAACTCAACTCCGGATCCAGCACGCTGCCGTCAGATCTCTTCCCGGGCGCAGGGGGCAGAGCTTCTTCATCATCACCTTTAGGCGCCGCCGGAGCGGAGCTGGAGGGATTTAGGGTTTCTAGGTTGAAACTTCCCCCGGATCTCGAGGTCGGAGAATAGGGCTTCCTCTCCAAATGGAAGGAGATCCTCCTATGGAACAGAGAATCCGTCGGAGCAGTGGCTGCCGATGCCGAAGGTGCTGATGCTGGCTGTGGCTCCTCTAAGGCCTCTGCCATAGAAATTTAGGGTTTCAGCGGATGGTCGGCAATATAGAGAGGGGTTTTGGAGGCGGCGGAGGAATGATCGCTCCTGACCCGCTTGGCTTCTTCCTGTCTCTTTCTTTCTTTCTTTTTTTTTCTTACTTTTCTTTTTTGGTCCGTTTTTTTCTCACACCGCCGAAGGAGGGGTTCAACGGGGGTGGATTGGGAGTGTATATAAACCCTATACCCTGGGAGCTGGGTCCAATCAAAATGAATCAATGGCCAGAAACTCGTCCAACCACTGTGGTAGCAATACACCTCCATTAGATTCTTCTACTATGGGCCTGACCCATAATTATCGGCCCAAATAGTTTCTAAGGTTGAGAAAAAGTCAATAGCCATGTCGGCCTAGGAGGGCCACCTGCATTTGTCTAATCGGCAGCAGGTCCGACCCTGAACTAGTACAATTGGTGCGATAGTACAGGACCCTATAATACAGAGCCGTTATTTTTTTCTAGGGTAAAGTGCATTTAAATCCTCCTTAGAGTTGCCTCGTTCGCAAAATAAGACCTTTTAGAAAACTTAAAGCAGTTTGCACCTCCCGCAAACCCTGTTTTGCGCAGAATATCTCTTTCCGTCAAATTGACGTTAGAACAGCCGTTAGAGGCCATTTTTTGGATTAAAAAAAAAAGTGCACTTCCCAAAATACCCCTAATGCTTACATTTGGCTGTTGGCTCTCTTTCATTCTCTATGTATAAGACAATGTTTGTTTGAAACATAAAACCTAAACTTTATATTTTCTATTTTTTGACCGGTTAGTTGGAAGGAAAAATAATATATTTTTTTATATTTCTTTTTTTTTTTACTTATTTGCTCTCATTTAATATATTGAAACTTTTTCTTACCTACAGATCTCAAATCCAACTGCAATTTTTTTTTATATTCTTTTTTGTTGTGAAACCCATTTTATTCACCATTATGTCATGAGTTACACATGACCCTTGGAGTCATGTAACTCATGACCCTTGGGTTATGTAACTCATGACCCTTGGGTTGCCCATTAGCCCTATATATGGCCCTTGCCATATGATGAAGAGAATAAGAAATATACTATTCTACAATATCTCGTCTCCCTTCCAACACGTTATCAGCACGACTGCTGAAGCAAGGAGAATCGACGTCCAGATCTCGACGTCATCCTTCCTTTTTCCCTAGTCGATCCGACCAGAGGCTGGTAACACTTCTTAAATTTTTTTTTCAAATTAATTGTTTGAATGAAAATTAGCAATATATATATCTAACAATCTAAGAGTGATATTCTTTATATTGCTAACGTTCAAAACAACGTATCAACATTTATAAGTAACAGCTTCTGATTGAACTTTTTGAAAGTAATATCTGTAACATGATTTATTGTGAAGTATTTGAGAAGACAATAGAATTCGTTGATAAATATGTTATGGTAGTCATACTATTGAAAAAAAAAAAAAAAATTATTTACTACTGCTTACTTGAGAGTAAATAATTAGTATTGTTATAGACTACATCTAGTCGGAAGAAATTCGAGTGACAGGTAAACTATAATGCCGCTTTTTATTTACATAGTGGCGTAATACTTATGCATTTACTGGGTATAAAAATATAAATAATAATGCTAGCTTTGTATTTTTATTAGCAACCTTCAATATCTTATTGCTAGTATTGACATGAGAGCTAAGTTTAGTAGCTGTAGTATAAATTACTTATTAATGAATAAGTTATAAGTTTATTCTATAATCATTTATATGATAGTGTTGTAGCAGACTAATATTCTTTGTAGAGTGTAACATTGAAGATACACTTAAAAGAGTTATGTTAAGAAAGCATATTAATTAAATATGCTGTTATCAAATAAATTCAATGTGTAAATCTGCTTATATTGATGATAGATTCTAACATAAATTACCATGTCAAGTAGTTTTTGTGAACTCGAGGAGCATGTGGGCCAAGTGGGTATGGTCACATATTTCTTTAGAAAGAAGTATGACACATACCATATATATTTAATTTTAATTTATGCATGTTTTTCACATGATAGATAAAATGGCCAAAATAGCGAGTGTCGATTTCGAAGTACTAGATGCTGCTGGAAAAAATTATTTGAGCTGGCACGTGGACCTGAAGTTCCACTTACGTGCCCAGGGCTTATTAGCCACAATTTCAACTCCTCTTCCATCGGCTCCGACCACTGGTACGGGAAATACAGCAGACACTGCTGTGGTTGTTTCTACAGTGAAAGTCTCTGATATAGATAAGGCGAAAGCCATTATCTACATCAGGAGACACATTGATCGAACCCTGAAGGCCGAATACCTCACTGTAGAAGATCCAAAGGAATTGTGGACTGCACTGGAGGACCGCTATAAACATCAAAAAGATGTAATCCTCCCACGTGCAAGGTATGAGTGGGAAAACCTTCGACTTCAGGACTTTAAGTCCGTAGCTGAGTACAACTCAGCTCTCCATAATATCACCTCACGCCTGAAGTTGTGTAGTGAAGAAGTCTCGGAGTATCGCATGTTGGAAAAAATTTATACATCCTTCCACGAGAAGGACGCAATCCTCATGCAACAGTACCGTGAACGAAAGTTCACAAAGTACTCTGAATTGCACTCCACCCTGATGATGGCAGAGCAAAACAGAGAACTTCTCTTGGCCACTCATAACCTACGCCCTGCAGGCTCAGCTCCTCTTCCAGAAGCTCATTTTTCTTCCAAGAAGCAGAAAAAAAATAAGGACAGATCTAACATGGGGAATGCACATAAGAGGCCGACCAGAAGTCCACCCCAGAACAACTTTTATCCCCAGAGCAGCAAAAGTGGGGCAAAGAAAAAGTGGAAGAAGACCACAGAACTGATGTCCATTCCCAAGAAAAATTGGGAGGACAAATGCCACAAATGTGGCATGTCTGGACACTGGTCCAGAAACTGTCGCACCCCGCGACATCTACAAAATCTGTATCAAGCGAGCCAGAAGTCTCAAGTTGAAACAAATCTGATAGAAAAGCAGCCGTCTACTCAGTTCTCGGCGGAAGACTTCGAGAACGACGACCTACTCGACTAGAGCCACTATCTTATTTCATGCTTTTAAAAACTTGTTGCCGCATTTTCATATTATACTTCTCTTTTAAATTTCTTGAAAAATAATATTTATTCTTACATTTGAAAAAAAAAAAAAATTTTACGAAGTCTCTCCGAATAGGCTCACCTATTTGGATATGATGTCAGAAAGAACTTGGGGCTTGGTTCTTAAGAGGTCCCCGGTGACCCTCCTCCCTCATTTTCCCGCCTGGTCATATTCACGTAGAGCTACCGAAAGGGGATGACCGAATTTTTTTTTTTTTTTGCTCAAATTGTATTTATAAATTATGCATTTTTGTAAGCAACTTATTGACCTCTCTATATCGGTCCGTCGATCGATATAAGAGATTTTTTTTTAAAAGAAAAATTGTATTTCAAAACTGTTGTTTTAATTACGATGGTTTGTTATTGTTTTTTCATAGATCTATAGATGAAGTGTGAATGCCTTGTGGACAGCGCCTCGACGCACACAATCCTTCGAGAAAAAAGCTATTTTTATAGCTTAAATGATTATGACGGTCCTGTTATTACGATATCAGGACTATCAAACATAATAGAAGGATCTGGTGAAGCAATTATATTGCTGCCAAATAAAACAAGACTAATAATAAAAGATGCACTATTCTCTCCTAAATCAAATAGGAACCTCATAAGTTTCAAGGACATTCGTTTAAACGGATATCACTTAGAAACAAATAAAATAAATGAGACAGAATATCTGTATGTTACTCGTCTAAAAGATGGTTCAAAAACTATCTTAGAACGATTCAAGGGACTCCCGTCGGGCCTCTATCATACTCATATTCAATCAACAGAAGCTAACATGATTGTGCACCAGAAGTGTCATTCATCGCCAAAATTTAAACTTTGGCATAATAGACTGGGTCACCCAGGATCAGCTATGATGAAACGAATCATGAGCCAATCCAGTGGACACAACCTGCAGAACCTGAAGATTCTTCAGAAGTATGATTACTCGTGTCTACCTTGTTTTCAAGGCAAACTTATAACGAGACCATCCCTTTTGAAAGTGGGACTAGAGTCTCCTAGCTTCTTAGAGAGAATTCATGGAGACATTTGCGGACCTATTCACCCCGCAAGTGGTCCATTTAGGTACTTTATGGTACTTATAGATGCATCTACTAAATGGTCTTATGTGTGCCTTTTGTCCACCCGCAACTTAGCTTTTTCTAAGCTATTGGCACAAATAATTAAGTTGCGGGCTCATTTCCCCGATAACCATATCAAAAAGTTAAGACTTGATAATGCGGGTGAATTTACTTCACAGGTTTTTCAAGACTATTGCCAAGCAACTGACATCGAAGTTGAACATCCTGTAGCTCATGTTCACACCCAGAACGGGTTAGCAGAATCTCTTATTAAGAGATTACAATGGATTGCTCGTCCATTGTTGATGCAGTCACAGTTGACTGTGGAAGCTTGGGGTCATGCTATATTGCATGCCGCATCACTTATTAGAATACGGCCTTCTGGAGGTCATATTCTATCTCCGATGCAGCTCGCTTATGGTTCACCTCCAAATATCTCACATTTGAGAGTTTTTGGTTGTGCTGTTTACGTCCCCATAGCTCCCCCACAGAGGACCAAAATGGGTCCACAACGTCGATTAGGTATCTATGTTGGGTTTGACTCACCCTCTATAATTAGATACCTAGAACCCCTGACGGGTGACGTATTTAAGGCACGTCTTGATGATTGTGAGTTTGATGAAGGATTATTTCCTAAACTGGGCACACAGTCTAAGAAGCCAGAAGCTTCTAAGACAATTTCTTGGGACACAAAAACTTTGTCTCATTTTGATCCGCGTACAAGTCAATGTGAAGATGAGATCCTGAAGATATTACATCTTCAGAACACTGTACATCTACTTCCGGATACATTTACTGACAACCAGAAGATTGTCAAATCACACGTCCCTGCTGCCAACACGCCAGCTAGGATTGACATCCCCAAAGATGGATGCAATCCGCCGGCAGCAGAAATGGCAGTACCTCAATTAAAAAGAGGACGCCCACCAGGTTCGAGAGACAAAGTCCCTCGTAAAAGAAAAAACCCTGGAGAAATTAAGAAGTTCCCAACACAGGATGCTGAGCTCAGATCAGCTACCTCTCCCCTCCTAGTTTCCCCTGAAGAGGAACAAACAGGAGAAATATCATTAAATTATGTACGTACTGGAGAGGTACTGAACAGAAAAAGCACAGTCGTCGACGACGATTTTTCGTTCAATATTGCCGTTCACGTCACTGAAAATGACGATGACATCGATCCACGGTCTCTAGCGGAATATAAACGCAGAGGCGATTGGCCAAAGTGGAACGAGGCAATAGGAGTAGAGCTGGACTCACTCTTGAAACGCGAAGTCTTTGGACCAGTAGTCCAAACACCTGAAGGTGTAAAACCTGTAGGATATAAATGGATCTTCACAAGAAAAAGAAATGAAGACAACATAGTTGTGCGCTACAAAGCACGCCTTGTAGCGCAAGGTTTCTCCCAGAAACCGGGAATAGATTATGAAGAAACATATTCTCCGGTCATGGATGGGAATACCTTCAAATTCCTGATCAGCCTCTCTTCTCTGAAAAGCCTAGAAATGCAGCTCATGGACGTTGTGACTGCATATCTTTATGGCAATATAGATAAAGATATCTATATGAAACTCCCTGAAGGATATAAAATTTCACCAGAGAAAACAGATAGACCTCGGGACACCTATTCTGTAAGGTTACAAAGATCATTGTACGGTCTTAAACAATCAGGAAAAATGTGGTATAATAGACTAAGTGAGTTTCTTGCTACGCAAGGATTTACTAATGATAAAGTCTGCCCGTGTATCTTTATAAAAAGATCGGGAACAGGATTTGTTATAGTCGCCGTTTATGTCGACGACTTAAATCTCATTGGATCTCCTGCAGAGATCACTGAGATATCTGAAAGCCTTAAGACAACTTTTGAAATAAAAGACCTAGGCAAAACAAAGTATTGTCTTGGCTTACAGATCGAACACCTAAAGGGTGGTATCCTGTTACACCAATCTACATATACACGAAGATTACTTAAACAATTCCACATGGATAAATGCCATCCCCTTAGTACACCAATGGTCGTTCGATCATTGGACGTAAAGAAGGACCCATTCCGTCCACTGGAAGAGGGGGAGGAATCATTAGGTCCTGAAGTACCTTACCTAAGTGCCATTGGGGCACTACTCTATCTGGCTAACTGTACGCGTCCTGATATAGCGTTTTCAGTTAACTTATTAGCCAGATACAGTGCAGCGCCCACAAAGCGCCACTGGAATGGAGTGAAGCATCTTCTGCGCTACCTCCAAGGGTCTATAGACCTAGGACTATATTACCCGAATAGTGGGTCTTCCACTTTACTTGGTTATTCAGATGCAGGTTATAGATCAGATCCCCACACAGAGAAATCACAAACTGGATTTGTGTTTACTTTCGGTGGTACGGCTATCTCCTGGAGGTCCGTCAAACAGACCAGTGTGGCTATCTCATCCAACCATTCTGAACTCCTGGCAATCCATGAAACAAGCAAGGAGTGTGTTTGGCTTCGCTCCGTCATTCAGCACATTTTGGCATCTACTGGCCTGAAGACTGGTGAACTTGAGCCTACTACCCTTTTTGAAGATAATGCAGCATGCGTAACTCAACTTCAGAAAGGATACATGAAGAGTGACAAGACGAAGCACATATCCCCCAAATTCTTCTGGACACACGACCTTCAAGAGAAGGGACAAGTCAAAGTACAACAAATTCAATCTTGTAATAACTTAGCAGATTTGTTTACCAAAACACTGCCACGATGTACTTTTGTAAAGCTTGTAAGAGGAATAGGGATGAGGCAACTAAAAGACCTGCAAGCCTGAAGCTTGTATAGATCAGGGGGAGTAAAATTATAGGATTGTACTCTTTTTCCTTAGGACTGATGGTTTTTCCCACTGGGTTTTCCACAGCCAAGGTTTTAACGAGGCAAACCAAGTTTACTCTGGATCCAGCAGTATCCACCCCATTAGCTTATTGAATCCTGAAGTATTTCATAAGTGGATCCAAGGAAATGGATGAATAAGGGGGAGTGTTGTGAAACCCATTTTATTCACCATTATGTCATGAGTTACACATGACCCTTGGAGTCATGTAACTCATGACCCTTGGGTTATGTAACTCATGACCCTTGGGTTGCCCATTAGCCCTATATATATGGCCCTTGCCATATGATGAAGAGAATAAGAAATATACTATTCTACAATATCTCGTCTCCCTTCCAACATTTTTTTTTTTTTTACTTATTTGCTTTCATTTAATGTTTGAAGCTTTTTTTACTTATTCCTTTTTTTTTCAAGACGTCCAAATAGAAATTATGGAAGCCTATTCGTAGATAATCGACAAAGGCGGTGGCAGCCACTGAACCCGGACCATGCTTCGACATACATGTTTTGTAATTTATTTTTGGATTTTTGACACGTTTAGTAATATTTAAGTTATTTGTTTAAGTAATACATGTGATGAAAATAAATTTGTACCAAGATTTACAATTTCAGTTAGAATTAATAAATAAATAATTACGATAATAGTCATGACTAATAAATAATTACGATACAAGTTCAGGACTAATCGGACATTTGTTAAAAGATTTTTTTTTTCAAGAAAAAATTTAAGATGAAAACCTACTATTTAGATTATAAACATTTATTTTCGAAAATGACGTCAAGCATGAGAATTGATTTTTGTTTAATAATCTTTTAATATTTTGTTTTTTGTTTCCATTTATTTATTTCTTATTTCATATTTTTTTTCATCTTTTTAATAATCTTTTCTAGAATTAATAAATAAATAATTACGATAATAGTCATGACTAATAAATAATTACGATACAAGTTCAGGACTAACCGGACATTTGTTAAAAGATTTTTTTTTTCCAGAAAAAATTTAAGATAAAAACCTACTATTTAGATTATAAACATTTATTTTCGAAAATGACGTCAAGCATGAGAATTGATTTTTGTTTAATAATCTTTTTAATATTTTGTTTTTTGTTTCCATTTTTTTATTTCTTATTTCATTTTTTTTTTCATCTTTTTAATAATCTTTTCTAGAATTAATAAATAAATAATTATGATAATAATCATGACTAATAAATAATTACGATACAAGTTCAGGACTAACCGGACATTTGTTAAAAGATTTTTTTTTTTTCAGAAAAAATTTAAGATGAAAACCTACTATTTAGATTATAAACATTTATTTTCGAAAATGACGTCAAGCATGAGAATTGATTTTTGTTTAATAATCTTTTTAATATTTTGTTTTTTGTTTCCATTTTTTTAGTTCTTATTTCATATTTTTTTTCATCTTTTTAATAATCTTTTCTAGTTTTTTCATCTTTTTAAGAATTGATTTTTTTTGTATTTATCAGTTTTATTTTTCCCAAAAATATTTATATATTTGTTAAATAAAAAATAATTTATGACAAAATAATTTTAAATAATATTTATCCATTTTTTTGACGAAACTAACCGTTTTTAACAAGTTAATACTAATTAAAATAATTTTAATAAATAATTTTACTAGCAAAGACCATTTTCCCTTTGTTAATATTTATCCACTTTTTAACAAGTATTTTTGCGTAACTGTTTTTAACAAAATAATTTTAGAACTAACCGTTTTTAACAAGTTAATATTAGATAGCCCAGGGGTAAAATGGTCAAAACAACCCCATTTTAACACCCGTAAACGGAAAAGTTAGCGGAGGGGGTGATTTGAGCATTTTCGTATCTAGTTGGGTTTTTCGGATCAACGAGTCTTTATTTGCATTTTCGTGCATCTAAGGGGGGTTTAAATGCACTTTACCCTTTTTTTCTATTTAAATCTAGAGGAGTTAACAGTATAACAAGGCATGTAATGTTATTAAACAATTACCAATCTTAACCCAATTGGTGAAGTTTGTTGTTGTTTTTTTATGGGTCCCGATTCGAATCTGGTTGTTCGTTGGATATTTACAGATTTTTTCAATTTTTTGTTAATCTTTGTTTTAAAATGATTATTAAAGAATAGTTTTAGTGTAGAATAAAGTGTGTTAAATCTGACTTTTTCTACTAGTTGATTATTGATATGATTACTTCTTATACTTCCAATTTGGCCTTTCTTTTTGTAAATGGTTAATAATAAATTAAGAAACTACGTTTTAGTACGAGAATAAAATATTGTTAAAAATTAACACTTTTTTACTCATTAATTATTGATATCATTACTTGTTACTTTCGCATTTTGCGTGTGTTTAGAGCTATGTGTTCACTTCATTCGTTCTTTATTATAGATGGTTGTATATGATCTTTTTTATGTAACATTTATATATATTAAGATTATTATTTTTGAATGAGTTAGCTTTATTGTATATTGAGTAGGGCTGTGCACAATTAAGTCAAACCGACCAAATCGAACCAAGCCAAACCGAACCGATTTATTTTAAACCGAATCGATGGTTCAGTTGGTTTGGTTCGACTTCAATTTTTTCAAAATCGACCGATTCGGTTCGGTTCACGATTTGGTTATGTCAAAAACCGTCTAAACCGAACCGAACCGAACCGAACCAAATCCTTGTTAAATAATTAGGGTTGGCCGGTTGGGTACGGGTTCATTGGGTTGTATTATACCAGTTTGGTTCATTTATTCACATCATAGCCATTTATCAAGTAGAAGTTTAAAGAGCTCTCTCTCTCTCTCTCTCTCTAGTCTCAGAGAGAAGTGCTTGCGGCTCATATTCTTTTCTAATTGCTCCTGTGCACATGAAAGGGACTTTTGATTGAATGTATATAATTTTTTATATATGTATAATTGACATTTTTCTCCACCTGCAAAGCACAAGTTGAATTGAAGCTGCTGAATTGTATTTACTATTGCAAAGTACAAGTTGACTGAGGTTTCACCAAAAAAAAGTATATAGTCCATTTTTTATGTGATCAAAACTGACAAAGTCGAACCGATCCAAACCGAACCAAGTCCGTCGGTTTCAAAACCGAACCGACCATTTGGTTGGTTTGGTTCGGTTTTGTTTATTTTCAAACCGATTAACTTCGGTTGGGACCAAATAGGTCGACCACCGACCGATGCACACCCCTAATATTGAGATTGATTTCATGAAGTTGGTATTCAAAGCCTAATCAATTATTTTCTGTCTAAAATGCAACGAGGACAATTTTTTGGTCATGATTCTTTTAGTGTTGGTGTTCGTAATTTTGCTAGTTAATGATTAATTCATTTTCTTTTGATGATATGTACAATTTTCAGTTACATACTGATTTTGTTTTATATTTTGTTTCTTCTCATTTGATGTATACATTCTTTGTTCGCATCAATTATATTTTGATTTTGCTGAAATATCGTTTTTATTTTTTATTTTCAAGTTTGCACTCATATAATTGCTAGTAGGTGTTGGTGGTTTTGAAGATGCCAGAGAGTGAGCTATAGATTTTATAAATTTGAGTAGTAATTTTTCTAATATTTAGACTTTACAGTCGTTCCATCAATACAATTCTTATAATACATGAAAGTTAATCGATATTTTCTTACTAATTTTTACTTATATACATGCATCATTTTTTTAAAAATTAATTAAATTTTGCATCATTAATATATGACATCGGCAAAAAAAAAAAAGGGTTTACGTATCTTCAAATTTTGAACATGGCCCTCTAAAACTCAGGACCATACCTGATCGGCAGTCTTATGGTGCATCCTTGTAAAGTTAGCCAACCGGCATCGGTGTGTCGGAATAGTTTAGAAATAGTTTTAAAAGTTGTCTGTTAAAGCAGTTGTTAAAATAATTGTTTGATCATCATTTGTATCGTATAAGTTGTTTTTTAGTACATAAATTTTGTTTTCGACACTAATACAATTATAATTTGCAATTTAATTTAGGATTGTTTCAAAAAAGATAACCAATAAATTTGATCAAATCTAACTTAAAAGAGTGTTTATCTAAATTTATTACATACCTCTCTATATATTTTTTTTAAAAGGTAATTTTATATTAAAGGCATAGGACTCAAATGCCTATTACCCTAATCACACATGCACCACAATAACTCTTACTACTTCTAATTCACATTGGACAATGACTCATTTGTTGCGAGTACTAGTCCTGGTGGCTTTCAAAGTGGTACCCTTATGCCTCGGTCGTTCTCGAACCAATGGTTTCTTCTGCCCTTGCATCAGCTTGAGCCACTCTTCATTTATAGCGGCCAGGTCACCATACTGTAGCGTGTCCCACTCTAAATAGCAATAATCTGGCATGTCCCCATCATCCATATTCATAGCACTTTCCATAAGGTGCCATCTTTTAGAATCAGGCAACTCGGTAGCTTTTGAAGGAAGCTCCTGAGGTGGAAAGGTCATTTCTCCTGTATCTACCACTTCCTCCTCCTGAACTAACATGTTCACATAGATTGATTATGAGTAGTAGTTCCTGAATTACTTGTTGTTCGCTAAGTTAATATTTATTGTTTATCATATATGACATACATATTATTTATCTTTCTACGTCCCTCTAAAGACTTGATTTTCTTCTATATTATTACTAAGCTTCTATTGTAGGATTATTAGAGATTATTTTTTTCGGGATTTAGGTATACTTAGTTCTCGCGACCCACTCCCGGATATCCGACTATGAGTACATGGCCAAGTCCAGCCTACATCACGGTATCTACGGTAGTACGCTGTCTATATTCACAATAAATCCTTAACTAATACCAGTATCATGAATATAACCTATACTCAATCACAACGATACTAAAGGAAGATATGGGCATGAAAATATAAATTAAATAATAAAATTTTAAATTCCAATGTCACATGTTTGAATCCATAATTATTCCTACAACCAAAATAGGGTTTTATCCAGAGACAAATTCGGTCCAACTAGGAAAATAAACTAAAGCCTATGCTAAAAGAAATAAAGTCTAGATCCCTCCAGGAATCACATTATGGTCCATGAGCATCGGAACCAACATCAACTATATCGTCCTCCGATGGTCCACAATGAGAAGAGTATAAATCGTCATCATCCTCTCCTAAAATGTTCAACGACCCAATCTTTGTGGGAGTAAAGTAAAAATATGCAATAATATACTCAACACAAAATAAAGCTAGAAAAATAAGGATGCAGTAAATATAACAATAAGGGAAACAAGATATAGTAACTAGCATGATATAGTCAAGAACATGTGATAAATAGTAAACATGTACAATAAGCTAAAGAATATGTATAAACAAGACTACTGAACAATGAATATGTACAACAAGACTAATTGGACAATGTGAATGAAATACTACTTCGACATGTGAGCGGCTGGGGTAATACGACTCATCATCTCGATGTCTATCCACAATTTAAGGTACAATAAAATCATAATTGAGTCGTATGACTAGCTATCCACAATAACAATTTAGGATTGTTCACATATCTATTTAGTACTTCCCTCCCGACTCACTAAACAACAATGACAGAGCATAGTACAAGAAGTCCTAATGTGTCACAATCATGTCTCAATACGTATACTAACTCTCTACAAGGTAAGGAATAACATTTATAAAGTACTAAGAACATAAAGTGATAGTGTACTTGCTTGAGGTTAAGTTGCAGTTGACGCGCGCAATACGAATTGACCCGAAAATTGGTCACAACTAGCTATTTCCACCAATCCCATATCCCGAGAATAACCGTGGCACACAAAATCAGAATATAACTAAAATTAGAATAATTCCATATATATATATATATATATATATATATATATATATATATATATATATATATATATATATATATATGAACCTACCTACCCACCTAGCCCCCTAAGAGCAAGCAGCCCGACTCCCCCAGGAGTTGAACCCCACCCGCCCCCCACATGCACATGTGGTGTTACCACTACACAACAACACCATTATAGAGCCTAAAAATCAAGTTGCGCCATGTATTTACTACTCAGCAATTAAGCTGCGCCCCAGAAATCAAGCTGTGCCACTGATATGAAGCTCAGAGATCAAACTGCGCCATTGATCAGGTTGCGCCATATATTAGACTACGCTCAATTACATTGCGCCAAAGCCTACGTGGTGCCTGAAACTAATTGCCATCATTGCCTGACAGCACTGACAGCACAGTAAACGAAGAAAATCTTTTCGAATCCCGCAGAGTGTGGCGCTCGAGACGATTTGATTGACAGCTGTTTCGCGCACTCTGTAAGTTGCGCCTAGGTGCAATCTGAACAAATTCTTCTCATACATTCAAATGCTGCAACGTGCCTATGCACTGAGTTGTGCCTAGGCGCAACCCAATTAAGTGCAGTTTGACTCGTTGACTGAAGCTCGTGCAACCTGATAAAGTTGAGACAACTTACGTTCTAAAACAGGATGACGTGGCGCACATGCTACTAATCTCTCAAAACGTGTCCACTACTCTGTACACGACCATGTGCATCTCAATCATATGATGCCACGCGTCTAAATATAGTTAGTACACAATTGTGTAACTGAATGGAAGTTGGCGCAACTTAAGGTTGGCGCAACCCAAAGTGGCGCAGTTCAACCTCGCGCACATTAGATTAACTGCTAAAACAGTTATTTCCAGAACTCTATAAATAGAGTTTTCAATCATTTTCAAAGCATCACAGAGATCAAAAACTCTTACAAAGTTGCTGCTGCATTCTCCAGAGGCTCTAGTCTTCAAGTTCACATAGTCCAGGGGATAAAGCGATCGTCTTCTGATCGGATTCCTAAAGTTGTACTTCCCCAGAATTTATTGTACTTTGTATGATTCTTTAAAAGTTTGTTATAAACTTTTTTATTTTTGCAAACAAAATGGCGACTCTGCTGGGGACAACTTTCTCCTCCGACGAGAAGGTGACAACTCAATGTGATGTTGCATCGATCGGCAAGACGCAGAAGACTCTGGTTGTTCAAGTCAACCAGACAGTCTACGAAGATATGATCAACAAGAAGAGCAACAAACGCGTTGTGGCTATCACCAAGAACAAAGCTGTATGGATTCCTAAGTCTTCTATAGTTGTTGTTGCTCAGGCACAACCTGACTTTGTTGCCCAAGCGCAATCTGTCTCTGTGGCTCAGGCGCAGCCTGCTTCTGTTGCCCGCGCGGAACCTACTTCCTCTGCTGCCAAGGCGCAGTCCACTCATTCTGCTGCCAAGGCGCAGTCTATTCACTTTGCTTCCGTTGCCCGCGCGCAACCCACTCATCTTGCTGCCAAGGCACAGTCAACTCATCTTGCTGCCAAGGCGCAGTCAACTTATCTTGCTGCCAAGGCACAACCAGTAGCCCATTTGGCTATGGCGCAACCTAAGCACTCTGCTGCTCAAGCGCAGTTTACACACCATGCTGATCTGGCGCAACCCAAGGGAACTAGTCTTTTGGCTATTCCCTCTTCTTCTCCAGTTCTGAACTTGGAAAAACAATGTTCTAGTGCCAAAACTAGACAGAACAAAGGGAAGGGTCCTTTGATACTTTTTAACTGGCGCAACCTGCGCCTAAGGTGGTTCCACAACAAAATAGAAAAAAATGCTTTTTAGCTAACCCTCCACAAAATAAAGGAAAGTACCCTTTGGTCTTTTCTAAATCTTCCCTTATCTATGACTCAGAGGAAGATATATCAGACTGTATTCCCTTAAACAGAGATCTTCAAATCTCTGTCAGGGGAAAGAATACTGATCAAAGATGCATCTTGCCTACCCCTATGGCAACTACTCAAGATCTTCCAACTTTGCATATTTCAAGATCCAAGCAAAAAAAGTTGCTGGTATCAGATGCACCAGGATCAGAATTCTCTGATTTACGCGCTTATCTCAATAAGCGTCAATCAGTATCAACCTCGGTAAAATGCAAGAATCCTATGCCAAGGGCCAATTTGCACCAGAAACAAAAGTTTGAAAAGAAGGACCCAATCACTTATGCTAATGAATTAAGTATTTCTTTGTACACTCACGGAACTAAACATCTTAAGAATCGGAGTCATGTTCCTAACATCATTAAAAAATATGTTCCTCCGACTTTTACTCGTCCTGTAGTGGTGACTGATCTCCGGGAACGTCTTACACAAAGACGCGAGATCACAGAGATGTCTCACTCACCTCTAAATCACTTATCAGAACGCCACTGCCTTCATGAAGTGGTCATCAAGTGTTGTTGTCAATCAGCTAAACGATTTGTCTTCGATCGGCTGAACTATGCTTCAACTCCTGAACCTATGATAGGAGATAAAGATGAGCTATTATATGCTTCTGTTAATATGACTTCCCGAGACACTGGGGGTAGAAAGTCTTCAAAATGTGGCACATCTCGCAATTCGAGTCAGCAATATTTGGGACAACTCCGTGAATCTAGTGAAGGGGTCTTTCAACATACCAGATCGAAAGATCGAAACTTGGATCATGATGTCTTTAATCAGGAAGATCTTTCCATTACTCATCTAGGAGAGGATTCTTTGTCCAACTTTGATGCAGTTAGTGAAAGTTCTGAATAAACTATCTCGTCAATAATGGCAAGAGAAGTGACAGCCTATGCCATTACAGAAGACCAAGATGCTTCTAGTTCAGTCAGTCAAGAGCAACGAATTGCTGCACTAGAAGACAAACTGAAGACCATGGCCGAAATGGTCGCAAGTATGCACACTATAATCGTGGCTCAATATGCAGTGCCACCGGTTATAAATCCTGCCACAAATTCTGAGCTTATAGCATCTTCTGTGCCTATTAATGTTGGTCTGGGGGTATCTCCTCCCCAGGTTGCTTCTGTACCAATTCAAGCTGCTCCCAGTCAGTCTGGTACTGGGGGTGGTAATTATCATGCTGTTCCTCCTCCTAATAATTCAAATCAACCCACCAATTTCCAGACATCAGGGGATGCTAATGAGGCTGTAAAACTCTTACACACTCAGTTTGAGGCCTTTAAGCAAAAGGATGGTCTACAAAAACTTGGGATAAAATAACCTTATTCTGCTGAATGGAAGGAGGTTCAATTTCCTCCTAAGTACAAGCTTCCTACCATTATGCTTTTTGATGGCAGCACTTCTCCAAGTCAGTACATCAATCACTTTGAAGTGATGACTGACCGATTACAGCCAAATGATGCTCTCCTTACCAGGGTGTTCGTCGGCTGTTTAGCCGGTGCGGCATATGACTGTTACCGTAGCTTGCCTGATGGCTGCATAACTTCTTTTGCTGGTTTCAAGCAAATGTTCTTAGAACGGTTCTATAAGGGAGTCAACGATAGGACGATGTCTGCCCTTATCAAAATTAAACAAAGACACAATGAATCCACGGAGAGTTTCATTGAAAGATTCTGCCGAGAGGCACTTAAAATGCCTCTAGGAACTCCATCTGCTGTAACAATAGACACTTGCAAATCAAACTTGTTGCCTATCATCAGTATGTGGACGGGATCAACAAAATTCCAAGATTGGCCTTCTTTCATTGTGAATGCCAAGACGGCGGAGGTTAGCGCTGAAAAGTTCAAGCAGTTAGGAGTTCAAATGACTCATCCTAACCAAGATGAACATTACATGCCCGGTGGTAATAATTGCCAGAACAATCGCAAAGGTAAAGAAACATTGGCCATCAATCTCAAGGGCAAGGAGTCGTTGGCTATTAATGTTGCTCAGACGGCACCCACTCTATCAGCACCACCACAGAAAGCACCCCGTCCAAAAGAAGAGTATTCTTTTGATGAAGATGATATTATGAGCATCTTCGATTGCTTAATCAAAAGTAATAAGCTTCAGTTGCCAGAGGCAAAATGGCCAGAAGAAGTGGGTACGACTGATCACCCTAAATATTGTGTTTATCACAGGTTTATAGGGCATCCAACTCGAGCATGTTACGTGCTCAAAGGTAAAATCCAAGAGATGGTCAACTCTGGAGCCATTACTCTCCAACAGGATGAGAAGACTGTGACGGCCAATGTCGTCTCTGTACAATTTGGTGACTTCCTACCGCAATTAGTACAAGATAGTGTTGTCCCTATCCCAAGGGCTACTCTCGAGATCGTGAATCTTCCACCTCTCCAAAATGAGAGTCTTGTTCCACTGTCCACTAATAAAGGAGCAATCATATGGATTCATCCAGATCTAGTGGCAGACTTTGAAGTGCCTTCTTCTTCCAATCAAAAGAAGCGTTCCAAAACTAAATCCAAGAGATGCAACATGATATCCTTTGAACCAGTAGCAGAAGAAAAAATTCTAATCAGCACCATGTCTGGTAAACCTTATCTTCGAGAGTATCCCGAAACTCAAGAGAATTCTGCCCCTTCTCTTGATATTCCTCCTGTATCATCTTCCCCTGCTGAGAATATACCATCTACATCCTCGCCGGTAGTGGAACCAACTCCTCCCAAACCGACATCAGCAGACAAGGAAAAATAACCCGTCCGTTTTGACAAAGTATTGAAGAAGTCCTCATCTCTCGGACTTTGAAAGCCATATAATTTTGATATACTGGCTCAATTGGCTAACACTCCAGCAATATTGTCGATCTTCAAACTCTTATGTCTCTCAAAAGAAACTCGAAAAACGTTAAGTGAAGCCTTGATGCAAGCCGATACTTGTCTAACCCTCCTCAAGAAGCCTGAAAAGGAGCCTGTCAGCTGTACACATTGTCATAGTGTATTTGAACTAATACCCAACATCACTTTTACACAAGATGACATATTGTTATAAGACAATCGTCATGATCGTCCTCTGTACTTCACAGGATATGTGGACACCATGAAAGTCGATCGCATACTGATTGACCCAGGGTCTGCTCTTAGTATTATGCCGAAGACTTTGCTGGATGCCTTGAGATCCTAGTGCACAACCTTTCTACAACTATCACTACCATCTTGGGGTTCAATCAAGGAAGAAGTGAACCTTTGGGGAAGATACGCCTGAAACTTCAAATTGGCAATCTTCGTACAAAGGTGACTTTCTATGTGATTGATAATCATAGCTCATATAATGCTTTGCTGGGATGACCATTCCTCCACAAACACAACATTGTACCTTCTACTCTCCATCAATGTTTCAAATATGTGGATGTCAATAGAGAAGTCCAAAAAGAAGTTGCAGACTTAAACCCTTTCAAGGGAGTTGAAGCGTACTGCAATGACTCTCGCATGTACAAAGAGGAATTCATGAAGGTGGTACTGGCAATGGATACTGATGAAGAACAGAAAGGCGTGCCAAATGATACTCTGGTGATCCATGTCAAAGGACGTGCTTCCTATCCCCAGTCTTCCAAACCATTGACTATCTACCTTCCTTCTCATAAGAAACTGCCTCCTGGTGTTAGTCAGGAACAAAGGGAGCTCACCTCTTTTGAGCCACTTGTAATCGACCTTCGTCGTAAAAAGTCCCTTCCTCCTTCTTGCTCTTCTTCTCCTCCTCTAGTTATCAATCTGACTAAGCCTGTTAAGGCTAAAAGTCCTGTTGTAAATGATGATGTAAAGATCAATAAAGCATCTCCTTTGCAGTATACTGATGTCTCTTATTATACTCAATATTATTTGGATATGCTAGATAGCTTTAAGCCACTTACAATAGGGGTCGTATCGTCTCTTCAAAATATGATATCAATAGAATTAATACAAGAATCGTACTTCTTAGTACCGTCTCGAAAGAAAAGCGAAACTCCTATACTTTTTAATAAAAGAGAAGAACAAAAAATCATGCCCGACAACGATAATAAGGATAATACAGGAAGGCTGCAATTACGTCGCTATAGTCCATAATCCATAGCAATCATCCGTAAAATGGGCTATGATTTCAGAACTGGTCTCAATAGCGGTAAAGGAAGACAAACTCCTATTCGTATTTCTTTTCCAAGAGAAAAATCACAACAATACTACAGCAAAACGAAGCGAAGATTAGGTTATACTTCACCACTTTCGACTCTAGAAGCTTCTGAATCCGATGAAGAAGAACGATCTAACTCTTCTGATTCTATCTCATGGGATTATGATACCAGTATTGGTCATGTCCATCGGGTGACAGTATCTTCTAACATGGTGTCTGCTGAGTTCTCAGAAGATGACGAAGATGATATTGAAGAAGCTCCTGAAGTAGATCCTTGGGCACAAAGGATGGACAATCAGTGTGAACTCTATTTTGAACAACGAGAACCACCTACTGAGGATCAATTAATCCAGATCGATGTTGGGGAGAAGGGTGTGTCACGACCAATCTTCATTAGCAAAAATCTCCCGGAAGATGATAAACAAGAACTGATTCACCTTATTCGTGAATATATCGATGTCTTCGCATGGAGTTATGAAGATATGCCGGGATTAGATCCTCAAGTCGCAACTCATAAACTTAACATTTTACCTAATGCTAAACCAGTCAAACAACAGCAACGACGATTCAAGTCTGAGATGATGGATGCGATTGATGATGAAGACAAAAAGCTTATCGCTTGTAATTTTATCAGAAAAGAACAACATCCTGACTGGGTAGCCAACGTTATACCAGTTTTGAAAAAGACCGAAAAGGTTCGGGTATGCATAGATTTTCGGGATCTCAATGATGCTTGCCCTAAAGATGAATTCCCTCTCCCAATTAATGATGTCATGATCGACAATACTTGTGGATTCGAACGAATCTCTTTCATGAATGGGTTTTCTAGATATAATCAAATTCGGATGAATCCTGAAGATGAAAAACACACTTCATTCCGTACTCCTCGTAGGCTATACTGTTATACAGTCATGCCTTTCGGTCTTAAAATGCGGGTGCAACTTACCAGCGGGCTATGAGTACTATCTTTTGAGATCATTTGCGAAAGACCGTTGAATGCTATGTTGATGATATTGCTGTCAAAAGTCATCTAAAGGAAGATCACATCCAAGATTTAAGAACTATCTTCAATCTAATGCTCCAGCATCAACTCAAAATGAACCCCACCAAGTCTTTCTTGGGAGTCTCTAGTGGTAAATTTCTCGATTCGTCATTACCTCTAAAGGTATACACGTTGATCCCGAGAAGATCAAAGTCATTCAAGAGATGCGTCCTCCACGCAACCTAAAAGAGCTACGAGGATTCCAAGGTCGACTTGCTTATATAAGGAGGTTTATTTCGAATTTATCTGGACGTTGCATACCATTTGCTCAGTTAATGAAGAAAGGTGTATCTTTTATTTGGACGAAAGAATGTCAACGAGCATTTGATGACATAAAGCGGTATTTGATGAGTCCATCGGTCCTTGTACCACTGATCTCAGGAATACCCTTCTTGATGTATGTCCGGGCGATGGACCATTCATTGGGAGTGTTGCTGGCTTAGAAGAACAAAGAAGGTCATGAACAAGCCATCTACTATCTTAGTCGAACGATGATTGGAGTTGAACATCGTTATAGTCCGGTGGAGAAGGAATGCTTAGCCTTAATGTTTGTTGTTCAAAAGACAAGAGATTACATTATCGGCCAAACTATTCATATTATTTCCCGAGTCAATCCTCTTCGGGTCTTAATGAAGAAGCCCAGCACACTCAATTCTAGGCTTGCTACATGGGCCATATTATTAGCACAATATGATATGGTGTATGTTTCTCAAAAGTCTGTGAAAGGCCCAGCACTAGCTGATTTCTTAGCAGCTCATCCTATTCCTGAAACATCTAAGCTCTATGACGAGATTCCAGACAAGACATTGGAATCAAATATGATCTCAGAAGAATTTCCTACTTGGCGTTTATTCTTCGACGGAGCATCTAGAATTAGACCTGGATGTACCCTTGTCGCTGGGGTGGGAATTGTTCTTGTTTCACCAGATGGATTAGCTATCCAGAGGGCTTATTCCTTAGATGAGTCGTGCTCCAACAATGTAGCAAAATACAATACTTTGCTCATTGGACTCCAATTAGCCAAACAACTGGATATTGAATATCTCAAAGTATATGGCGATTCTAAGCTGATTGTTAATCAGGTTAGAGGCACATACGAAGTCCGACATCAAGATCTAGTACCATACCACGAAGCAGCAATCAGAATAGCTTCTTCGTTCAAAGGGTTCTTTATCGAACATGTACGTCGAGCTTGTAACACAGAAGCTGATGCCTTGGCTAACCTAGCTGCGGTATTGGCAATTCCAGTCAAAAGACAACAAATGGTTGTTATTTCTAATAGAGAATTATTTTGTATTGAAAACAACCATAACATTGAATACAGCAATTCAACTGAAGTCAATGTCATCAGCGAAGACTGGAGAGCACCTTTTATTGACTTTGCAGTATATGACATACTACCTGAAGATCCTAAAGAAGCTACAAGTATTCACCGCCGATCGCTTCGATTCTATTATAATCATACCACCAAAACTCTCTTTCGAAGAACTTTTGATGGATTACTCTTAAGATGTTTTGCTGGTGAAGAAGCAAAGCAGATATTACGCGAAGCTCATGACGACATTTGTGGAGCACATCAGCCCGGTCCCAAATTACAGGATCGTATCTGACGTATGGGCTATTACTGGCCCTCTATGGTATCAGATGCCATTGACTATGCAAGAAAATGCCGAGCATGTCAGATTCATGCAGATTTCATTCACCAACCATCAAAAAAATTTTATCCGACTGTTGCGTCATAGCCCTTCGAAGCTTGGGGCATGGATGGAATTGGTTCTATCAATCCTCCTTCATCTAAAGGACATCGGTTCATCTTGGCTATAACCGATTATTTCTCTAAATGGGCTGAAGCTATACCTTTAGCTGAAGTAAAGACTAGTAGTGTCATAAACTTCATCAAACATCATGTGATATATAGATTTGGTGTACCTTGTCGAATCATCCATGATAATGGGCCACAATTCGTCAGTCAGAAGTTTACTAGGTTCTGTGATGACAACAGAATCAATAATGTTGCTTCTATGACCTATAATCCTGCAGCTAACGGGTTAGCTGAAGCATTCAACAAAACTATTATCAAACTCCTTAAAAAGTTTGTTTCTATTAACAAACGTAATTGGAGTGAGAAGCTTGGAGAATGTCTATGGGCTTATCGCACTACAGTTCGTAATCCTATAGGTTGCACACCTTTTTCTCTGGTATATGGATGTGAAGCTGTCTTACCGTTGGAAATTCAAATTCCATCCTTAAGAATTGCCATTGCTAATGAACTTACCATAAAAAATAATGATCGTCTCCGGCTTCAAGAATTGGAGGCGCTTGATGAAAAAAGGCTACTAGCTCAACAACATATCGAACTTTATCAATCTCGTATCTCAAAAGCTTTCAATCGCAAAGTCAAAGTGTGAACATTTCAGGAAGGCGAACTAGTTCTTACAGTCAGACGTCCTATGACTATGACTCACATGAGCAAAGGCAAATTTAAAGCAAAATGGGAAGGTCCGTATATGGTAAATAAGGTTTTCTCAAATGGAGCTTATCAATTAACAGATATGGATGGCAAAGTTGCTATGATGCCTATTAATGGCAAAATTTTCAAGAAATATTTTGTATAAAAGCAAAATATTTCTCATTCAGAGAAATGATGTAAATAAAAGTTCATTTTATTCAAGAAGCAGAAAGAGTTACATAATATTAAAGACGGGGATGAGGACCCGATCCTTCATGATTAAATACATGATTTGCCAGCAATTCAAACATCTCATTATCTGAACATACTAGCAACTCACAAGCAGCAATCCTTACAGCTTCTTCTTCAGCAGTATTTCCAGGCTCCACCAACTTGGCAATCAGGTCCTGCTCTGGTACAGGAACGGTCGAGCCTTCACCCTGTCACCCCCAGTTTCCAGAAACAGGGGTATTTTTGTCTTTTTTCATTTTAGATTATTTTGAAATTATTTATTTATTTATTGTAATATTTTGGGGTTATTTGAGTCGGGTTCGAATTCCATCTCAATCAGACTTGAAACGGGGATCCGGGGTAGTGTTGACCCTAGTGGACCCACACACTAGTTAGCCATGGCACACATGTCATTTATTTTAGTTAGTGACTAGGCTAATTTATTTGGATTAGGATTTATTTGATTAGTGAGTTAAAATGACCAAACTAGCCCCCGACTTGAACCCTTTCTTAATGTATTGTCAATAGGCTAGAGGGGGGGTGTTTTTGACTTTTCATTGGAGCCTAATAGCAGCCATAGTGGCCGGCCACCTCTAGGAGGGGATAGGCATGAGTCCCTTTGATATTTTATATACTTTTCCATCTCATTTTCTCTCTCTTGTTCTTCTCTAAATTTTTAGAGAGCACCCCTAGTGATTTCACCTCCAAATCAACTCCTACTTCCACCAAATCTTCTTCTTTTCTTCTCTACTCCATGAGAGGAAGGTGCTAGCCAAGTTTGGAGAGATTCGGAGCTCGTTCGTGTCCATTTGGAATCTCTACGTGTCGGGGACGTGTCGGAAGGCCTTTTCCTTTGAAACTCTCTTCCGGAAGGTATAACCTCTCCTCTAAACCATCCCTTCATGCATATAGGTCTATTTTGAACCCATAGGAATGAACCCATGGTTTTGTGTCCATTCGTGTCCATTTCGTGTCTATTTGGACACTTGTAGAGGTGTCCTATGTGTAGGTTGGTGTCCATGTGGAAAAAATTCCTATTTGGACATGGGGAATTATTTATATATTGATTTTGTATTGTTCTAATATTTATTCCAGATTTTGCCTTGTGTTTAGGAATAGTTTTCCTATGTATCTTATTGTATCATATTGTTTATATCTATAAAAATATAATATGGTGATATATATATCAATCTCTATATGTATATATATATATATATATATATATATATATATATATATATATATATATATATATATATATATATATATATATATATATATATATATATAATATGGTTGATATATATGGGGACATATATTATGTGGTGTGTATTTTGTGGTTGGATGGGTAGTGGTCGGCCAAGAGGATATACATGTGTGTAGGTGTAGTGTTTGAGAATTGTTGTGAGAGATAGAGAAGAGTAAAGAGAGTTGGAGAGGATGTTTTTAAGTGTGTTTGTGTTGAAAATAGATGAGAGTATGTTGTGGAGTGTGTGGTATGGAGAGGGGATTTGTGGTGTGAGAGAGTGGTGATGAGGGGATGGGGGGAAACTGCTGGAACAGCAGCTAGTAGCAGCAGTAGCTGCTGTCCATTTGGACAGCAGCTGTCCCCTTAAACACCCATGTATCAGTCCCCCTTTCCTATCACTTAACAAGCCCTTAAACCCCCTACCTTCCTGTCCACAAATGACCCTTGGTACACCCTCAATAGACAGTCCCTAACATCCCTATAAACCTGTGTCAAAACAGTCCACATGACCCTCACAAACCTGTCCCCAAGTGTCTTCATTAAACCCCCCAACTTTCAGTCCATTGTGCAGCCATTTGTGGCAGCTACACACCAGCCTACCATGCCCCCTACATACCCCCACTTGACAGCCATTCCAGGTCCTTAAAACAGTCCCTAAAATCCCATGTTAGCAGCCCACATGTGGAAGCCTAGTAGCAGTCTACATCACAGTCCCCCTTTGGTCCTAAAAGTCAGTCCTACATAGCTCAAACACCACTATAAATCAGTCCTAAACCCCATCCTTGCACCCTCCAATATCAGTCCCATTGTTAAGCCTTAATCCTGTCCAAACCATGTATAAATCAGTCCAGTTTGCAGTGTAGGGCAGTCCCTATTGCTGTCCACATTAAGCCTATACTTCAGTCTCCCAATGCACCCAAATCAGTCCACCAAAATCACTCATATTCAGTCCACTATAGGCTGTCCAAGGACCCCCACAAAATCAGTCCATGTGCATACCATTTTCAGTCCCACATCATGTCCCTTGCAGCCCCAAATCAGTGCAATACTTGCCCATACACCCCCCAATGATTCAGCCCTATTTAGCCTTGAATTGGCCTATGTGTTAGCCCCAAGTCCAGTCCTCAAAGCCCCTTAAAACCCCACAAATCATGTGTGTGTGTGTGTGTGTGTGTGTGAGTTGTGTGAGTGAGTCTATAGGAGTTAGTTAGGAGCCTATAGGTGTAAGCCTATATATGTATTTGTGTGAACCTATAGGAAGCCTATTAGAGTGTGATATTGTGAGAGTGTTACGAGTGTGAGTTTGTGAGCCTAAGAGTGTATGTGGGTGAGCTATTGTATAAGTGAGTAGTGGGTGAGCTTTGGATATGTGTGAGTTATATAGGAGAACCCACATGTATTTATATATGAGTCATATATGTAATTGTGGGTGAGAGATTATATATGTATTTGTGTGTGTGTCTAGATATGGGTATGTAGGAGAGTATATATATATGTAACTATATACCATGGTATATGTATTGGTAAGGTATAGGACAAGGTAAAGGGTAAATGGTTAACATGTGGTCTAAGATGACTTAGATGACCTGAATACTAGGATTTCCTGGTAGGTAATATTAGTATAGGATAGTATCTAGCTATCCTTGGAAACCTAGGCTAGTATTCCTAGGTTAGAGTGGTATTGGACAAGGTATTGGTATTTACCTTGGTAAGGTAATGTAGGTAATACATAGAAATAGGGTATTTGAGTTTGGAGTCTAAGATAGAGTTAGAACTTGGTTCCCTTGGTTGGTAATGATCAAATATAGTGCTCATAGACTAGTTTTGACGTCGGTTGACCATTTTGACCAAAAGTCAACAAAAGTCAACCGAGAGTCAAACTTAGCCTTTAAGCGACCAGATTTGACCAAAACCAAACCAGAGTTGGCCAGTTGACTGAAAGTCAACAGTTGGTCAACACGTGACTAGTTTGACCTAGGGTTGACCTAGTGTTGACCAGAGTTGACCAAAGTTGACTTTTTGACCAAAAGTCAACTGTAAGTCAACCTTGACCCCGGTTGACCTAGTTTGACTTGGATTGATTTTCTGTGACCTTGTTTGACCTTGGTTGTCCTAGTGTGACTCAGTATGACCTAGTATGACCTAGTTTAGCTTGGTGTGACTTAGATTTGACTTAGATTTGACCTAGATTGACCCAGATTCATTTAGAATGCATTGTAATGCATCTTTATCATTTTTGGACACATAGTGACTTGTACTGTTCTATAGGAGACAGACACCACTCCTCGGACATTATATTCTCTTCAGACACTCAGGCTATCAGGCGAGTACATTCTCTGACCGTTTCATACCTGTATGGATTTACATTCTTGCTCTAGATTACTGTACTTGATGCTGACACGATCATTATCACGGATTGGTACTATTTGGATCTTCTTCTGAGATGTTATCTCCTTGTATTCACTAAGTACATATTGTGATGTGCATTTCACTTACATGTATTTATTGAGTACCCTTATCATTGTACACTCATTGTGCATATTGTACTCTCAGTATCACATTGAGCCAATGTACAAGCCATTGTACAAGCCATTGTATAAGGTAACGTAACTGAATTGGATCCTTGTGTATTGATTGGGGAGGGGGAGTAGAAATGGTTATGTGATCAATCCTATTGTATAAGAAATTGTATATGTCCATTGTACACCCACGTACAAAGGAGTCCCATTTTATTGTATAACCTAACCCGTTTATATAACCATATTGTACTCTAAATCACATGTTCCTTACAGTCTTACTTATCATATTTAGATATTTCCTGTTATCAAATCTCTACTATTTTCTATACATTCTTCTTTCAGCGTTTCATGTACCTTACTCTATTGCATGCTTTGTATTTTCTAACTTGATATGAACTGTGTGAGATGTTTTGTGCTCGCTCCCGTCCTGACTGGACCTGTTGAAAATATTACAGAGGATGAGGAGGAGGCCTGCGTAGACACCTACTATGGGGCAGCTGTAGATGCCATGTGTGACCCAGATTTTCAGCCTGATCCACTAGCTTAGAGACTGAGGCTCCCTAGTCTAGGTTTTCTATTTCTGTCATTTGAGGTCTGGATTGTATATATTCTTTCATTTCAGCGTTAGAATCTTGTATTGAGCTGGATGTCCTATTTTGTTATGTCAGTAGACACTTAGACTCTCTGGTTGTGTTTTGTGGATTTCTTTCGTTCAGTATTTATCTATTTATCTTCCTATCTTTTCATTCTGCTTTAGATGTGATTGAGACTGTATATTGCTATGTCACCTCCATTCGGAGTGTATATACTGTACAGGTACCTTTATATTATTAGATGATTGACCTAGGACAACGTTCTACCGCCGATACTGCAGCGTAGGCTGGGCGTTGTTACGTTCTCGTACCCTCACAGTGGGTGCGGGTCGTGACACGTTTTTAGTGGTGGCCCATGCAGGTCTAGTTTATGTAGTGGTATTCGAACTAGAGTATCACTACAGCCTGCAGTAGGATTAGGATTTTTTTTTGAAGGTACTTAATCACATTAGAAAAAACTCTTATCTAATTTATGCCATCTCAGTTCTTGATGATATTGTTCTCCTTGAATATAACTGTCCTCCTTTGCTATTTCGACTCATTCTCAGCAATTGTTTCTTTGATCTGTCTCCAAGATGGTTGAGACGAGATCTCATCGCCACGGACCGGGTGACGCTGCAGAGGGGTCTGCCACCTCTCTCCCTCCGCAGCAGCAGTCAGCTCTCGGTACCGCGGCCCCAGTCATGCCAGCTGGGATTGGCGTTTCAGCTGCGTTCGGAGGAGCCCCTCCACCAGCAGCAGGGGGTGTGCCTTCACCAGTTTGGAGGCAGGACCCAGTTATTCCAGAGGTGCCTTTCCAGCAGCCGTCGCCTCCAGGGTTAGTGGACGCGGCACAGATGTTCGCCTACTTCCAGCAGTTCATGGACAGGCAGCAGGCCCGATAGGACAGGGGCATGGAGTTGGCCCTTACGACAGTTGCAGCCCGACCAGTGGTTCAGCAGCCGAAGATACCGGGGATAGAGCAGTTCCAGAAGATGAGCCCCAGAGACTTCTTGGGGTCAGAGGGGATTTTATATACCGACGAGTGGATCGAGCACATAGAGGAGATCTTCCGCCTGGCCCGGATACCGACAGATCTTCAGATCGAGGCAGCAGCTGGCCGGATGCGAGATCTTGCTCGCACCTGGTATCAGTCAGACCCCAGGGTGGGGGTAGCCGGACAGACTTGGGAGGAGTTCAAGGGCTTCTTCAAGAAGAAGTTCTTCCCAGATTCAGCAGTCAGAGCCTTAGAGTCATAGTTTGAGAGCTTGGTCCAGGGGAGCCTTTCAGTGGAGGAGTACGCAGGGGAGTTCGGCCGCCTCAACAGATTCGTAGAGGGCTTAAGCAAGGCAGCAAAGGCACAGAGGTTCCGGAAGGGTCTGGTCAAGGAAGTCAAGTCCTTGACCAAGGGCAGCAGGGATGCCACTTTTGAGGAGATTTTGACGGGAGCTTTACTGGCTGAGGATGATCTTGAGCTTAGCCACAAGAGAGGGCGAGACCCAGTTGGCAACAGCAGCAGCGGAAGACCGGCCAAGAGGCCGCACGTTTAGCATCAGTTTCAGCAGCAGTATCAGTAGCCGATGCCAGGCATACAGTTTCAGCAGCAGTACCAGCAGCCGAGGGCTCAGATACATCAGCTACAGCAGAGGCCTGTTCAGTATCAGGGACAGAGACAGGTGCAGTATCAGCAGGACACCGTGTGCAACTTCTGCAAGAAGCCAGGCCATTGGTGGAACAGGAAGAGACTGGGTATGTATTTACTTTATGGGTCAGCAGAGCATCAGTGTAGAGAGTGTCCCAAGAACCCGACACCATTGGCTCAGGTAGCACCAGGAGCTAGGGCTCCGGCAGGGCAGCAGAGGGGACCACCATTGCAGACTCAGCAGCAGAGGTTTGTCCAGCATCAGCAGCAGGCCAGGGGAGGCCAGCCAGGGCGAGCTTTCGCCATGTCAGCTGAGGATGCTCAGGCCGTTGGAGATCTAGTTGTAGGTTCCGTTCTTTGATTCAATTCTGCAATTCCTATCTTGAAATTCAGTTCCATCTATTCCTATATGTTTCTTCATTGTTGATAAGTTTGATCTGGTGTTTCAGTATGATTTAATTTTCTTCTGAGATAAGTCGTATGGGCTAGGTCGCCTCGATTATGAGATTTTAGAATCCTCTAGGGTCATGCTAGCAGGCATAGTGAGGACATATAGTCGGGCTATGGATGTATTTCTCGGGTATGGGAATTTAAGGTTTTCGCTGTCAAGCACGCGGCAATGCAAAATTTTTAAATACCATAGTTCTAGAGGTATGTACCATAGTTGAGGACTCTGTGATTATCGTAGCCTTGCTCACTGGCATGACAGAGATTCTGAGTATCATGATAATTGGATAGACGTATACGATTATCGATTTGTATAATTTTCTGTGGTTACCTTGTTTTAAAATTTTTGGATGATTTCTTTTTTAAGGTGGATAGACTTGTAGCTTCTATTTGAGTGTAATTTTAAATTTTATAAAATTAGTCATTTAAATTCATGCTTTGATTTTTGAGATTTTGATCATTTTAATTTTTAGCCATGACTTGTGATTTTGATGTTTTACTATGGTTTGGTTTTAATTTCGAGGACGAAATTCTTTTAAGGTGGATAGATTTGTCATCCCCAATTTCCAGAAACAGGGGTATTTTTGTCTTTTTTTCATTTTTAGATTATTTTGAAATTATTTATTTATTTATTGTAATATTTTGGGATTATTTGAGTCGGGTTCGAATTCTATCTCAATCCGACTTGAAACGGGGACCCGGGGTAGTGTTGACCCTAGTGGACCCACACACTAGTTAGCCATGGCCCACATGTCATTTATTTTAGTTAGTGACTAGGCTAATTTATTTGGATTAGGATTTATTTGATTAGTGAGTTAAAATGACCAAACTAGCCCCCGACTTGAACCCTTTCTTAATGTATTGTCAATAGGCTAGAGGGGGGTGTTTTTGACTTTTCATTGGAGCCTAATAGCAGCCATAGTGGCCGACCACCTCTAGGAGGGGATAGGCATGAGTCCTTTTGATATTTCATATACTTTTCCATCTCATTTTCTCTCTCTTGTTCTTCCCCAAATTTTTAGAGAGCACCCCTAGTGATTTTACCTCCAAATCAACTCCTTCTTCCACCAAATCTTCTTCTTTTCTTCTCTACTCCATGAGAGGAAGGTGCTAGCCAAGTTTGGAGAGATTCGGAGCTCGTTCGTGTCCATTTGGAATCTCTACGTGTCGGGGTCGTGTCGGAAGGCCTTTTCCTTTGAAACTCTCTTCCAGAAGGTATAACCTCTCCTCTAAACCATCCCTTCATGCATATAGGTCTATTTTGAACCCATAGGAATGAACCCATGGTTTTGTGTCCATTTGTGTCCATTTCGTGTCCATTTGGACACTTGTAGAGGTGTCCTATGTGTAGGTTGGTGTCCATGTGGAAAAAATTCCTATTTGGACATGGGGAATTATTTATATATTGCTTTTGTATTGTTCTAATATTTATTCCAGATTTTGCCTTGTGTTTAGGAATAGTTTTCCTATGTATCTTATTGTATCATATTGTTTATATCTATAAATATATAATATGGTGATATATATATCAATCTCTATATGTATATATATATATATATATATACATATATATATATATATATATATATATATATATAATATGGTTGATATATATGGGGACATATATTATGTGGTGTGTATTTTGTGGTTGGATGGGTAGTGGTCGGCCAAGAGGATATACATGTGTGTAGGTGTAGTGTTTGAGAATTGTTGTGAGAGATAGAGAAGAGTAAAGAGAGTTAGAGAGGATATTTTTAAGTGTGTTTGTGTTAAAAATAGATGAGAGTATGTTGTGGAGTGTGTGGTATGGAGAGGGGATTTGTGGTGTGAGAGAGTGGTGATGAGGGGATGGGGGGAAACTGTTGGAACAGCAGCTAGTAGCAGTAGTAGCAGCTGTCCATTTGGACAGCAGCTGTCCCCTAAAACCCCATGTAAACACCCATGTATCAGTCCCCCTTTCCTGTCACTTAACAAGCCCTTAAACCCCCTACCTTCCTGTCCACAAATGACCCTTGGTACACCCTCAATAGACAGTCCCTAACATCCCTATAAACCTGTGTCAAAACAGTCCACATGACCCTCACAAACCTGTCCCCAAGTGTCTTCATTAAACCCCCCAACTTTCAGTCCATTGTGCAGCCATTTGTGGCAGCTACACACCAGCCTACCATGCCCCCTACATACCCCCACTTGACAGCCATTCCAGGTCCTTAAAACAGTCCCTAAAATCCCATGTTAGCAGCCCACATGTGGAAGCCTAGTAGCAGTCTACATCACAGTCCCCCTTTGGTCCTAAAAGTCAATCCTACATAGCTCAAACACCACTATAAATCAGTCCTAAACCCCATCCTTGCACCCTCCAATATTAGTCCCATTGTTAAGCCTTAATCCTGTCCAAACCATGTATAAATCAGTCCAGTTTGCAGTGTAGGGCAGTCCCTATTGCTGTCCACATTAAGCCTATACTTCAGTCTCCCAATGCACCCAAATCAGTCCACCAAAATCACTCATATTCAGTCCACTATAGGCTGTCCAAGGACCCCCACAAAATCAGTCCATGTGCATCCCATTTTCAGTCCCACATCCTGTCCCTTGCAGCCCCAAATCAGTGCAATACTTGCCCATACACCCCCCAATGATTCAGCCCTGTTTAGCCTTGAATTGGCCTATGTGTTAGCCCCAAGTCCAGTCCTCAAAGCCCCTTAAAATCCCGCAAATCAGCTGTGTGTGTGTGTGTGTATGTGAGTTGTGTGAGTGAGTCTATAGGAGTTAGTTATGAGCCTATAGGTGTAAGCCTATATATGTATTTGTGTGAACCTATAGGAAGCCTATTAGAGTGTGATATTGTGAGAGTGTTACGAGTGTGAGTTTGTGAGCCTAAGAGTGTATGTGGGTGAGCTATTGTATAAGTGAGTAGTGGGTGAGCTTTGGATATGTGTGAGTTATATAGGAGAACCCATATGTATTTATATATGAGTCATATATGTAATTGTGGGTGAGAGATTATATATGTATTTGTGTGTGTGTCTAGATATGGGTATGTAGGAGAGTATATATATATGTAACTATATACCATGGTATATGTGATATTGGTAAGGTATAGGACAAGGTAAAGGGTAAATGGTTAAAATATGGTCTAAGATGACTTAGATGACCTAAATACTTGGATTTCCTGGTAGGTAATATTAGTATAGGATAGTATCTAGCTATCCTAGGAAACCTAGGCTAGTATTCCTAGGTTAGAGTGGTATTGGACAAGGTATTGGTATTTACCTTGGTAAGGTAATGTAGGTAATACATAGAAATAGGGTATTTGAGTTTGGAGTCTAAGATAGAGTTAGAACTTGGTTCCCTTGGTTGGTAATGATCAAATATAGTGCTCATAGACTAGTTTTGACGTCGGTTGACCATTTTGACCAAAAGTCAACAAAAGTCAACCGAGAGTCAAACTTAGCCTTTAAGCGACCAGATTTGACCAAAACCAAACCAGAGTTGGCCAGTTGACAGAAGGTCAATAGTTGGTCAACACGTGACTAGTTTGACCTAGGGTTGACCCAGTGTTGACCAGAGTTGACCAAAGTTGACTTTTTGACCAAAAGTCAACTGTAAGTCAACCTTGACTCCGGTTGACCTAGTTTGACTTGGATTGATTTCCTGTGACCTTGTTTGACCTTGGTTGTCCTAATGTGACTCAGTATGACCTAGTATGACCTAGTTTAGCTTGGTGTGACTTAGATTTGACCTAGATTGACCTAGATTCATTTAGAATGCATTGTAATGCATCTTTATCATTTTTGGACTCATAGTGACTTGTACTGTTCTATAGGAGACAGACACCACTCCTCGGACAGTATATTCTCTTCAGACACTCAGGCTATCAGGCGAGTATATTCTCTGACCATTTCATACGTGTATGGATTTACATTCTTGCTCTAGATTACTGTACTTGATGCTGACACGATCATTATCACGGATTGGTACTATATGGATCTTCTTCTGAGATGTTATCTCCTTGTATTCACTAAGTACATATTGTGATGTGCGTTTCACTTACATGTTGTATTTATTGAGTACCCTTATCATTGTACACTCATTGTGTATATTGTACTCTCAGTATCACATTGAGCCATTGTACAAGCCATTGTATAAGGTAACGTAACTGAATTGGATCCTTGTGTATTGATTAGGGAGGGGGAGTAGAAATGGTTATGTGATCAATCCTATTGTATAAGAAATTATATATGTCCATTGTACACCCACGTACAAAGGAGTCCCATTTTATTGTATAACCTAACCCGTTTACATAACCATATTGTATTCTAAATCACATGTTCCTTACAGTCTTACTTATCATATTTAGATATTTCCTGTTATCAAATCTCTACTATTTTCTATGCATTCTTCTTTCAGCGTTTCATGTACCTTACTCTATTGCATGCTTTGTATTTTCTAACTTGATATGAACTGTGTGAGATGTTTTGTGCTCGCTCCCGTCCTGACTGGACCTGTCGAAAATATTACAGAGGATAAGGAGGGGGTCTGCGTAGACACCTACTATGGGGCAGCTGTAGATGCCATGTGTGACCCAGATTTCCAGCCTGATCCACTAGCTTAGAGACTGAGGCTCCCTAGTCTAGGTTTTCTATTTCTGTCATTTGAGGTCTGGATTGTATATATTCTTTCATTTTATCGTTAGAATCTTGTATTGAGCTGGATGTCCTATTTTGTTATGTCAGTAGACACTTAGACTCTCTGGTTGTGTTTTGTGGATTTCTTTCGTTCAGTATTTATCTATCTATCTTCCTATCTTTTCATTCTGCTTTAGATGTGATTGAGACTGTATATTGCTATGTCACCTCCATTCGGAGTGTATATACTGTACAGGTACCTTTATATTGTTAGATGATTGACCTAGGACAGCGTTCTAGCGCCGACACTGCGGCGTAGGCTGGGCGTTGTTACGTTCTCATACCCTCACAGTGGGTGCGGGTCGTGACACACCCACTTCTTTTGAGGAGGAACCGGAGGCTCAGCAGATGGCGACTCGGTCATATATTCGATCTTCGGAGCGAGTAAATCTTCGGAAGAGATTCTGTGCAGAGAGAAAAGAAGTTGACGATATCTACATAAGTTTTGTTCTATTTATAGACAAAACAACTAGATGTTCGGCTTCGACAACCGATATGACTTTTCTTCTTCAAAAGAAGTCTAACTGCTCATTCATTCATTCTCTTCCTCGAGAATCGAGATGACTGTTCATTCATTCAGTGTCTCCTCCTCGAAAACCGAAGCGACTGTTCATTCATTCACTTTCTCTTCACTAAAACAGTCTGACTGTTCATCTATACATTCATTAGTCTTGGCATTTTTTTTTTATTTACTTTCTTGTAAATAAAAAGAATTCACGTCCTTCACACCTCTGAATTCCGATTATCTACATCAGTAACTTGTCACGTCCCTAGTACCTCTGATAAAGTTGTTTATTGAAATAACAATATTGCTAAACATTGTATTCTACCACGTCCACAATTACCTCTGAGCAGATATAATAAATATTGTTATTTTCTAAATCAAGAAATATATCATGTCCAGTACCTCTGAATATATTTTCTATTCTATTACTTATATTCTACCACGAACCACATAAAAAGTTTCTCATTTTATTTCTATTTCAAAAAAGATACATTGTAATAAAAAAGACAACAAGCTTTGCTCATTCTATTCTGAAGAATAAGTAATAAGTTCTACAATTTGTTTCTTCAAAACTTGGACTCTTTCATTACAAGAATCTAGCACCCGCTGCCTGGCTTCAACCCTTCCTGACTCAGGATCGAATGGGTGCAGAGCAGCAGTTTGACGTGCTAGTTATTCATTCTGTAGACGTTCAAATTCCTCCTTTTGATGCTTCAAAGCATCTATTTGATTAATAGCATCTTGATGTAACTGATTTTCTTGTTCTAAGTTCTGTTTGACAGTCTTGAGTTCTGCTTGAAGCTGGGCAATTTTATCCTTCAGATCAGCAGCCTTCTTCTGTTCATCTGCAGCCTTAGTCTTATGACTCTCAGCAATAACAGCTACATCAGCGATATGAATGTCTAGTTCAGAGGATTGTCTAGTGAAAGCCAGCAAAAATGCTTCAAAATTGGGTTTACTAGTCTCTGCTTCTCGAGCCATAGCCTCACATTCTATTTTTACTAGCTACTCGATATCCCCTATTTTTATCTCCTTGTAAGCTTTAATTGAGCCCTCCAGCTCATCCAAAATGTGTTCCAAAAAGGTAGCCTGAGCCTCGTCTCCTTAGCTGCGGATGTCTTCGATCAAGAATGAAGAGGGAGTTCTGATTGTACTAAAAAGAACATCTTCTCTCTCGATCACTCTATGAACTAAAGGCTCCAGAGACGTGAAGAAAACTTTCGTGAAGGAAGCCACAACGAACTTGTTAGTTGCTACGGCTCCTGGGGTGGCTACCACTTCCGTTGGAGTCTTTACAGTTTTAATATGTGGAGGCACTTCATCTTGAGCGCTGATGTGGGAAGAGCTTCCCTCCCCTGCTACAGTCCCTGTGGGTTCTTCTGCAGTTTACATATGTTATTGTATCAGCAATATACAATGCTGAAGGAGCTATGACAAATAGATCATGTTTAGAAATTTACCTGAGCTAGGTATAACATGAGGAGTCTCAAGAGGTTTGACTGTCTCTGGCTGAAGCTTTGACAGGGTCTCTGCAGACATAGTAGCTTGACTACTTCCTGCTCTGGATTCAGTCTGAAGTGGCAGAGTCATTGGAGTTGGATCTGATAATTCTGCTACCACTCCAGAATCCTTAGGTTTCTCGGAGATTATGGGTTCATCGATCTTGGGATTGGTATATTCTTCATCGATAACCATATCCTCCTCGTCTTCAGCAGTTGAGTGATCTTCATCAGCTGGGAGTTCCTGAGGTGATGTTGCATCCTCTAAAGTTTGTTTTTTCTTTAGTGATGTTATTCCAATCATCATCATATGATTCATCACCAAAGTCACAATCAGCTAAGGCTTCAATCATCGCCTCTTCAGAATGAGTAGGCTCTTGAGCCTTCGGAGAATCTTGTGGAAGCAGATCCTTCTCAGGAGAGGTGGTTTCCGGAGTCATATGAGTCGGGGATGGAACCGTTATCCCCATCGCAGCAAGTACATTGGCGGGAATATGTACCATCACAACTTCTGATCTCGAAGGTTCCACGGTGGTAGTAGATGGCTGAACATCCACTGAAGTAGCCACTGCAAAGAAAGAAATCAATTTAGTATACATCCTTGACAAAAAAATATATATATTAGGGTATATCACAATCTTGATATTACCTTCTTGAGATGGTACCTCTTCAGCAACTACCAACTTTCTCATGACCATCTGTGTGGTGATGCAACCGGCTCTTCAGCAGCTCCGGTGTGATCATCCTCCAGATCGATCAATGTAGTAGACGTTCCTCCTTCTGTAACTCTTCCTTGCTTTTGAACAGAAGAAGGAGTAGTTTCCTTCTCTCCGGAGGAGGAACTGAGGAGCATCTTATTTGACTGAGAATGAGTCGTTTTTGTAGTCGTTGGTTCATTTTTAGTCAAAGATATCATTCTCTTCTTCTCCGGAACCCTTGGTGAGGCAGGTCTACTATCTAGCTGAGGAGGGGCCATCGTCTCCTTTGTCTTTCTTTTCTTCAACCCCTTAGCAGGAGATTTCTCTTTCCGCACCTTTAAGGATACATCCAGAGGATCTTGAACTTCATCGGGATAGTTCTTTAAAATCGAAGCCTCCAGTGGTGGATCCGCAAGATCTCTATCTTCTACATCCCGAAAAGAGTGAGCAGTGTGTTTTCCAAACTTGGATCTCTTTTCACTTACGAAGCTATGTGCAGGATGGAAGCTTTCAGTGAATGTGTTCGCTAAAGTATAGAAGTTTGCGTATGTATATAACATACGCGGGCCTTGCTGAAGATTAAAGGGCATGGAAAATATTGCTTTAGTACCCCGGGCGTTATAATAGCTCCAAGCCCTAGCCCCATCAATCAGATAACCCTTGGCCTGTAGGCAAGTGGTGGCATTACCCACATGAAGCTGATCATATCCGAACTGTCGTACAAATCGACTTGGCAAGTACAGTTCCAGAAAGCACTCTTCCTTGAATCTGTAGACCAAGTGAGAGGGACGAATCGTCTGCAGCCACAAAAATATGGGTGGACTTAAGCAGAGTGGTTCTGCAGTTAAATCCATCAGCTGTGGAGGCATATTCTCATATCTGTGAGGGGGCTGAACACACTGAAAGCTCCATCCCGATCCATGATTCAAGACGAATCTGCACTCTGAAAGAGCAGTATATTGCCAATGAGCGCTGGAGTAGCGTCTGATGAAATCTCTACCGACACTTCCCATATCAGGGTTCATCAAACAGGGATGGTGAAGCAATAGCCATCCGAATAAATAGGTGTACGGCATCTCGGTACGAGGAAAGTCTTGCCCCGCCGTCTTGTCGTGAAGCATGGTCTGTACAAAAGAACGCAATCCTGCGTTCAAGAGGCAGGTCATTGCTGAAAGCAGATCCATCTTATATCCAAAAATGAGACGTACTGCAGCAAACAGAACGCCTCGATGGAATTTGTCAACTGCGCTGGCTACTGGAACTATGAAGCGTCGCAGCCATATAGAGAGAAAACCCGCTAGTTGGGCCTCTTTGGACATGGGTCTGTAACCTTGTCTGAGATAACTCTGGAGGGTGTCACCAGCCTTAAACGGATGAGAGTCCTCCTTCAGTCTGATATCTTTATGATTATGTTGCTCCATCAAATATTGTATGTCGCTCTGACCAAATGGTTCAAAGAAACGAGGAGCACATGCTTGACTATCAAGTGGCTTGTCTTCCCTTATATGACCCAAGAAGAGGTATGGCATCCACTTGGTTGTATAACAAGTACCTGCAGTAGCACTTTGTAGTAGAGCGAGCAGATCTTATAGTGACACAATAATTCTTGGAAGACGGCGATCATCTGAGGGTTCTCCTCTGCCATAGCATCCAATTTGTCATTTGTGGGCACATACTCTTCGTATGTATTATCGCCTATTGGTAGATGAGAGATATATTCCATCTCATGGAGAGCAAATCCCATTTCTCCATGAGAGGTCATGAAAGTCCCAGTGCTTTCGTTATACCTCTCTACTAAAGCCAGGAACATATGAGCGTTCGGGCGAATGCCGTATACTGTAGTCCAGATGGCATTGTAGAGATTCAGATCGAGGAGCCTGTCCTTAAATTGATCCAAAATCCAGATAGTTAAACTGCTCCAACGCTTTATATCTGGGTTTACCAGACCAATCATACGCATACCACGATCCGGGTATCTTCCTTCAGCCTTTGCGAATGTGTTCGCAAATATGGGTATTCTCACTGGAAGTAGCAAAGAGGAATCCTCGGGAGGAATACAGCTCGGCTTCAAACCTCTCAGGTGGGTGCTATACTTCTCAGAAGTGCTGTAAAAGAGGTCTTTTTGCTGTGGACCCATTCTATAACAGATTCTACCAACTCTTGCCTGCTGGATTGGAGTCAGATCCCATGACATTCTTCTGGGATAGCTTGTAAATTCATATTATGATAAAGCCATAGACCTCAATATTTCTGTGAGGTATATGATCTTGTCTTCACATCTGAATACTCTCTCCTTTCTTGGTCTTGGGTTGGGAAGTCTTCTTGATGGCATCTCCAAAAAGGAAGGCAGGCTTCTTGTGAATCACACTATCAAGACTTTCCAGAGGTTCTCCGTTCATTAAGCTCAACAGGGTTTGGTTTTCTTGGGCCATGAGGAGGGTCTTTCGTGCTTCAGGACCATCGTATTGAGGGAATATGACATGAGATAAATTCTCTTTGTACTCCGGGACATTAAATGCTGAAGCAAATCTTTCAGCACTAGGGTCTTCCCTGAGATCAACTACAAAGAAATACATAAACAAAAGTTAGAAGCAACAAGAGTGTGCAACTTTATAAAGAGCAAACAATTAAGTTGCACAACATCCTAGGTTGCGCAAACAATTAAGATGCATAACATCTTAGGTTGCGTAAACAATTAAGTTGCACAACATCCTAGGTTGCGCCAACAATTAAGTTGCACAACATCCGGAGTTGCACGACATTTTGAGTTGCGCAACATTTTAGGTTGTGCAACATCCTGGGTTGCGCAACAATTAAGTTGCGCAACATTTTGAGTTGCGCGACAACCTGAGTTGCGCGACATACTGAGTTGCGCAAAACCTAAGTTGCGGAGCATCTCAGGTTACGCTACATACAGGTTGCATCACAACTTGGTTGCGCAATATGTTTGATTGCGCAAACAATTGAGTTGCACAACAGTATGCGCAACACTGTTCATAAAAAACGAATAGTGTTCAAATAAAGTAACCACACCCTAATAAGGGGTGGCGCAAAGTTCGTGATGCGCCAAACACTCTAAGAAGAGGGGCGCAAGTCAATTTCAGCTTCCATAGTGTTCATTCTCGGTCACCTTCCAGAGTTGGGTTTGCCATCTCTCGACGAGAAGAGGGCGACGTATATTGTTGCGCACGAGTCGTCGGAGCACGAGTTGAAGGGGCGGCGACGCCTTTCCTTTTGTCAGCAGTAGTCTTCTTGGGGGCCATGTCGTCGAGGAGATTGTCGGAGAAGAGGGTTGCAAGGGTTCGAGGAATTCTCTCAGAAAATTAGAAGTGAAAGTAAAGAATTAAAGTCGATTAAACATGAGTTATTTATAGCCTAAAGATAGAATCCTAACAGTCACCCTAAGTTGCGCATGAAAAATCGTAATCGCTTGCAACAGATTGCGCGAGATAGGTGCAACTTGACTCGGTAATAGTTATTTTCATGATTCATAGTATTTCAAATTTTTTAACATTTCAAAATTCGAAAACTTTGAAGGGGGTCTTGTAGAGCCTAAAAATCAAGTTGCGCCATGTATTTACTACTCAGCAATTAAGTTGCGCCCCAGAAATCAAGCTGTGCCACTGATATGAATCTCAGAGATCAAACTGCGCCATTGATCAGGTTGCACCATATATTAGACTGCGCTCAATTACATTGCGCCAAAGCCTACGTGGCGCCTGACACTAATTGCCATCATTGCCTGACAGCACTGACAACTGACAGCACGGTAAACGAAGAAAATCTCTTCGAATCCCGCAAAGCGTGGCGCTCGAGACGATTTGATTGACAACTGTTCCACGCACTCTGTAAGTTGTGCCTAGGCGCAATCTGAACAAATTCTTCTCATACATTCAAATGCTGCCATGTGCCTATGATTGAGTTGCGCCTAGGCACAACCCAATCAAGCGCAGTTTGACTCGTTGACTGAAGCTCGCGCAACCTGATAAAGTTGAGACAACTTACGTTCTAAAGTAGGATGACATGGCGCACATGCCACTAATCTCTCAAAACGTGTCCACTACTCTGTACACGACCATGCGCATCTCAATCATATGATGTCACGCGCGTCTAAATACAGTTAGTACACGATTGTGTAACTGAATGAAAGTTTGCACAACTTAAGGTTGGCGCAACCCAAAGCAGTTCAACCTCGCGCACATCAGAATAACTGCTAAAACAGTTATTTTCATAACTCTATAAATAGAGTTTCCAATCATTTTCAAAGCATCACAGAGATCAAGAACTCTTGCAAAATTGCTGCTGCATTCTCCAGAGGCTCTAGTCTTCAAGTTCACATAGTGCAAGGGATAAAGTGATCATCTTCTGATCGGATTCCTAAAGTTGTACTTTCCCAAAATTCATTGTACTTTGTACGATTCTTTTAAAGTTTGTTATAATCTTTTTTGTTTTTGCAAACAACCATGTGCCTATATATATATATATATATATATATATATATATATATATATATATATATATATATATATATATATATAAATATATAATTGAGAATTTATAATTTTCAAGAAATGACTTTCTATCGAAGTTGAGCAGGTGAACAAATCAGTTAAAAGAACAATTGACGGTTCAAACTTACTGATATGGTAGTATAAAGTTTTGTTTATTTGTAGGAGAAATTTCATACTGATCCAACGTTGGATTTTTCGAAAACTATAGTTGAAGTTGGAAGAAAATAACACAAACTTAGAATTATTTCTAGATTTGAAAATAGTAGCGAGATATCATGTTTGCTCTCAGTTCCCATAGGACAATTAGAAACATTAGGTCTTGGACTAGAACCATTGAATAGATTAAATATCCTATATATACGATATCAACTTGCACAGAAATCTATGGAATAGACAGAATGTTACAGAACCTCAAAGTTGGCTAAAATTTAGTTAGCTAAAATTCAATTTTTTGACTTTTGTGCAGAGTGCATGTTTTAATAGTTGAAAGATACCAAGTTGGCAATTCGGTTTAGATAAGTAAAACTTGATAACAATCAATGAAACCTGTAATGCCTGTCGTTCGTATTACGTATTTGGAATACGTATACGTATTTTATCTTGTATTTGCATATCTCCTTGGTTTGGCTTGGCTTGTTTACTCTCGGTTTGGGTTGGCTTGGTTCGGCCGGCCCAATGCTTGGTTCATCATGGGCCAAGGGTGGAACACCTTAGCATATGCTTCTCCTTTATTTCCACCACAACCCCCCCTCTTTATTATCCCCACCAACCTTCTCTCTCCTCCATAAGTCTCATTTACTTCTCCTTCCCCCACCATTACTCTTCTCCACCAACCAAGAACACCATAGGCAAGTGCAACTTGCTTCCACAAGAGAACTCCTTTTGATGGTTTCATTAGCTTCTCCTCATGATTCTAAACCACATTAGAACTTGTCATTTTCCATTTTGAGGCTTTATTTCTTGTAGATCTAGAGTTTTGTTACTTTCGGATTTTTGGTGGTTTTGATCTATTAAACTTCTTTGTTTTCAAGTTTTGATGGTTCCATGTTGTAGAGCATTTCATTCTACCCAATTTTGACCTTTGGAAAGTTGGATTCGGACTTGTTTTGACCAAGATTTGGACAATTGAAGCTTAGATTCAACTTTAAAGCTCTTGCTGTTCTTGCCATTTGGAGAAGACAGTGAACAGTGAGCTAGCTTTTAGCTTATGCCGCTGAGCTGTACGCTGCTCTTTAGTGAGCGTACGCTAACTTGTGTACGCTGCTCTTTAGCGAGCGTACGCTAGCCTTCGTACGCTGCTCTTTAGCGAGCGTACGCTAGCCTTCGTACGCTGCTCTTTAGCGAGCGTACGCTACCTTGAGTACGCTGCTCTTTAGCGAGCGTACGCTAGCCTTCGTACGCTGCTCTTTAGTGAGCGTACGCTCACCTTGATACGCTGCCTATTGGCAGCGTGTCTTGAGCGTACGCTAGCTTGAGCGTACGCGTGCCTTGGTACGCTAGCTTAAGCGAGCAAGGCGTACGCTGGCCCCTTTCGTACGCTAGCTCGAGCGTACGCAGTCTTGAGCGTACGCTAGCTTGAGCGTACGTTGACCTGTAGCTTGAGCGTGCCCTTGTGTACGCTGACCCTTGCGTACGCTTCCCATTGGAAGTGTATGGATCCTTTGGTACGTAGACCTGAGCGTACGCTAGCCTGAGCGTAGCATGGCTTGAGCGTAGCCTGATTACCCTTGATCTTCTATAGCCCTGTATATTGATATTTTATTAGATATTTAACGTCTATTTTATATCCTTACGCCCTTTGTCCTGAACTTGATAATCACGAATTTACTTAATATGTTTGGAATTGATAATTGGGCATGACGTGATAGTGACCCGTAGTGGTGCACTCCTGACATAATAACCTGACATGACTTGATAGTGGCCCGTCGTGGCGCGCTCCTGACAAGAACACTTGACATGATAAACCTGACATGTTATATCTTGATAAGCTGTTGCGACGGCTACCTGACATGACATGACCTGTATAAATAACCTGGACACCGTAGGCGATTGTGCTTGTACAAATATTCCAGCCCTGTCTTGCATCATGTCTAGGACATGGACTCCTGAGTACCACGGTCAGGAGTACCTACTAAAATGGACTAAGGTTAACAACTAGATTAATACATTAGTCATGAAGAGATCTTCCAGCTACAGGCAATCCCGTTACCTGGGCGCGCTTGGGATCTGTAGCCTGCCGTCGAGTAGGGCACATTTCCAGCACACTGTCATGTGTTGTACCCTTCAAGCTACTTAGGGGTACATGCGTTTCCTGGATGATGTACCCACCTGAATTCAACCCTAATCTCTCGACCTGGGTGACCTGGATAGTCTGCAGGGCTTGTGGCTGTGGAATAATCCCACTGCATCTTGTTAGTAACTAGGATTGTGATAACCCTAGTTAGTTAAAGTATCAAGCCGTAGTTCTTGCTTGGCCGTGAAGTGATTGGATGGAGTCTAACCAGTCTAGTCTTGCCCTGACCTTGTTCCAGATCACTACCTCACTTGAATGCCTGTATTTATTTTACCGATAAATGGTGAGAAACCAAGCTCCGTTCAGATGAAGGGTTACAACCCCGGTCCTTGTTTGGTTTACGGGTTGTAACCTGGCTATCTGAATAGTTCTATGGTTATCTCGTCGTATATCATCCTGATATGTTTTCTTTTATTCCAGTTCTTATTTTTTTTTATTTATATTTATATCTTGTGCTGATTGCTGGTTTTAGTTCTTTTGTGAAGCCTCCTTTGTGGCACTTGCTCTTTCTGGGGTCTAACCCAGCTGGTTTTGTGTGGCCAGATTTCGGAGCAACTCCAGAGGATCTACCGACTTCCCAGCCAGATGGTGGCCACTAGACGGAACCCTGGCAACGAGTGGGTTATTTTTGGCTCTCCCGCTCTAGTGTAAAAATATTCTTTTGAGGCGTTTAGCCGACGAGCACCTGTTTAGCTCGATTGCACTTACTTACTGTCTGCCTACGGGCTGTAACATGATTGACAAATCCTAGGGTTGATCATGTATGACTAAACTCTTGTTAGTCCTAACATTTTGTAACGACTAGCTTCATGATCAGCTGAATATGTAATATTTGGGACGCCTTACTATTGTATATTTAATGATCATACATCTTGTGACTTTTACTTACTTGCTTGTGATTGAGACACTAGGCTTGTCCATGACCTTAAGAGACTGTTGGCTTGTAGATAAACCCTCATGTATCTAGACAGCCGTGACCGTATAGCGAGATGGATTCCATTTCATATACGTAGCTGGCTATGTCTGCCCCCGCTCTCCAGTATTCTGGTTCTGGGGCGTGACAAAACCTATAACAATCGATAGACAAAAGTTTTTATTACACAACCTAGGGCTTGGTTTTCGAGAACAATAATCGAGTCAATGGTGGCAGTAGTCAAATTTCGTAAGAAAATCATCCAGAGATGGAAAGATTTCCTCGATGTAGAAATTAATGCAACGAGCCAACTTTCGTGATAGTTTCGAACTAGCATATAAATTTTGTTTATTATAAAACTTGGCAGAAGTAAAGGGTAACATACCTAGTTTACATCCAATAAGTTGGATTTGATGAATAATGCTCGAACGCGATTGTACTAGCATCGAAAGAGGGATTCTCGAACGCAAGTTCTGGACAGGAAAAATTACGTTCGGCAAGCGAACTTTAGACAATGATTTGGTCAAACAAACGGACTTCGAATCAAACAAAACTTGGCAGTGTGGTAGATAATATTACCGAGATGACGTCGGAAGTGGAGTATCATCGAACACACGAACGTGTGCTCGCGGTAAGGTGTCCAAAGTTGGCTGCTATGCTCGTGGTTGGGTTGCGCATCTACAGGTTGGGTGGTCGATGACATGAAGAGAAAGATGGGTGAAAGGTTTAGGGTTATATATATATATATATATATATATATATATATATATAAGGTTTTCCCTTTACAAATAACCCCTTCCCATACAAAAATTCCCTATTGTCCGATTGCAATACGAGTTGCATAAAAATCCTAATTAAACTTCTAAAAATGCAATAATCATATTCCTAATTATAATTAACTAAATCTAATTGAACCATACCTATGTGCTATACTTAGTAAATATGATAAATATAATTTTGTATAACATACAAAATGAAATATAATTAAAATAAAACTTAATTTATGAAATTGGATAGCAGAGGTTACAAATATACCCTCCCCCTCTAAAAAAAATTTGTCCTCAAAATTTCAGGAATGATACAAGCACGAAAGGTATGAACGAAATGAGAATACCTCAAGGATCGAACAAGTAAGGATAGCGTTCCCGCATCTCGTCTTCGCCCTCCCACATAAACTCTCCCGGGGAATGATGCCTCCATGCTATACGAATCAAAGGTATCATCTGGTTGGGCAGTACCTTCTCTCTACGGTCCAATATCTCAACAAGTTGCTCTGAGTAGTGAGGCTCGGCCCAACCTCGAACTTCGAATGGTCTATGTCACGACCTGCTCCCGAATAATCGGATAAGAGTCGAACACGCCCAACCTACTTTAGAGGACACAACGTAGTAAGCTGTTTAATCTAAGGAAAACTCCAAGTAATATCATGAAAGTAACATCACATCATCTAATACGTCCCAGAATATCATTACACTATTAGTCATTATTACACCTTCTAAAGAAATAATACCGGAGACAAATCCTGTAACAGGAAATAAAAGTAACAAATATGAAATCCTGACAATACAAATATCCAAAATAAAGTCACTAAACAAGTCTAAGCAATGAGCTAAAACTAAATCTCTGTAGCTTCTAAGTCCTGAATTCTGGTGTCATCTTGCTCAATTATGGCCTCAAGCTCACCTGCAACATATCCAGTCAGGAAAGGAGCAAAGTACAACCCCGACAAGAAACAATCTACAAAGTAATATGAAATACACAAGCAATAATATGGGCTAAACTATAATGTGAACCAATAGTACAAGAACTGAAATAATGAACAAGGCAATCAATGCAAAAGTAAATTTTTTAAATATTAAACTAATGTGTGATCGGCTGAAAATCACAATAAGGTACAGCTTAATCGTACGTGAGGTGTACGATTAGGCTATCCACAAAAACCTAGCTAAGGGATGTGGTCACATACTAGACAATATTTCCCCAATCTCCGCAAGAAAATCAATGAGACACAATATGATCAGTAAGACACAATACAATCATGTAAATCTCATGTCCAATATGAGAATAAGAAGTATGACATAAATACAAAGTAAAGAGTTCAAGTCGGTGTATTTGCCTGCTATGGAAGATCGATATCGAAAATGTAGTAATCTCTGGGTTCACCTAGAATGAGTACAAGTTGGATAAGCTCTAAACAAATGGAAACTAATTAATTTACTACTTGCTAACTACTCATTCCTACTAATTGATATACTGCTTATCTCTATCCTATAATCTTGCTAGCCAAAACACCAAATTATAATAGCCAAATATTATACACTAAATAGCAAATAATTTATTTTATAGAGCAATAATAGTTATAAAGTAACTACTAGTAATTTAATTTAAAAATAAGCATTAATAACTATCACCTAAACGTTTGAAATTTCTACTATGATTACTAAAATAATAATAATACTGTACCTAGAAAAATATAGCATACTAATGTTGTTAACGAGTCCCTCACAAACCTTCTGGTCCAGCCCCAATCCACAATATATATATATATATATATATATATATATATATATATATATATATATATATATATATATATATCTGGTAAAGTGCATTTAAACCCTCCTTAGAGTTGTCTCGTTCGCAAAATAAGACCTTTTAGAAAACTTATGCAGTTTGCACCTCCCGCAAAACTGTTTTTGCTCGGAAAGCTCCTTTCCGTCAAAATGACGTTAGAAGTTGCCGTTAGAGCCCATATTTTGGAAAAAAAAATGTGCACTACCCAAAATACCCCTAATGCTTACATTGGCTGCTGCTGGCTCTCTTTCATTCTCAATATATAAGAATTTTGTTTGAAACATAAAACCTAAGCTTTATATTTTCTATTTTTTGACCGGTTGGTTGGAAGGAAAAATAATATATAATTTTTTTTTATATTCCTTTTTTTTACTTATTTACTCTCATTTAATGTATTGAAGCTTTTTTTTACCTACAGATCTCAAATCCAACTGCAAATTTTTTTTCATATTCCATTTTTTTTTTACTTATTTGCTCTCATGTAATGTTTGAAGCTTTTTTTACTTATTCCTTCTTTTTTTCTCAAGACGTCCAAATAGAAATTATGGAAGAACAATTTATTGCTATTGTGGATTAATTAGCCCATTGAAAACTTTATTGACACCAACAAATCCTGGAAGATGATTCTACGGGAGTACAAATTTTTCAACAAATTTTTGTGATTTTTTACTATGGGAGGATGAGAAACCGGACCATGCTTCGACATACATGTTTTGCAATTTATTTTTGGATTTTTGACACGTTTAGTAATATTTAAGTTATTTGTTTAAGTAAAAATGTGATGAAAATAAATTTGTACCAAGATTTACAATTTTAGTTAAAATAAATAAATAAATAATTACGATAATAGTCATGACTAATAAATTATTAAGTAAGACTATAATGATGATTACTAAATTATTAATTAAAATTATTATAATATATAAATATTAACTATAATTATAATTATGATTAAATTATTATTAATTAATATTATAATAAAATTGTAATTAATAAATTATTAACTAAGATTATAATTATTAATTAAGATTATAATTATTATAAAATATTAAATAAAATAATATTAGTTACAGTTATCTAGCTCCAAATACGGTTTATCAAACATGCCCTAAGTTAAATGGCTGGATAGTTCAGGACTAACCGGACATTTGTTAAAAGATTTTTTTTTTTCCAGAAAAAATTTAAGATGAAAACCTACTATTTAGATTATGAACATTTATTTTCGAAAATGACGTCAAGTATGAGAATTCTATCTTTTTAAGAACGGGAGGTTATTTTTAATAATATTTTTAATATTTTGTTTTTTGTTTCCATTTTTTTAGTTCTTATTTCATATATTTTTTTTTCATCTTTTTAATAATCTTTTCTAGTTTTTAAGAGTGACTTTTATTTTTAAATTTGTATAGTTTTTATTTTTGTCTTTTTTCATTGTTTAAGATTTATCCTCATTTTTTTGGTTTTTTTGGAATATTTTGTCTATTTTTTATTTTTTCCATATTTTAATAGCATTTTTTTGTTTTTTATTTGGTATTTTTTTTCCAGTTTTTTATCATTTCTATTTTTTAAGAATTGATTTTTTTTGTATTTATCAGTTTTGTTTTTCCCAAAAATATTTATATTTTTGTTAAATAAAAAATAATTTATGACAAAATAATTTTAAATAATATTTATCCACTTTTTTGACGGAACTAACCGTTTTTAACAATTTAATATTAATTAAAATAATTTTAATAAATAATTTTACTAGCAAAGACCATTTTTCCTTTGTTAATATTTATCCACTTTTTAACAAGTATTTTTGCGTAACCGTTTTTAACAAAATAATTTTAGAACTAACCGTTTTTAACAAGTTAATATTAGATAGTCCAGGGGTAAAATGGTCAAAACAACCCCATTTTAACATCCGTTAACAGAAAAGTTAGCGGAGGGGGTGATTTGAACATTTTCGTAATCTTTTGGATTTTTCGGATCAGCGAGTCTTTATTTGCATTTTCGTGACATCTAAGGAGAATTTAAATACAATTTACCCATATATATATATATATATATATATATATATATATATATATATATATATATATTAATTCATTCACAAAACTAGATATTAAACCAAGTAAGTTAGGTCTGGCCCATAAACTGCACATAAGATGATTATTCTCAGCAGTAGCTTCATCACATATCTTCCACAACACAAAACTCGACCCCAAAAAACACCACCACAACCGTGGCCCCTGTCGTCGTGCTCTCGCCTGGACCCTCACCACCACCACCACCATCGTCCCCACCAAAGCCTTTCACCAGTACCACACAAAAATAAAATAACCAAAAAACCTAACCTTCATTGGGCGACTGTGCGCCGCCAGCTCCGGCTACGACCCTCCGGGCGCCCGCTCCTCGAGCACCAGCCATCCCCGTACAAAGTCCATGGCCTCACCCAGCGTGATCCAGACTCCTCGCCACCGGTGACTTCGTTTTGCCCAGTCCACCGCGCCCTCGGCTACGCCAAGGGACGGCGAGCCCCTACCGCAATCACAGCCGGCCCTCGCCAGCTGGCAGCTTCACAGCGGCTGCGCCGCCCGACCGAGATCCAAGCTAGCCTCGTCGCCGGGTCACGGGGAGCCAGTCAGCCACCGCCATGGCCGAACCCCTCACATGCGATCCTCCGCGGTGCTCAAATTGGGTCGCCGCAACCGACCTTACGCCGAGAGCCAGCGCCGCACGAGCATTCCTCGGAGAGCCCGCACCAGCGCCGTCCTATTTCTTCCCCGCAAGCCCGAACCCGGACCGACGAGCTCCACCGCCAGGGATCCAGAGTTCACCCCTTGAACTCCCGATTTGGCTCTGCTCTTTCTTGAGTACAATTTCCTTCACCAATGGGTTTTTCTCTTCTTTTCCTCCTTTACAATTCATTCCTTTTTCTGTCCCTATCTTTTACCTTCACGAAATTCGAGAAAGAGCAGCTGGTTGACTACTTTTGTATTCTTAGTATATTTTTGCTATATTCAGCATATAAACTATACACCACTAGTATGTATACAGTAAGTATATCCACATGTATATCAGTATAGGTACATATTATGTAATTTGTCATGTATTATCAGGAGCATTACTATTGCTGTATTTTATTAGTATTACTTTTACTGTTATTATTATTATTATCATTATTAATTATTAGCAATGCCTTTAGTAATATTTCCATACACTGTATTTTTAAAACAATTATATATTAAATAGTTTTCTAAAAAATTACATTGTAGCCATATATATAGTATTGGGCTCGATTACAAATATATATTTGATTTCTTATATAAATTATAAGTTTTACAAATAAGTTTTACATAAACCATTTTGGGCCTTGGGCCTGCATTACTAATATGATTATTATAATTTTATTATTATATTTAAATAATGTTATAATACATGTATATGTACACTGTTTTACGATTAGTATTATTACTCTTACTGAAGCCTATTAGTATTTTTCTAAAGTATAATATTATATTATTTTAAATGTGGTTTTTAACTTAGAGAAAAATATTGTAATAATGTTTCGAGCTATTTTTCAAACATAGTTTTTGTGTCCTAAAATTATATAAGTGACAAATTATGTTTTTACAAAAGCAGTTTTGGCCTAAAGATAATTCTAGATTTTTCCAAGTAATATAGCATTTTGAGTAATAAAAACTTAGTTTAAAGATATAATTAATTTTCTAAGGTAGTTCATTTATTTATTTCTACCGAATCTCCTCCAATCTTGTCAGTGCCTAGTCATATTTTCTATTGCTTGCAAATTCCGAAATCCTTCACATCGACCCTAGCCAATCAGATTATCCTGGACTCAATGGAATTGTAGGTTTCACCAGCAAAGGACCCCAGGCGAGTACATTTCTGACAGTTTTCATATGTGATAACTTCTATACATGTTATTTTTCGTGTCTAATGTATTACCGTGTTCGTGACTTGTTCGAATCCATGAGTACTAGTCGGGTGAGAGAATGTCTTAGTAGACGTGTGAACTACCCTTTCCATCCTAATTGTCTTTCGTGGAGAATAGCAGCTGCACACAACACGTGCGGTTGGTCGGATTTATCCCGTTGTCGTTCACATGTCGAAAGTGGTATTTTAACCCACTAGTTAGATGCAGCCTTGCTATACATTACTGTTTTCATTTCAGTTGTTTATTATGGTTCATATTACTTCCTTATCTTTATTACCATGCTCTCCTGCTTTTACTCACATATTTCATACCATGATTCTCTGTTTATCCTTCCATCATGTATTTCAGTATTATTTACTATTTTATAGACTTTGTTAATTATTGAAACTGATGTTAGAATGTACTCGTTACATTCCTGACTGGAAATCAATTTTTTAGGTTAGTCACGACTACTCTTAGCACTGGGGAGATACGGGTGTACTTGAAGGCCAAAACCTTGAGCCTAGCTAGATAGTTAAATGGTTGTATTAGATTTTGTGAAACATTGTATTTTTTTTAAATGTAAACTTTGGAATGTTGTAAATCGATTTAATTTTGTGAATGAGCAATAAAGATAGTATTGTATGAGCATTATTGTAATTTTGAGCATTATGGCCTAGACAACATTCTACCACTGATACTGCGGCATAGGCTGGGCTTGAACACGCACTTGTATTCTGAAAAAGCGGGTACGGGTCGTTACAAGGAACTTCGGTGTCCGTTCGAAGAAGACGATCGACTCTCTTCTTGATCTGTTATCTTCGACTCGTCGAGAATTGGTTCATCGGACCGTCGTGAACCGCTAGAGAAGAAAACTGACAGATCATCCCCGATCTAGATCTGAGTCCATGACTCCCTGTGCGGATCAAAAAAGAAATCGGAAGACGAACGAAATCGTACAAACAAAACCAATACAAACTTACCTCGGTTGTCGTCGTAGAGCGGAACGATGAGCTTGCGGTGGTGGATTGTCAGGGAATGAGGAGATCTGTCACTGGGAAGACGTCGCATCGCTGTTCATCGTAGGAGAGATCGCATCGCAGTCGGAAGAGAACGACACCTACTCATCGTCATCGCTATTGACTGAGGGGAGGGCTTCAGCCGTGGCTGGATCTTCAAAATTAGGGTTAGGGTGGAGAGATTATAGAAGAGGAAGTGAAAATTTGGGACGAGCAAAGCTCTGTTATTTACAGTGAAAATCAACAAAGAGGGTGATCCTTTATATAGCATGGAGAGGGGTGGCTTCCTTGGAGAAGGGAAAAGAAGAAGAGGGATTAGGAAACCTTGTGGAAGAAGAAAGAAAAGGATAGGGCTAGCTCGATCTCCTATTTTTTGTGTGAGCAGAAAGATCCAAACAGAGAGAGGTCCTCAAAATAGAGTGTGGGAAGACAAGAAGGAAATTGTAAAGAAAGGCTCTTATTACATAAACAAATATTCTGAGCAAAAATATTCATAATAATACTATTATGAAATTAATTTTCCACACAATAATAAATATTTCTAAAATAGTAAACTTCATTAATTTGGGAAAGGTGGGGTTATAGTCTAACACATGGCTTGGATTAGTGACATAGCGCCTAAGCTGCGATATCTGAAACACATTGTACAATCCGTCTAAGGCAGGCAACAAAGTAAGTCTATATGCTAAATGTAATGCCCCGCTCCGCACGGTGCATTACGATGAGTCGTTGACTCGAAGAGTTGCGTTGATCCGATGAAGTATCGATGCGAATCGATACAAAGCATAAGTTCGATTTGAGCAAAGTATTGACTTTGGTTGATCTGGTGTGCAGGCTATGCTTTTATGCTGGATTACGAATCGTGGCATGGGCGCGGTAGGCCGAATGAGTCGAATAGTTCAACGGAATGGCTAAGTCAGGAGAGTTAGCTATGCGACCAAGCTATGGAAATCAAGCCGCATCAACTCGGCAGAACGACAAGGCGTATCGGCTTAAGGTGGGCGGGTTCTTGACTCTCTCTCCCTATTCCTTCACGTCTAATAAAATGTATTCATTGCATGCGATTTAGCTATTGAGTTAGCGTGTGTGGCTCGGGCGAGTAAAGGTCTTAGTATGTGTTGAATATTAAGATAGAACATTGAACACTGAACAATTGAAGCGACGTGCATCAAATGTACGGGTCACGGTAGGACGACGATGGTAGAACATTGAAAGACAATATCAAGATATGCATCACGTGTACGACTCCGAGAACATTGAACACTAGGCCTAGAACATTGATTATGCCGCTGAGCGTGCCCTCGTGCACGGAAGCTAGAAAATGACTAAGTAACTACGGAACCACGGCTATGTGAATAACTTATGAATGGAACGCGTTGAGTATAAGTACGAGAAGTTTAAGCCGTTGGGCGTCGTGCAGCAATACATATGTGTTGGGGCATGATGCCATCGAAACTTGAGATAAAGATTGGAGATTATGTTTATGGAACACGAGATGGGTTGGAATGTATGACTTGTATGCTATGGCACGTATTACATGGTCACTGGACTCGGATGGCCCGTCCACGAGTGCGACTTCCCTCGGACGGTTACGACCGGGGCACCGAGACCGTTCGGCCTAGAAGGGAATTATGTATGGTATTTATGGTGCACATCATTCGGACGGGTTACGACCGTCCAGTATTGTGATAAGCTATGATATCAGTAAGTTTGGGATCCTTCGGATATTAGGCTAGCAATCTGTATCGAAGCGATCATAGGCTTACACATAAGAGATGCCAAGTCCATTATGGTACGAAACACCGTGACCTTCATATAGATAGGGCCGGTGGGCTGAGATTAGAGTTGGGTGCAGGCGCAGGGCCTGTGACCCTTATGCATTGTCTAAGTTTATGATTGGTTGGTTGCAAGAGTTGTATGATTTCTTATGTAAAGTTCAAACCATTGCAGGCTAGGCAATATGGGACAGAGATGAGCACGATCACTATGTTTATGTTCATATTATGTCTAACTGTATCTGCCACAGGGACATGGTATTGGACACATTTATGATGAAGTGCTATGTTTAAGTATTGCCATGAAACTGATCCTAAGGCTAAATAGAAAGATAACAAATTAAGATGCATGTTTCACTAAATATACTTAGTATTTGGTTTGGGTGCGAGTGGATCTTGATCAGTGCAGCGAGGACGAAAGCACTAATCTCCCACTAGTTTGTATGCAAGTTTAGGTTATGAACAACTCGGGGCGGGGCTTGGCTTGGACGCGCCGAGGCATGGAGTCCTTAGCGTTTCAAGAGGTGCTACCGCATAGGCGTTCGGACTTGCGACATGGAGATGTTCGGCCGAAGACTACTTGGTGGCTATAAAGAGGCATAATGTATGGAACAATGTAATCCTTTGTGAGCTAGAGAAATTATGAGCGTTGTAGCCAATTGGCATATTAAGTTGGACTATTCAGAGCCTTTGTAACCTTCAGTTCATTATGAATAAAAGAGATTCTTATTGTATACTCTGTTTCCTTTCGCTGCTTATGTTATCAATTTGAGATAAATACTATGTGAACATGTTATCTTGTCTTACACGAGCGCAACTCCAGGCTCGTACGGCATCACGCCCCAGCGAGGACGATGATTCGGGTGAAATCTAACGAGGACGAGCGATTTCCCGGATCGGGGCGTGACACTACCTCTCCAACTCGTTCCACAATACTGATTGGCCTTATATATCTTGGGCAGTTCTCGAACCAATGGTTCCTTGTGCCCTTGCATTAGCTTGAGCCACTTTCATTGATAACGGTCAGGTCACCATACTAGACATGTCCTACTTCGAATGGCTATAATCTGACTTGTCCCCATCATCCACATTCGTAGCACTTTCCTAAAGGCACCATCTTTTGGAATCAGGCAACTCGGTAGCTTTTGAAGAAAGCTCCTAAGTTGGAAATGTCATTTATCCTGTATCCACCCCTGCCTCCTACTGAACTAACATGTTCACATAGATTGGTTATGAGTAGTAGTTCCTCAATTACATGTTGTTCTTTTAGTTGATATTTATTGTTTATCATATATGGCATACATATTATGTATCTCTCTACATCCCTCTAAGAACCTGGTTTCCTTTTATGTTATTACTAAGCTTCTATTGTAGGATCATTGGAGATTATTTTTTCGGGATTTAGGTATACTTAGTCGATACCTTCTTTATTGTTCCAAGTTATTTCTTGTTATATAGTTCATATTGGCATAAATAGAGTTGTAGATGCACTTGTGTGGATACAATAGATAGTTTGACCTACATTAGACAACATATACGTATTTAAGTTGGACTGGAGTCCACTTGATGCGTAGCTAGCGTTTGTTGCATATCCTAGTCCTATATATTTTGGGACTGGGGCGTCATATGATTTTTGTGGTGGAACATACAGGTCGAGTCTTTATAAAGTGTGCAAAGTCATGATAGTTGTTTCCATCACAAAAATAAGTATTGCTAAATTTTAGTTTTGTGAATTACAACAAAAAAAGTACAAAGGAATCCTAACACTTGGGATTCTAAGTACAAAAAAGGAACTACAAAAGTGTGACGATGATGATCGAGTTGTGCAGCTAAATCCTTTACTCTGTTGACAATCGACCGATGAAGGGCAATTGTGAAGTCTCTGTCTCACTGGCGATAAGGACATCAATTGGGCGCTCTCTGCTGTCTGCCCCCGGGGGAAGCATATGTCCCTGCTATTTATAGCCATACACAATGTAAGGGCCATATGTGCATAAGACTTAAAAAATTATTGCTTTCAGTCTGTGTATGCAGAATCTGGGCTGTCACATAGCATCCTTAACAGAATGTCGTAGTAACCATGCACATATGTCGTGGTCCAACTATCACATAGCGTTATTTAGGAGAAACTATTGCCGAAATCTTGGAACATTCCCACGTAATCTAGGATATTACATGTAACCACCACTTTTCATAAATGAGGATAATTTTGAACTTTTATAAATTTTTTTATTATTTAATATTAATAATAATGATTTATGGTGAATTTTAATTAATTTAATACTAATTAATTTGGTGTGTTATGATTTGGGCCTTTTCAATAGTGTAACCTTAGAACTGCTTAGCCTAGAGACTAACCATGACCACGGGGACCTATCCTATGTGATTAGATAAGCTAATTACCACTTTTTAGGCTAAAGGTATTTTGGTCATTTTGTGATTTTTGAATTATTTTGGATTTTGATTAATTGGTAAATTTTAGATTATTTTAATAATATTTAAATTGATGTATTGTGATTTTGGTCCTTTTTTATATTTTAATGTTTAGGAATTTTATATTTTTAATATTGATTTTACGGAATTTGTTTAGTCGGGTTCAATTTTCATCTCGTTCCGACTTATGTTAGTGACCCGGGTAGCTTAGACTCTAGACGGGACCCCAAGATTAGTTAGTCATGGCCCACAAAACCCCATTAATTAAGTTAGTAAGTTTAGACTAATCCCACTTGTTAGATTTGTTAAGTTAGAGGCTTAAACTTAACCCTTTTGATCCCAAACTTGAACCAAACTTTAAATTAACCAAGGAGGATTAGTTGGGGCCTTATTGGGCTTTCCCCCAAGGCCCAAATAGGGCAATGATGGCAGCCACTATAGGTAGGTTAGCCTCCCTTCCTTTCATTTTATTCCATCTTGCCTCTTTTCCTTCACAATGTATTCTTCCCCAAATTAGAGAGCTTCCCTTTTAGATTTGATCTCTAAATCCTTACATCCTTTCATCAAAACTTTCATCCAACCTTCTCATACTACCAAGGGAGGGTTTTAGCAAAGATTTGGAGCAAAGTGCAAGGAGGAGTGTCCTTTTTGGAAGATCTTTGTATCGGAGCCGTGTTCGTGAGAGTAGCATTGGGATTTCACTCCCAATAGGTAAAACCAACCATCTACATTGATTTTCTATGCATATTAGTTAGTTTTGAATCCATAGGATCCACCCCCATGCATGTACCCCCTTTAGATTCAAGTTTGAGGCCATTTGAAGCTCTATAGAGCAAGTTAGAATTGTTTCTTGTGTCCTACTTATTAGATCTTAAATTAGGACACCTCATGTGTTTAGTTTAATGTCTAATAGGTTTAATTGTGTTTTAATTTCAGTTCTAGACATGTTAGAGGATGGATTGATGTTAGTTAGGATGATTAGAATGAGTTTCATTTGGATACCCATGGTTAGATTTAAGTGGTTTAGTCTACATGTCATATTTTTAGCCTCAACTTGTCATTTTAGTGTCTCTTTATCTAATGGACTGTTTTGTATATATATAATAGGTATGTTAGATATATTTCATATATTTAGATGTGTGTGGATATATTGTTAGCGGTGTGCTTGTGTTAGAGGAGAGGAGAGTGTGGTTTGATGTGTGTCTTGAGTGCTGTGGAGAGTGAGATGTGTTTCTTTTGTCCAAACAACCCAAATTCGTCATAATATTCATCCACGTTTTTAGTAGCCATAGCAACTTAGAAATGTCATAACTTTTAGCTTAGAACTCTGATTAATCTCTCATTTTTTTTAAAAGAACCGTATCAAAGTTAGCTTTCCAAATATATAAATTAATAGGTAAAATGCATTCTAGAACTTTCGGTAGAACTGTTTGAGTTTCAGCTGTACGAAATACGAATGCATTTCGGTGTTTTCGCGATTCCGGGAGCTTCCGGACATGAAAATGCGATCCGTTTGAAGTTTCAGAAAGCTAATACGAAGGGCTACAACATAATTCAATCCTAGAATTTAGTGAAGGCCCAATTGGTACAGTATTGGTTTTCAGTAGAAGAGTGACTATACGACATAGGCATTTTGTGTAACCTATGAGCCTATGTAGTATGGATATTAAGTGAATGTAGGTATCATAGGTTGCCGAGTATATGTATGATATAACACATATATATATTATTGTTAGGTAATATATGTTAGTATGTTTGTTAGATGTTGGTTAGTAGAGGGTTAGATATGTTAGAGTTTGTTATATGTTAGTGTAAGTCATATTTGTTAGTATGAGTATTAGTTAGATAATAGATAGTTTGATGTTAGATATCTAGTATGTTAGATATTGATATGTTAGTAGGTTATGTTAGTTCTAGATATTGGTATGTTAGCAAGTTAGTCATTATAGGTTATATGTTAGATATTAGTTAAGATGTTATGTTAGTACATTAGATAGTTAGTTAATTAGATATTTGATGGGTATCTTGGTATCTCATGATACCAAGTTAGTATCTTAAGATAAATATGAATTACCTTTACCTTCAAGATAAATGATTAGTTTAGCTTATGACCAAGGTATGGTATCAAGATACCAAGATATGGTATCGAGATACGAGGGTAAGTGGTTAGAGTACTTTAGCAAGGTACTAGAGTCTCATGAAGTGGGTTAAGGGGATGGTTAGAGGCTAAGGTAAGTGAATACCTATGTTAAGGTATTGGGTCCCGACCAAGGTATTGGTATCGAGATACCAATTTGACCAAGATATGAAATATATTGGTAGGTAAATATTAGGAATAGGATACTTAGACTAGTTTTGACCCCAGTTGACCATGGTTGACTGTTTTGACTTAAAGTCAACCGAAAGCCTAGAAATGACTAGAACTTGACCGGAGTTGATCAGTTGACCAAAAGTCAACTATTAGTCAACATTAGTCTAGTTTGACCTAGAGTTGACTAGTTGACCAAAAGTCAACTGTAAGTTAACCTTTGACCCAGTTTGACCTAGTTTGACTTGGTTTGACTTCCTTTGACTTAGTTTGATTTGATTTGACTTTCTTTGACTTAGTTTGACCTAGATTGACTTAGAATCATATAGATGCATTGTAGACTTCTTTTATTACATATTTGAACACATCATAACCTGTATTACTTTATTTAGGATATTGTGACTCAGGTTCAGACGTCTATTTCCATCAGTTGCACAGGGTATCAGACGAGTACATTCTCTGATAGTTTTTTCATTTACTTGTCGATTTTTGTATTCAGTTCTAGTTAGTTTATTTGATTCTCTGTTACCAGCATAGATTGATATTTCTGGATCCATTGCATGTGACACACTTACCTTACTTGTCTAGCCTCTATTACAAGAATTATGACTCGAATAATACAAGAATCATCTACAAGAATCACTTACACGCATCATTATGTTTTGGCTAGACTTATTCTCGATTTACATGTCGGATTATGGATTTTACTTGTACTTGTCGGACGTGAAAAATACTTGAGTAGACGTGTAAATATTTCCAAAATACAATAATCTCCATAGTGAAGCATACAAGAAGAATAACCATCCCACACTTGGCCAGGTGTGAGATGTGTCGGATTTACCTATAGTCGTTTACATGTCGATCTCAGTATTTTAAAACACACTTGGGTATTGTTTAGACTCATACTAGAATCATACAAGAATCATCGACAAGAATTACCTTACAAGAATCATTGACTAGAATTACTTACTGACTCATCTCGTACTAGAATCACACTTGACTTACATTGTACTGTCTTGACTTATATCATCATTACTCTAGTTCAGCTAGTTTTTATATACAGTCTTCATTGCCATGATCTTCTATTTTCTCAGCTTTACTTTCCTTGTTCTAACTGTCGTTCTATTTTCCATTAACTGTCTAAACTTGCCATGTTCATCAATATAACTGTCTATAACTGCTTTATAGTCTTTCTCATTTATTTAGAATTTTTAGATGAGTTGTGCTCCTTCCTGTCCTGACTGGACCTGTTGAAAATATTACAGATGGTTGCCATGAGCACACTTGTCCTACTTGCCTGTGATCCAGAGACGGTATAGCTACCTTGGACCCCGACACTCAGGAGTGATCAGGAGATTAGTTTAATAGACTTGCTTTAGACTTTTATATTGAACTTATATTGTAATGAGTTGAGATCTTGACTTTGTTTTGAGATTGTTTGAGATATTATTATTTTACTAGTTTATTAGAGTTGTTGTTGTTTTGGAGTTAGTATAGCTTTTGTGATTCTGTGTTATCTTATCGTGCTTAGACTGTGATTGAGTATTATCATATCTTATACTTGTCCTCCGTTCGGAGTTGAGTTTTGACAAGTATATTGTATATTTGCGTGAGTTGTTGTTTAGATAGTGACCTTGTACATCGTTCTACCGCCGATTCTGCGGCATAGGCTGGGCGTTGTTACGCACTGTAACCTTACACAGGGTACGGGTCATGACATTACGCCTGTTGTATGCATGACCCGGTTGACCTGATACGTGGCATTGTTAAGAGAATCTCTCGATATGGCGGCTACAACGCATATAAATACGAGACTGGGTTATTTTTCGCATGGGAACACTGCTGCATGAGGGCTAATGGGAATACTGCATCATGAAGACTCTACCATTTGAAGGCTCATGAGAATACTACTGCATGACGACTCTGCCGTATGGAAAGATTTATTGCGTATACACGTGGCACTACACAACTGTATATTGACAAAAGTAATCATGATGATTGTGTAAGCGCTGATGACTGCCGTTTGCACTAATTACGAGGCGCTAAGAGAAATAATGTTTTCAGTCTGACGTGTTCATCTTGTGCGACTAGGTTATCTTTGACGTATGCTCTCAGGGTCACTATCTGGACCACATAGACAAAGAATTGTTGTATGCCGCAAAGAGAGTTCACTGCTCCCTACCGCATAAACCTTAAAAGCACTTTCTTTGAGTAATTGTCGCATGAGCTTCATTCCGTATAGTATTTTGAACACTTAGTGGTATGTGGCTTCTACTGAATCGGGTTGCTGTGATTTTGGCGCATGGACCTAGATTTTTTATGCTTCTACAAGACCCCCTTCAAAGTTTTCAAGACTTGAATAACTTTGAAATACTTTGAAAAGAAGCATGGGTAAGAGATCTGTTATTGGCGCATAAATACTCTTGCTGCATAGCCTATTTGTCGCATAGACAAAGTTGTGTCACCCGCACCCAGTGTAGGGGCACGAGAAGTGGGTATGTCCAGCCTACGCCGCAGTGTCGGCGGTAGAACGTTGTTCTAGGTCACAATCACAACTAATACTATATGATATAATCTCCAAACGGAGGACAATATCAGAAGGATACAATCTCAATCACAAAACTAGAGGTAGATAATCAGCACGATGAAATAGATAATATCCACAAGAGGGATACAACAAAAATGAATAAGTCAAGTGTTTAACAATACAAAATCTCAATATCTAAAATGAAATATATCTCCAAGACAAACAAGAAATAAGATAAACAAAACTCTAG